>VZRO01007446.1:763281-851042 GCA_013397915.1 Daphoenositta chrysoptera | reverse complement strand
CTCACACCGTGTCACCTCACACTGTGTCATCCTCACACTGTGTCCCCTCACACTGTGTCACCTCACACTTTGTCACCCTCACACTATTTCACCTCACACTGTGTCACCTTCACACTGTGTCACCCTTACACTGTGTCACCTCACACGTGTCACCCTCACACTGTGTCACCTCACACTGTGTCACCAGCCCCTCTTACCCGAGATTGTGAGTCAGCTTTGAGCCTTTGCACTCACACAGCAACAGGAGAGACAGAGCAGGAACTCTCACTGAAACTGGTGGTTTAATATCACCCAGTACCTAAAGTTACCATGGAAATGACTTCAATGGTACCTTATGCCTCAATACCAACCCCGTGTGAAAGATTACCAGGCCAGACATCAGGAGCCCGGTGGCTCTCAGCAGTCGTGTAACAAGGTGGAGAGTCAGGGATGTCAAAGATTTGTACTTGAGTAAAACCCGAATTTCTCTGAATATGAGAAATCTTAATTTTGTGATGTCAAAATATGGTCTGTCATACAAAAGCTACTGAGTTGATAGCAGAGATTTGTGCCTTAAAAGAAGAATACTGAATTTACACTAATATTAATTAACGGTCTGGTCTGGTACTACATGTCTTGGCATGAGTTTGAGATCCTAGGAAAACTCAAGCAGTTAACAGAACTTGTGTTTGAGAGACATCTGTGAGGTCACTGCCACCAAGGTGTTGAATAGGAAGTCCCTGGAGGTCTCCATTTGCTCATTAGATCTCCTCTCTTACAGCGAGGTAACACTGCAAGGGTTCAATGTTTCACTGCACAGACACTTCCCCGGCCTCCAGCTATGTATTTGTCCAAAAGTGGGAGAAAATCTCTTGATAGACTCCACTGCTAACCAAATGTAATTTCTAAGTGTAAAATGTAGCCTTGGAATAATTCAGGTATTTAAGAAATATTGGGTGAGAAAAAATACCTCATTCAGAGCAAATTCCTGTGAAAATGGGATCACTGTGGGGATGACTACAGCAACCAGTTCTGAGCACACCCAGCCTAAGCTGCACTATTTTCAGTGTTTAATGGAACACTGCCTATTTTCTCTTATTAACTGACTGGGATGCTGTGTGAAACACCAAACCCGTAACACTCAAATATCTAACACCAGCATCTGACACAAGCAGCATCACACTGAGAAAACAAATGATGCAGTCAGCTAAAAATACTTCACTAGACACATAAAAAAGTGTAAGAATGATATTCAACCCCCTTCTCTTTCTGCATGTCACAGACCTAGAAGCTTTTAGGATTATTTTGATAATTCAGAGTGCTCTCCCCTCTCATAGTAATAACTTTATCTTTTACTAGGTGAACCAAAGAGAAGGATTAGGGATTCTGTTAGTCTGGGATTTATGGTTACAGTGAATTTAAACACATGAAAACCATCTGCTGCAGCATCCAAGAAGGAACTATTACATACCTAAGTTGGGAAAAAAACCATTAGTGGTGGATTTTCTGCTTTTTGCAGTAGAAGAAAAGCTCTGCCTCTTCCTGATCTCTAACTTCAGCCTCTATACAATATTTATTTATTACCAGGTTAATAAGTCGGCCTTCAGAACACATTTCTGCAGTATCTGCTCACATGGTTACCCTTTTCATGTCGCAGAATTCCCTTTTCTTAGGATCTCAAAAGTTCAGAGCTCCAGAAGTGGGACCTGGTGGAAGGAATGAGAGGAACAAATGCCCAGACTCGATATTGCTACTCAGCCCTTTGGGCCACGTGGCTCTCAAGCTGCCTCTGTGTAATTTTAGGTGGCAATATAGCACATCAGGTGATGTCTCAATGACATTTCATCTCAGTGACTCCCCCTGAAAGTTCCCATCATGGACAGGAATCATTTTGGCAGAAGCTGTATATTGTACAGAGAGGAAGAAATTTATCTGTGTAAATATAAGTTCTTCTTATACTGTGTAAGTTTATGCAGCTGCATATGGAGATGTTACCTTGTGCTGGGGAACTGGCTTGGCATTAGAGCACAATTCCTTTCTGGAAATGGCTCTGGCTTTCTATCTCCTCACAACTTTGGGGCTAACCCTACACGGCCTCTGGAGAAGCAAGGCAAGTAAACTACAATAATGATGTTTTTCCCCTGCAAAGGCACAGCACAGCATTTTACGGAGAAAACCTCCTGGGATGTCCTCTTTTTTAGCTCGTTTGTGGTTGCTTGGAAGAGTGGATGGTTTGGCTCTAAAGGAGCCATAGTGTCAGTTCACCAAAATGCTTAGTTCTTTGTTATTTTAAGTCCTACTTTCTCTTTCTGAACTACTTTGAGAAAATCTTTAAATTATATATTTAACATCCACCTATCTTTCTATCTTTAAATATCTGCAAATGAATGGATAGAAATTTCTTACTATTAAAAGTAAGAATCCATGTCCCATATTTCCTGTATTTGATCACACTTCTTTCATCATGTATGTGAAAAAGCAAGATTTGCATAATATCCTATTTCTCGGGACAGTGCACTGACCTGTGTAAAACAACCCACCAGAGAGTAATCTTCTTTCATGAAACACCAATTTTTCTGATGCCTTCAAGGCAAAAAATGTAGACAGCCCAGTTCTCAAAGTCACAGAGAAAAATATCTTCATAGATTTATGAAGGGAATAAATACAACTTTGCTAACCAACCACTTCCATGCATTCTAATGGCAACATGCTGCAATTAATAAAACAAGCATGTCCCAAACTGGGGGAAAATGCTGACCAGGCCAGAATAAGTGGGCCCATATATTGTCCAAGCATGTAAATAGATTAAGTGACAGCATAATTAATCCTCAGTACATAATCAAAGAGGAACAGTAAGGCCTTGTGAAAAATTGAAGACTTCAGAATGAGACTGAATTTTCTCAGCTAAAATGTGGAGTCACTAGTCAATGAATCCTCCCTCAGGAGACTGTAACAAATACGGAGAACCAGCTCAAGGACAGCCAGAGTTGTAAATTGAGAGCTATAAAAAAATAATAATCTAACAAGTGTGCCAACGTGTTTATAATTTATAGGTTGGCGTTACAGGTGAGAAATAGGGGTTAGCAGTCTGTTATAATCTGAACTTGAGTCAGTAAAGCACTGCAGAACCTCTAAATCACCACTTCTTTCACTTCACATAGTTTAAAAACATATAATAAAACTATCAGACAAAGCCACTTTCTTTCAGGGTTTGAAGCTGGAGCTGTGGATACCAATCTATTCAAAGTTAGAGTGCTACTAGGGAGTCCAGCAAAGGGAAGCTCTTAATTTTCCTTATACTCTTTTCTTTTTCACATTGGGCACTTGCCATAAAAGTACAAAGAGCATAGGGGTCTTTTTGTTATAATTGAGGCAGGCAAGAAAATAAGAGCTCCATTTCACATTAAATTTCGGTATTCTCAAATTTAATTCCATTTTGATAATCTAATTCAAGGTACCAAAAAAAAAAGTTTGAGCATGCATTTAAATGGAGTGAAATTGGAACCTTTAATCCTACACAGAGCTGAGTAACTCTTGAGTTTCAAATTCCCTTCTCCCAGTGGGTGTTGAGGTCAGCGCTCACCACAGAGCAAATTGGAGTCTAGCAGGACTCTGTTCTCTGTAAATAGGGGAGGCTGCCTCGTCGTGCTCTGCAGGGACTGAGCAGCTTTTCCAAAAGGGTTTATATATGAAGGTTTTGGGCTGTTTCTTGGAAGTGACTCCCCCTTAGAGAAAAGTGAATTAAATGGAGCAACTCTGCATGCATTTGCTAATAACTGGACAGACAGCAGTATAGCACTTTTACATATTTTTCAGTCATTCATTTTTCAAAGTTCTCCATGCTTCCCATGAACAGACCAGTCATTATTGCCAATCAATCTTCTTACAGCCTGTACGATGTACAGGAGGGTACTGGAGCATAGTATGTAAAGATGGTTCTATATCCACTCAAACTTTCCTTTAACGATCAAGTATTGCAATAAAAACTTTAAATACTTGCAAGCAACCTTCAGGATTCTGTCCATTTATCTGACATAATCACCTTTTGAGCTGTAACTCATCTTCCCTTACAACTGATCTACTGTATTCCTCTGCCATTGTGATGTGAATTTAACCTGAACTTTGAAATACCAATTGGCACTCAGTATTCTTCCCCCATGGAAAGGCTGTGGAAAATTTTTATGATCAAATTACTTTTCTGCATGCTGTACCTTTCATTTAAATTCCAGCAATTTTTCGTGCGCATTTTTCATTAAGTGCTCCCATGGAGGATAGTTGTAGCATTAATGGCAACTAAAAATTACTACTATTAAAAAAAATTCTGAAACCAAAGTGGATCAGTAACACAATAAAACTGGTAGTGAGTGAGAGTGCAGCCAACCTTTTATACTGATTGAGTCCAGTGGCCTTTCTACACTCAGAGCCCTTTCTTTGGAACAAGCTTAATGAACACTGACTGGTGTGGCAGGCAGAAAAGGTTTAGGTACCAGGTGAGCTCCCCGGCTGTGTCTTTGGGGGGGCTTGACAGTGCTTTGACTGGCTGGGGCAATAACTGAATAAGTAAACAAAATTGAAATATTAGACTTCTGTTGTCACAGTGTGCAGTAAAAATGCTTCTCTTAAATTTAAAATTGACCTAGCAGTCAATAAAATCTCAAGATAATGTTAAAGAATTATTCTGGTCTGTCCCAGGTTCCTGGATATTGTGAGAAATTGGGCAGAGTGAGGCAGTGACATGTCTGCAGACAAGGCTCAACACTGATTTACCCAGCCTTCTTTGGTACTTGTCCCTAGTACCATAGGGTTTTATTGCCTTGGAATACTCAGTATTGGAAGAAATTTATAATAACTTGATGAAAAACTTCAGACCTTCTCAGGACAAAGGTTAACTCTCCATAGCTTAAGCCTAGCAAAACGGAGGTTGAAAATGAGGACTGTAGGATAACAGGAAAGTTGACATCTGCTAAACAGATATAGTGCTTCCCTTCTCCCAGACGAAATAAATTAAGAGAAAACCAACCAACCAACCAAAAACCCTAAACTAACCAATTTAAGAGAAAAACCCCCCAAAAAACAAAAAAAAAAAAACCCAAAAAACAAAACAAAAAAACAAAAAACAAAACAAAAAAACCCCACAGAGATGCCCCATTGAGAGGGAATTTTTTTAGACTTAGAATTCAGAGTTAGCCTTAGAGTTAACCTTAGAGTTTATCAGCAATCCAGCATCCTAAGAGAACCCTCACATACTGCATGTGAGAAACCATGAGCCAGAAAAAATGTACTGTCAGCCCACCTGGGCTCTGGGCTCGTCTTACTTGCAGCATCTTGTAATCAAATGAAACTGCTCTGCTGGAAAGTGTGTGATGGATTTAAAATCTGCTTCTGGGGGTTCCATTTTGCTGTAAACTGGGTTTAAGACAGTTAACCCAGGAGCAGAGGAGCACAGAGGTCAGCAAAGCCCGCACTGAAGCACCTGCTGCTCTGAGATTCCTGCCAGCAAGGCAGCACAAAGCTTTGGCAAGTGCAGTTGGGAAAGTGCAAAAAGCCTTACAAGTACTTCAGGAAAGAAAGTAGAAGCTGAGTACAAATCTCTAAGAAAGACACTTTTTGAGCAGCCTGCTTTTATCTCAAGGGAATTTAGCATTTCTGTAGACCACAGCTACTGCAGGGTCATCTCAGGAGGAAAGGTCCAAGCCCTCTCAACTCTCCCTGTCAGAAGCAACACTTCCAAATTTCCCCGGAACCAGTGAGTGCGGAATGTAAGGCCAAGTGTCACAGGAACTCCGTGACACATGTCAGGTAACCTGGTATATTATCCTGGCATATTCTCCACAAGCTTCCACATCTGAATGGATTCTCTGTGCACCAGCTGGTGGAGGCAAATCTGTGTCCGACCAAAGCACAGAGAAAATAATAAGTATGTATATAATTTTAACTAGGGATACTATAATGGACATAGTATTTCAGAGAAAAACTGCATGAATCATATGGTGGTGTGGGGCTTTTTTGCTTTCCTTTGTGAAAAAATGAATGCAAAGCACGTATTTCACTTGACATAATATTAAGCACATGAAAATAATTTATTTCCTAACTGTCTCTATTTATTTAGCTATTACAAGCTTTATTTGTGAAACTATCACTCCTTCTTCATGTGTTCTTGACGTAGGTAACTGCAAATATGAATTTAGAAGTTGTTGTTTCAAAATGTTGCCTAAAAAGGATTTTAAGGAAGAAGTTATGACTCTGTCAGAACTGGGACTGAGGTGATGCTGCACAGATTTCCACCACCATAATCTTGAAACCTTTCAGAATTCAAATTCAGGCCCCATGCATACCTCTCTTATGGACAGCACAACTTCTCAGAAGGCTTCAGGCTTCTGTTAGGAAGCTCTTTGCCTGTGTGCCAGAGCCAAAGCCACAGCTGTAGTTTAGCAGTGTAAATCCAGCCTTGGGCTGCATCCAGGGTAGGTTACATCACCTAAGGAATCTGCTGTAAATTCAGTAGATTGGTTTGTTTTCTCCAGGAGAAAAGCAGCTATTTGACCTGTATGCATATTTCTATATGACTTTCCATTTGTCAATATTTGCACCTTTTGTCTGAAGAAGGGAAGCACCAAACACCTTTTGCAGAAAAGCTTCCTCCAGGGCAGCCCTGGCAAACTAAGGATGAAAAAGTTATACAGGAAATACAAAAGTTAAACAGGAAAATACATTTTCAAACTTGTCTCACTTTAGTTTAATAATCTTCTTAGTGAATTTACTAAATTTGTGTGTGGATTTTGGGCTTTTTTTCCCTAATCTCATTATAGGCTCATGAAAACAAGAAATCGCCTCCATTCCAAGAGATCGATCTCCTTGCACAGAGCATGATGCTTCTCCGTGGTTGCATCTGTAGGAATGAGCATGAGATGAGACTTTCCTTTTTCCAGCAGAGTTGCCCAGAACACACAACCTTCTAACAACAGTCACGGGGTGCACACCCTCGGGCGCTGGGATGAGCCAGCAGGATCCACCCCTGCTGCTCCAGTGCTGGCTGCTGGCCCTGTCACAGCACCTGCTCCCCCTGCCCTTGTCCTTGGCACTTTGGTGATAAAATTGTCTTGACAGGAATAATTTGCCCTATTCCCTCTCTGCTACTGGAAAGTTCCTCAATGAGAAATTCTTCTTCGGAAATTCCAGCAGAAGATCTGGAATTATACTTGATTACACTGGAACCACGTTGACATAGGAGAATACATGTGTGTGTGTGTGTATTTATATACATGAATTTGGTTTTAATGAAATTTTAAAAAGTATTGTTTTCAGTCAATCTAAAATCAGTTTGAGGGGCAAATTTCCAGCAAAAGTTTAAGAATTTTCAAATATTTCATAAAAAAAAATGAAAGATCTAAGTTGCATCCATTATAATTTCATCATATTCTTTGAAAATCTTTTTTAATGAACCTGAAACTAAAAAACAAACTCAACTTGCATTTGCTAATAATTTAATCTTGAATACATTTTAAAGAAAATAATGTCTTTAGCAAGCTAGCTTTCTTTCTCTCTAAGGTTGAGAAAAAAATCTCTTACTCCCTTTCATGGAATGAACAATATTTCTTTCCACGAACAATTTTCATTTTCCATACAGATCTGAAACCTTTCTGTCAACACAGCACCCACCTGTCAAATGGCCTTTGCTCAAAAAACTTTTTAAAATATAGGCACATATTTCCTGTTAAAAATAATTTCTATAAATTGAGCACTTCTAAATCAATGTTAATTTAGTCCAAGAACTGCCATTTTGGTTCAAAAGAAGTCTGGCAGGCTACAGTGATTCAGAATACTACTTTACATGCTTGACCACTGCCTGCGTGTGTGTTCCCTGTCCTCCTCTTGTACCTACTCATGCACTTATCTGACAATATACATCATCTTGCGTTTCATACTGAGTCTTAGCTATTTCCCTTAAGCCCAGAAGAAAAAAAAATCAGAACCACACCAAAATAAGCAATGTGGAAGACGCCAGCTGCATCTCCTGTGTCTGGGCCAAAGCCCTGGTGGCTGACTCCCCTGTACCTTGAGCACCATCTGTCCTTCCTCCACAGGCTGGAACCCAGCCCCATTCACAGAGAAACCAGCTCGGAGCAAAGCCTGACACCCACGAGCTTGAGGCTGTGCCCTCCTGCAAACTATTTCCTTTTCATTTAACTCTGTTCCCCTCGTACTCCTGCCCATACTCTCAATATCTCTACGTTAAATTCTCTACCTTATTCTTCACACAACATCCAGCACTCCTTCCTGCTCTTGGGTTCTCATGGCCCCTCAGCTCCAGGGCACATTCTCACAGGTCTGTGGCCAAAGTCCCCAGCCCAAGGTTTTCCAGCCTCACTTCTCCATGGATATCCAACAGCCAGCTCACTCCAAGTGCTTCCTCCACGGCTCTTCACTCTCTGCAAAGACATTCACATCTCCTTCTCCCTCTGGCTGCACATCTAACACTGCCTGGGCTCTGGGCTCCTGCAGGGACAAGTTTCTGTCTCCTGCAATGGTTTTGAAAGGACACCAGGTACCTTCTCCCAGCTTTCTCACACACAAGCACTGCTGGATGTACAACAGGCCAGGCTCTCCTCACTCTTTGATTTCCTACACCTTGCCATCCAAAGCCTTGAACTCATTTCATCTGCCTTTAATACTCTGTGGGAGCAAGAGATATCTGTAGGAAAATGACTGCTCCAGAAAAACTTCAGAAAATTTAACTCAAAGGCAACAAGCTCTGTTTGCATTTCCCAGTCTCAGAAAAGCTTTCAGATATTTGCTCGTGGGCTGCTGTCAACAAAGGGGTACAAAACATTTGTACCTCATCTGCAAAATGGCCACCTCTGGCCCCCTCTGCTCTCCGGGCAGGCTTGGAATGCCACTCTTCCCCAGCAGCAGCAGTTCCCAGAGCTTGCCCGCTCTGGAACACAGACTGCCCCCTGTCCTGGGCGCAGTGAACGCCAAGCCCCCGAAGGACACATCACACACAGTCCTGGGTGGGTTATGTAGCACCAGCTACGGCTCCTCCAGCTTCAGAGCAGCTCCATGCATATCAAAGAGATGGTTTGGCTCTGCGGACTGAGAAGCCCTTAATAATTAAAATGACACACAGACACCGGTGTGAGTACTCAGGAGCACACGGGGGAAGCAGGGGGAGGACATCAATGGCTACACACCTGCACATCTACTCACTTCCCACTGTCCTCTCTGTACTGAGAGTTTTCTTGCAGTGGAAAAGAAATAGATGTCAATTAAACAGACTTTTGATCCCGCTTTAGTTGGTTGAACACTTGCAAGAATAAAAAGAAACAGAATGGATGGTGTGGAAACTTCTAAAGCAGACGTTACTTCTGATGGGGAACAGCTAATTGCCAACACAGAATGTGTGTGAAATATTGATTTAGTTTGTGCGGATAGGGAAGCAAGTCCCAACATACTTTCATCTGTTCTTAAATATAAATGAAAAAACAATACATTTACTCTAAGGTCACTGTGGGAACAGAGGATCAGCCGAAGCATACACAGCTTGTGATTTATATTCAGAGCCCACCAGCAGCAAGAAAAGAGAGACTGATACCATCATCTTAAAATCAGCTTTTGGATCATGTTGTGCATCAGAGAGTGTGGGCAGAGTCCAGGGCTGTTTCTCTGCATTCAGCAAACCAGCCGAACTCAGCCATCAAATATTTGCCTTTTCTATCCTCCAGTGCATACAGCCACATATAGTGCTATTTTATGTAGCCATTAAAAGTATGTAGACACTAATTATCACATTCTTGGGTGTCTTTTAAATACCAATAAAAAAGTGTAAAGCCTTTAAAGAGAGAGGATGCACATGACCATGGAAGTTTTTCAGGAATCAGGACAGACCTGTAATCACTCTTATCACATGAAGAGATAATTGAGAGTTGAACTGTGTGTTCAGAACAAACAGCTCTGTGCAGGGAGGGGGAAGGGTGCAAAGCTGCTCCAGCCATTGACAAGAGTGAAGAATACTTTCATATAGGGCAGCAATCAAGTTAATTTGATAGGTAGCTCTGGGAGCCCCGTGGATACTCAGAAGGCTTAGCCAACAAGATTTCATCAAGGTTGTTAGTTGCCTCTCCATCTGCTTCACAAGGAACTCTTGGCAAGCTTAACTCTATTTCCAGTTGCTAGAGAGACACTTTCAGCGTCAGGATGAAAGAAACATTGGTCTTTCCTTTCAATACATAGCATTGTAACTTAATTTTCAAATAATTTTCCCTGCTGAGGTTGAGTTTGGAAGTAGAATTCACATAAAGTTTTCTCACAAAAACACCAAGCAGTTTATAAGACAAATATTTAAATTAAAAATATAGAAAGTTCAAAACGAACTGCAAAACATGATTGGTTTTGTGGTGGGTATTTTTTTTCCCTTTTAAGTCAAAGGCAAGCAATTCAGAATGAATAATTTATCTGACATGTATTTTCTTTTTTTTCCATAGAATTTCCTGTAGTAGATAGTTTCAACCTCAGGTACATTCTGTTTTTAAGCAGACAGCTTTCCTAAAAGTTAAGCCACATTCTGAACTTTCTTGGCATGTTCAATACTCCAGAGTCAGAGAGCCTCACAGTAGAATAGAAATGAAGGCATGCACATCTTCTAGCTTAAATTTAATATTAAGCTTCTGTGAGTGCACCCTCATAAAACTTTGAAGTGTATTCCATCCCCTGCTCTCCCCTGAGGAACTGACTAGCAGAACAGAACCATGTGAATGTTCATGAAAAGGAGGAGCATGAGAAAAGCAAATTAACTCAATGCAGTTCTTTGAACTAAAAAGAAAAACGTTTGGCACAGTGTGGATTTAGGATATGACACTGCAGATTTACAGAATGGTAAAGAGCAGAGCAGAAATTCAGCTATTCTCAAATGTGCTGAGTAGAATGTCTATCTGCATGCTCATCATCCAACAAGCTGAAGCACAGATATTCTTGCTTGCTCAGCCCTTGCTCAGATGTGCAGTTTGTAGGAGTGGAGTTCAAGTGGCAGAAAGCCCAGCGCTGTGTCCCTGTGCTTTTGTCCCCCTCTGCCTCCTGTGGGTCAGGCTGGCATCCCCTGGCCAGCCCTGCTGACCCCCCAGCTCCCCACCCCTCAGCTGCACGGCCGTGCCAGCCCAGCCCAGCCCCCTGCAGAAACAGGCAGAGCTACAAAGCTGATGTTCGAAAGATGGGCTGGAAATAAATCCCCACAGCCCGATGTCTGTAGAGCAGGTATTTGTTTATTGCAGCGCTGGTGGTGAGGGGGATTTTTCCTCCTAACTCACCCACCTTTGTCCAGTGTTGTGGTACATTTATACAGTAAATTATGCTTAATGTGGCTGTGTCATCACAGCATCATCACATATNTTTTCAACTTTGGCTTTGGAGCATTCATGGTTACAGTGCTCCTTGGCCTTTCTGGTCTTAACCGGTCTAAATTCTTTGTTTTGTGGCTAATTGGCTCTGCATTTGCCAACTTCTCATTAGTACTGCTCTTATCTATCTCTGAAGCCACACACCTGGTGAATCTTTTTCTCTCTTTTTGTCTATTCGGCATTTAATCAACTAGTTAACCATATACTAGCCATTACATTGTATAAAAAGTTATTAGATATATGAGTATCAAAAGTTATGATTTAGGCTACATAACTAAAAACTTATGATTTAAGCTGTATAAGTGTAGAAGGCTATTGTTTCAGGTTACAGGGTATGTTGATATTAAGATTACATAGATATCTTTCAACTCAAACTATATGAGCTCCTTATTAGTTTGGCTTAGGTTGTATAGACATCAAAGTGCTGCATCATTTAAGGTGGCTGCAAACAACAAACAACCTGAGAAAGAGTCTGCTGGTCCCAGGTACATCAGATGCTGCTTTTACCTGCTCTTTTTTACATCTGTCAGGCACGACTCAGTGTCTTCCAGATTTAGGAGTGCCCACCCTCCTGTTTTGGCTCCTGTCCATCTGCAGTGCAGTCTTTCAGTGCAGCTCCATTCCAAACAAAACACCCAACAGTCACATCACATCACACAGCTTAGAATCACAGAACCACAGAACCACTACGGTTGGAAAAGACCTCCAAAATCATTAAGTCCAACCTCTGACCAAACACCACCACGTCAACGAAACCAAAGCACCAGGTGCCACATCCAGCTTGCTTTCCTGGGATGTGAAAACCTTCACTACAAACACAAACCAAACTTAATTCAGTGATGCCTAAATTTGCCTCAGGTTCATTCTGTGTGCAATGGCACTCTTAGATAACACAAGCGCAGGCCACGAGTAATTAAAATCATATTGATTTTACTCAGTATCACAGTGATGATATGAGTAATGTTAGCCTTCTTATAATGGAATGAAAACACTAAGTGGCTGTGTGAATAAAATACTTTCATTTTCTGTAAGATAGCATCAGAAATTATTAAAAAATAAGTATTTCAAATCAATCTGGCAAAATAGATGCATTTGGGAGACTTTGACTGATAAATTAAAAAATAATTTTACCCAATAAATACACAGACATAATTCTTTGCTGAGCCACAGGAAAAAGCTGGGATGT
Organism: Daphoenositta chrysoptera; assembly: GCA_013397915.1. Taxonomy (NCBI): domain Eukaryota; kingdom Metazoa; phylum Chordata; class Aves; order Passeriformes; genus Daphoenositta; species Daphoenositta chrysoptera. Next base: position 838,487 of record VZRO01007446.1, on the reverse strand, counting down.
CTAAAAGCACTCGGGTCAGGGATATGCACAAAGAACACTCACCCTGCTTGCAAGTGGTGGTTTAAGGGAAAAAGTGCTTATAGAAATTCCTTCCTCCCTCCCTCCTTGTTCCCTACACTGCAGATGGCTGTTCCTGCCTGCTCCTGCTCATCCTGCCTGTCCTGTGCTCTGCTCTCAGCCGGTCAAAGCAGCCCACAGAGCCCATCACCAACTCTGCAAAATTCCTCAGGACATTGCTGGAGGATAGAACTCTGTCTGGTGGCTCTTTAGTTGCTGCAGCATTCTTCCAATCTGGCAGAGGCATGACAAATTTGCAAGTCAACATGCTTTAAGATGGATTATCCTTTTCAGAAAATGTCTGCAGGGATGGTTTGGGAAAAAATCCTTTAAAAATCTTGTTCCTGCTTTGCTTTTCGCACTAAACATGAGAAGAAATATTCAGAGAGGATTTCTGCATTCATAGCTAATGGGGGAAGGGATGATGTAAGGTCACATCCCATTTATAAGAAGGGTTAAATAGCCTTTTAATTTGTTTTGGAATCTCACATAAAGATATATTTATATGTACATGCGTATATATACACACACATTCCAAATACTATGGAGATAAACCTGAAATATCTATCTTCCCACCTCTAGAATGATAATGTGAGGAGATTTTTCAAAGTTCTGCATCACTGCAAACCCCACATATTTCATAAAGATAATTAACCACTGAAGAAAGCTCCCAGCAATTTAACAGATACAAGCGAAAATTTAATGCCTTGGAGGCATATCAGATGTTGGAGGATAGCTTAACTACTGAATTATCCACTAACCTTCTCTTCCAGCTCTGCCTTGGGGATACTACAAAAGATGTTTCAAGAATGAGATGGAAGGAACTGAAGGAAAAGCCATGTTAAAAACTTTTAAGGAGCGGCCTAGATCTTGACCTTATCTAAATTAGCTTGGACTTGCATAAGATGGGAAAAGGTTGATGTGGGGGAAAAAAGAAGATGATAATGATCAAGTGTCTTGACTTGCAGACAGGCAATAAATCACTTCTATTGAACATGCCATGAATGACAACAGAGAGTCTTAGACCTGAGAACGAGTCACTGGAAACACTGAGTCTTCTGAGTCAGCTGAAAGAAAAAAAACTCTCCTTGTAGAGGCATCGTCTTCCTAATTTGCAGAAATGTAAATAAACATCTTTCTCAGCTTTCAGTTACAACAGAAAATACAAGCCCCAAACCTTCTGGGTAGCCACGTAGTCCGTAAATCTCCTCTCCAGTCGAAAATCTTTCATTTGCTTTTTCCTTGAGGAAACACACTACACTGCCCAGGGCTGACCTCTAGGATTTCGGAAAAAACCCTCTATCGACATCTATTGCTTGCCCTGCACACTCAGATAAGCCCGGGCCCCTGTGCAGAGAGGAGCAGCCCTGCGCTGTCCCCGGGTGTGACAGGAGCGCTCCCAGCCCTGGCAGGGCAGCGGCGCGGTCCCCGGCCCTCGCGGAGGGTGGGGGACCCTGGCACTGCGGAGGGTGGGGGACATGGGCACTGCAGAGGGTGACCCGGGCACTGCAGAGGGTGACCCGGGCACTGCAGAGGTGACCTGGGCACTGCGGAGGGTGGGGGACATGGGCACTGCAGAGGGTGACCCGGGCACTGCAGAGGGTGACCCGGGCACTGCGGAGGGTGGGGGACATGGGCACTGCAGAGGGTGACCCGGGCACTGCAGAGGGTGACCCGGGCACTGCAGAAGGTGGGGGACATTGGCACTGCAGAGGGTGACCCTGGCACTGCGGAGGGTGGGGGACCCTGGCACTGCGGAGGTGACCTGAGTACTGCAGAGGGTGATCTGGGCCCTGCGGAGGGTGGGTGATCTGGGCACTGCAGAGGGTGGGTGACCCGGGCACTGCAGAGGTCCCTGGCACCGCGGGGTCCCGCCCGTGGGGACAGCTGCCCGAGGAGTGGGCAGAGGAAGAGTGGGCAGTGCCCTGCAGGAGCCCTGCGGGGTGGGATCCCAGGATGGTCCTTGCAGTCATCCATACCCAGACCCACCACGCCTGTGGCACCAACAAATACATCTGGGGACCTTCGCTCTTCAGGTTCTTCTTGCTGTTGTTTTCTTAACAAAGGGAAAGCCTCAGTTAAAAAGAAAGAGGACAGTGCAATTCATTTCAGTGACCTTGGTCGCACAAGCCGGTATTTTTAAACACAGATTTTAAGACTAACCACAGACTTTGCAGAAGTAATCTCCTGCTGTTGCCCTCTCCAGTTTTTCCTACTTTCTTGCTGCAACAAGAGAAGAGTCAGCAGCCTGAATAAGATCACTCTACTGTTGCCAACTTTAAAAAGCACCAAACAAAAAAATAATTCAAATAAAGCCCAACTCAATGCACACAGCTTCAACAGAACAGTGTATGAATTCTGAAGGCTCTTAAAATTCATGTTATGTGCTTTACAAATGTTAACTGCTTAGTTCTTACACTTCATGGGATGCAAAGGCGTAAAGGATTCATAGATGAATTCACTTGATATTTTAGTTTTTTGAGTAGGATGAGAAGGATAAAGGCTTACAGCTTACAAAAATGAGAACAAAAAGACCACTGGCACTCATTCTACTAAATCAACTACAACGGTTTCCACATGGGTGTACAATATATTTGTGAGCTGCTAAAGGAAAGATGGGTTATGACCTCTAAGATGGGAGTATTTAGAAATACATGTTTCTCTCTCAGGGGGTTCTGACAGTGCAAGCAGTGTTTGTTTACATATGTATCCTAAAAGTTTTCTGCACCTTCTTTTTTTACTGGTCATATTTTCTTTTTTAGGCTTGCAAATTGAGTTGTACTTGTAAAAAACTCTCAATGCATCTCAGAGTCAAGTAACAGTCTAAAGAGAACTTCTGCCTTACAGGTGGCATAAGCAGGTTTTCTCAGGAGTTCGGGCCTTTCTCTCCTCCTCAGCACATTCAGTAGGTTTGAACCTTTGCCTCACCTCATTAATTAGTTCAGTTCTCCAGACGCACTAAAAACTCCATGCTCGTCCCAGGTAGCCAGCCTCCAAGACAACAAAGGACAAGTTCAAGCCCTTCTCTCAGGTTCTTTCTTAAAGGTCTGTCAATCTTCTCCTTCTGAGGTGAATCCTGGAGTCTTCAGGGACTTCATACCTACCTTTTCTGTCAATGCACTAAACATCTCATCTACTTTCAACTATTTCCTTTTCATTTAACTCTGTTCCCCTCGTATTCCTGCCCATACTCTTAATATCTCTACGTTAAATTCTCTACCTTATTCTTCACACAACATCCAGCACTCCTTCCTGCTCTTGGGTTCTCGTGGCCCCTCAGCTCCAGGGCACATTCTCACAGGTCTGTGGCCAAGTCCCCAGCCCAAGGTTTTCCAGCCTCACTTCTCCATGGATATCCAACAGCCAGCTCACTCCAAGTGCTTCCTCCACTGCTCTTCACTCTCTGCAAAGACATTCACATCTCCTTCTCCCTCTGGCTGCACATCTAACACTGCCTGGGCTCTGGGCTCCTGCAGGGACAAGTTTCTGTCTCCTGCAATGGTTTTGAAAGGACACCAGGTACCTTCTCCCAGCTTTCTCACACACAAGCACTGCTGGATGTACAACAGGCCAGGCTCTCCTCACTCTTTGATTTCCTACACCTTGCCATCCAAAGCCTTGAACTCATTTCATCTGCCCTCAATACTCTGTGGGAGCAAGAGATATCTGTAGGAAAATGACTGCTCCAGAAAAACTTCAGAAAATTTAACTCAAAGGCAACAAGCTCTGTTTGCATTTCCCAGTCTCAGAAAAGCTTTCAGATATTTGCTCGTGGGCTGCTGTCAACAAAGGGGTACAAAACATTTGTACCTCATATGCAAAAAGATATCAGTGGCTTCTTTTTTTTTTTTTAATCCATCTTGTGACACTGTAATTTACAAACTGTTTGCACAATTCCACTTTTTCACTCTTCAGGCTTTTAATCTTTTTTCTGTTTCTCAGAGAAGGAGAAGAATTCCAAGTCAAGAGGAAGCTGCACATAGAAGGCAGGTTCAACTGCAATTACTCACACAGTGGCTGAACATTCTAATCAAATCCTGAGCATCTGGAGTTTTTCAAGTTTTTAGATCTTAATTTCACAATTATTATCATCCTCTGCTATATGCATACTTTCTATATTTGCACTAGGAAAAAGGTATTGCCAATGGAATCAAGGATTTGTAGGAGATTGTTGTACAGTCCTATTAATAATATAAAATCAGTCTAAACCACAAAGCAATTTTGTTGACTCATGGGACATTAAACATGCCTTATTTAAAGCCTTTTTACTTTTCATTTCTGAGTTCTCCTTCAAATCATTTTTATTGTCTGATTTAGAATAATTCAACATAAGATATGAGTTTTCCAGCTAAGAAGCCATTACCAATTCAAACATCAAACTGACTTTGCTTCCAGTATGCAAGCAAGTGAACTTAGCTTGTTAAACCTTCTTTAGACTAGAAATATTTTATAACCTAAGAAAGAATAGCTCTTTAATACATTAAATTCTTTTACTGCTATAAAACTTGGATGGGTTACCCACTACCTATTTTAGGTTCAGGTCGTGGATAGACAGATACTAAATCTCCTGCTTATAAATATGGGCCAAATACATGCTTATGCATTATCTGAAATAGAGTGCCTGCACAAAATCTTTAGATAGACACAGAAGTTACTCCTACATTTTACTCAACTGATTGCATTTAACCCTCATATGAACTGAAAGAGATTATATGCTGAGATAGCTGGTTATTTTCTGATAAGAAACTGGGGTTTGGTGGAGCATCTTAAACGTTAAAACCTACATTTTTCATGGAAAATTTTTGACAGTGTTGATAGAAAAGGCTTCCTTGATCTGAAATGGAATTGCAGACAGACAGACAACTGCTGTTGAAGACTCACTCCACAAAAAGACTCCACTCCTCTGGTAATAAAGTCTTTAACCGTAAGCCCAGCTTAGTCCCAGTAACAGGCTCATTTCAGGACAGGACTAAAGGGCTGATCAGGCAGCTCTCTACCACCCGTTCATCCAGAATTTCACCTGAGGATCAGCTCTTCATGGCAACTAGAAAAAGTTTTCTTTTGGCACGATTTCCAAATCCACAGCATTCCTGGCTATAATGGAGAGACAAGGGGACGTGAATTACTATTTGTCTGTGACCGCTCAGCCAACAGGTTTTTTAAAAAGCAAAAAGAAGTAAATTTATTTTTAGAAACAAATCCAAGTGGAACTGCTATTGGTATACCTGCAAGCACATGTATATATTCTAGGGTTAACACAGATATATGCATGAGAGAACATGAAATATTCCTGAAATTTGTCCAGAACTTAAAGGGTTTTAAGGAATATTTTGAGGCATATAGAAACAAAAGACACATAAGGGCTAATTTCTTTTTCTTTTCATTTTCCTTTGCATTGATATTTGAGCTTGTGAAATTTTAGTGGCTAGTATTTTTGCGTGAATGGCCACTGGGTGCCACTGTTCTGCTGCTTAGAAAAAGAGCTGAAACAACATTTTTATTGTAGTAATAAGTTTTTATTATTAAAGTACATATAGTACTGCTTCATGTGCCCATCTTTTAGAAATGACACTGCTGCACAGTTCATAGTGAGCTTTTTCATAGCAGAACAATAGGAAAAGTGGCACTAAGAGACTGGAAAACCTGTTCAAACTCAACAGGCAATATAACCTAGAAGAAACTTTCTTCAACAGTTTATTTTCTACTTAATAAAAGAGAGGCTTGTTATCCAGCTTCAGGTTCGATATTCATTTGCTGAATGACCTTGTGGAACTCACTGGGAGCTGTTCCTGCCCAGCTGAGCACAGCTGCTTTTACAGTACACAAATATGTACATCAAACGTTCAAATGCACGTGGAAACAGGATCTAATACACTTAATTGGTTTCTAGAATGCACAGTGTGTGTGCAGCTACAATAACTGTACACAGGTAATTGGTGCATTTCTGAATGTGGAAACCACATCCTTAAATCCTCTGAGCCTTATTTCCTTCAGTTAGGAAATGGGGTTAACAATGAGAACGCAATTTATGGCAAGAATAACACTGCAGGGAGAGACCTTTACGCAGGGAACAGGAACAGGTTTGGGCCCGTGTAAAAGCAGCCTCAAGAAGCTGCAGCCCAGCTGGAGTGGGACGTGCAGCTTCAGAAGTGAACAGGCTCATCCTGGGGGAGGCCAGGGTGCTGTGATGTGGGTCTGACCTGCCACTTCCATCCCAGGAACTACAACTGCAGTGCTGAAAGCCACCCTTTGTTCCCAGCTGTAACACAAACATATCCAAGGTCTAAACAAAGCTCCCAGAAGTCAAGGACAAAGACAAGGTCAAATGCTGCCAGCCCAAAGCATTAAGTTATAAGCAAGAAAAGAAACGGTGAAAGACTGAGTTCCTTGAAAGTCCAGAAGATAGAATTTTAAATATGAAAAACATCAGAAAGAACAAAGCAGCCTGAACTACTTTATGCCAAATAGGAAAGAAAGATCTTTCCAATCATCCAGAGAGCTTTCAATTTTTTAGAAGAATATATATTATAAGAAGAAAGAAAATTTGTAATTTGTTGCAAATTTGACAGATTATTGAGGCAATTATCTTAAATAACCTTACTTAATGTTTCTAATATTTTATACTGCCCAAATGTGGGCTGATAGTTATTCATTGTATTGCTCTGGTGTATACTTGAAAGAATTTCAGAAATGCTAAATGACCTTAGGAAGACATTTATAATAACAGAATAGGGCTGGTCTTAATCCACTGCATAGGACAAAACTCTATCACGTTCCTCCAGAATAATTTTGAAAAAGTGAAAAGGACACTGGTCATGTTTTCTACCCTTCTATGTATGACACTCACCAGAACCTTTTTATTTTTAAATCAATTCAGAACTCCATAAAAAATGCTGTGTGCATCTCAAGTACCTCACAGGATTTTGAAAGTACATTTGGAAAGATCTAAAGAATGTTTCTTATATCTTTCTTTATAATCCAAGGCAGTATTTCTGTGTTCCCACCCAAGATCAAAACAATTTGGTGTTATCATTTTTAGCACTCTTTGACACCCTGCTGTGCCCATCATACTCATAGAGGAAGACTGTCCAGCCCATTTCCTTTCAGTCACTGGCAGCTTCTAATTAATTCCGTGCCCTTAAATTCCCTCACCCACCCTCTGCAGTTGTTGGGTTCCACCATGGGTGTTCTGGAAGAGCAGGCCTGAAGGCCCACAAAAGCATCTTCCCTAGGCCCGGTGGTAACCATGGAAACACTTCCAGGGCACCTGAGATGGGCTGGAAAAGAGGACCATGGGTCAATGACCGTCTTGAGCAATGGCCCGGGAAGATTGTGGTCAGTGGCCTTATATGGGATTATTTACACCTTCCCATAATAGGTAATATCTAGGGAATACTGCAGGTGACTGGTGAAATCCTGGGATTTGCTCTTCCTGTTTCTATGAGGTTCTGTCCTGTTTGTGCTCTGGTATTTAGGTACCCTGAGCTGTGCAATGAACGTCTTTGCACTGCTCCCTCTGGCATGCACAGTCCCTGCCCGGTGTGAACACTGCACGCAGTGTGCTCAGTCCTCATGAAGTTCAACCACAAAAAATCCCAGCAGGGCAATAAATAGCTCGAAAGGAGTCCTGAGCTCCCCTCTAGGCAGCCACGAACCCGCCCGTGTCAGTCGCTCAGCAACTGAGACAGGGACGTGACAAGGTTGTCTGCACTTCTTTCCTTTCATGTTTGGAGTTTAATAGGAGGTAAAAATTGGTTTCTGTCTGATGCTGACTGCCTTCCCTCACCTGAAATGACCAGCTCCAGCACAGTGCAGTGCAAACTGTTCCACTTCAAGGGACTGATGGGCGAAGGGCAGAGCGCAGCAGAGACAGATGTGACCTGAGGGCACTTCCAGCTGTCCTTGCTTCACTGAATGGTTTGGAAACAGCTTCTGCTTTGAGACAATACAGATGAATTTTATGAAAACTAGTGAGCACTCCAAGGCTTAGATAATTTGGGTGCACTGGAAAGTTAGAGGAAACAATCTAACCTGACCACAGCTGAAAGTGAAAAATATCCTGCCCATTTCATACTGCACTTTGTAAACATGGCCAAATAGATGAACTGGCAACAGCAAGCACGGAAATTTTTATGATTATTAAAAAATTGTTTTCCTTCATGGTTTCCAAAGTGCTATTATTGCAAAAGGGTTGGGACACATTTGCAGTTGTTTTTCTCTCATTATAATCGTAAACAACACACAAATGTGCCTTGGGTATAAAGGCCATAAAGCCAGATACCCATCTGAAACAAACCATGCTGAGATTAAATGTCTTTTCAATTAATATTTAGATCTGCTTCCTGTACCCTAGTCAAGTGATCTTGCAGCACACCCTTTATTTTAAAGCAGACAGAAGATACAGATCTACAGTAAAAGAACATTTCATGCTTTGGTAAAACAGAGGCAAACATATGGTTTTCACATCCCTAATTTCATTACATCTCAGCTCTTCTCAGCAATAACTGTCTCTCCCATAATATTTCCAAATGCCCTGAAATACTCTAAGTGAATTTGGTAACTAGCAAACTGCTGTGTTTCCCTGTTCATTAGCATGAACTGTCTTGTTTCACTTGCCTATCACGCCAATGTGATATGGCATAAAGCAGTGCTACACGCTGTAACAAGTCAGAAAAAATTTAAAAGGCCACATGTTTGGCTTTATAGTTAATTCTCAACAGCCTGTGTGTTGTCCATTACACAACCCAGGTAATTTAATAGCCCAGCTGCTCAAGAAGAAAGTGAAATGACAACTTTTTACAAGTTCAGAAACTTGTATTGTTGTCATTTATCTGTGACTGGCTCTCCATATGTAGCCATTTCTAAGGGCTTTTTACCATCTTTTGCAGAAAATGATGCTCATAGTTTTCATGAACTTCTAATAAAATTTAATATAAAATATTAAACAGTTTGGCAGCATTTAAATATCCAAATTCACAACTGTTGAAGCGCTTGAACACTGAGAGCTGCCCAAGAGCTGGAAACAAAGCTTGGCTGTGCGTGCATGAATAACAAAAGTTCTTTCTCAAAAAGCTCAAAATCAAAAGTCAATCATCTTTCTGATGAAGATGACTATTATTATTTAACATCATATGACATTTTCTCTATTGTACAGATGCACTTGTCCAAAACTAGACCAGAGCCTGGAGGAGAATATGGCCCTAGGTGTTTTCCCAAGCAATTCACTATAGGGAGTAAATTCCAGTTGTGGGAAAACCTTGCTGGGGATGGAAGGGAGGTTTCAGCCTGCCTGCAGCCAGCATCCCTCACCCCTCCTGGTCTTACAGGCACCAGGAATGCCTTCCAGCCCCTGCATCTGTTCTGCTCATGTGCTAAGGAAGCACAACACAAAAATACACAATAAGGTAGCAAAACTTACCATGACCTAAGTCACACAGCCTGTTTTACATCACTTAGTTCTTCCCTTTTCCAAACCTGGCAGCTTTCTCAGGAAAGATCAGTACTTAGAGGCAAAATATTCCTGGGGGAATCCAGAAATAGTCCCTAGAAGGCAGAGAGTGCTCAACCTGAAGCTACACCCGTATCAGAGGAGATGAGTCATTTTATCACTGCTTTACATATCCTGCCAAGCACAGCTGAGCTGAGGGCACCTATCTGATCTCACACTCCTTCTGAAGTGATAAAGAGGGACTCATGCTGTAGATTTATTGTGCAAAATACTTCTCACCTTAAAAACTAAAGTAATATATAGACATATGCATCAGAATTAGGGAACACTAATACACCTGATCTCTTCATCCCATTTCCCCTTACTTAGGACAATTATTTTATGCTGAGAGAGCAAAGCCTGGCTCTTGTCATCAGCAGCTCCCAGAGGAGCTCAGCGTTATCTGCTGTACAAACTGGGGGCTTGCAGCACAAAGCACAAGCACAAAGAGCTGTGGGCAGGCAGCCCCGGGCTCTGCAGGGCCCCAGCACAGCCCTGCATCCCCCCGAAAAGCGAGGGGGAAGGAGCTGGGCTGAGCCCCCAGGTCCCCCGGGCACAGCCCCACCTCCCCTGGGGAGCACCAGCTCTCAACACCAGCTCCACTCCACATTACCTCTTTCAAGCCTTTGCATTTCTATTGGATACACTTTTATATAATCTTGTATCGGCCTGGACAGGTGTTAATCATTTTAATATTATTTATTATTATTATTATTATTACTACTAATAATAATTTTAATTTTATCTCAGTTTCCTTCTTGTAGCATTTTTGTAATTTTTTTTTTGGTATTAAATAAAAGTGGTAACATACAAAAAGTCAGCCTGATCTAATTGTTTTCATAGCATGGAACTAAATACAATAAGAAGAATCCAGGGAAATGACCTTTACTTCTGAAAAATTTAAACACATAAAATAAGGGTAATTTGGTGCCAGCCAAAATGTATTGTAGTTTACCCTTTATTGAAAGTATGCACCAAACTACATTGTGTGGCTGCTTGATCAGGTACAGATTAGAGGTCATCAGAAGCTTCACAAACCACTGTGTTGCTGGGTAGGAAAGGAGCAAAGTTATGGCACAAAGACCACAAACAAAAAACAAACATAAAACCCCACCACAAAAATATCTGAGTAATAGTACCCTGAAAGTGAAAATCTCTGGCCCTGAGTCCTCCATCTATTTATTCCAACTGAAAACTCTTGTTGAATATTTACAGGCAGGAAAAGAGGCTGGTTGATGATGATTATGAAGTACCCATGTATTATTAATACTTTTAAATATCTGTGGCACACACAGAAGCTCTTTGTGTGAGGCATAAACAGAATTTGTTCCTCTTCAAAAAGACATTCTACCTTCATGTAAAAATGCACTGATGGTTTTTGTCAAAGAAATGTTTCTGCTTACACCTTACAGGGGCCTTACATCCAACCACCACAAATGCCTACATGAGCAGAATTCGAGACATTCAAGAATATTGTGAAGGCAAGGCAGCCAGTAATGAACGTTTTACTTTTAATTGAAATATATATCTATTGCTTGCAAAATCCATAAATCATTCCAACAGAAGAAAGAACATTACATCAAGAATTTGATACACTTCAAACCAAAATAAATGCATCAACTATTAAAATAAATGTGTGTATTACAGGAAAAATTGATCAAAATCAGATACAATATTTTATTCACCAAATCAGACACATCCCTGTTGAATCACTGCTTATTCAATGCAGGATGAGATGCATAATCTATCAAAACAGGTATCTCCTACAGTAAATCAAATCCACCATCTGATTCAAATATGTCTCCCACTGAATCAAAAATATCACCCAATACATCAAGTATGTGGCACCAAATACATGGCTGCTGCTTTAAAACACATTTTAAAGAATCACCAAGAAGAACGGGCTCTAGATTTAACACGGATAACATTTAAATCAAAATTTATTTAGACAAAGAGATACTATTTCCAGACTCCCTCAAAGGCTGATTCCTGGACTGGGAACTGTAATTATATTAATGTTTCCCTGAAGCATCCTTTGTTTAAGGCACGTTGCTAGGATGAAGTGCATTGCCCATCCCAGCAGAAAAGGAGGGCTTTCATTCCACTTTAGTCCACTCCCCAAACCTCTGACATCTGGACCAAGCTCTAAGCAGCTACATGTGGTCCCCAACTCACCAAAGGGAAGTGCTAGCCCTTTGCAACTCGTTCAGAACACCACAGTCCACGTACCATTAAATATAGAGATGCAAATATTATCAACATCAACCCAAAAATCATGGATGGTCACCATGGATCCCCCAACAACCAACTAAAGGGTGACCCTCCATAGTATTTTTCTATTACATCCTCATGCAGCAGGAAAGTAACCCCAAAAGTGCATAGATGACCTCTAGAACAGATTGCCAGAGTGTAAAGGAGATGCCAAATGTTCATATGGTCTGGAAAAAACAGTCAGAAAAGTGGGGGATACGTTCTCAAATATGCAGATGTCAATCCTGGCTTGGGAAGCTACTGAGCCACTGACTCAGGTGCTGGAACAGTAACCTTGTGAGCTATCCATACCCACTTTCACTGCTTTTTAAACTTTTTCCTCAGCAACAGGCAGACACAACTGACAAAGACATAATTCCATGCTGCACTTGACCTCAGACAACCATTTTCATAATCTCACACACTGTAGCTGATCCTGTATTCTCTCTTGGAATTTGGTGTCCCCATAAAAGCTGTGTACAGGCAACTACTTTATTTACAAGTCTTTTCTGCAGACTCAGTGCAGACTCAGTGTGTCTCCCGTTCAGGACAGCTCTGTGGGACACAGAGAGAACAGTGCCCTCCATTTCCACACTCAGCACTCAGTGGAGAAGGGAAGCCACAGGCTGGCAGAAGAGATGCTCCAGCAGCCTGATGTGGTGGGAATCCAGCTTTCCTTATTATGTTGGGAGCTCTCTGGGTGCTGGATTTGAGATGACTGAGTATGAGTGACCTTGTGCCTCTCTTTTTAACGACAGTTTAATATGCAGCAAAAAGAGGGGATGAACTCTGAGGTGGGAAGGGAAGCTGAGAGCACAGAGCCTGACATTCCAGTTGTGGCAGTGAAAGAAAGGCGGATTTGTTTTCCTCTCCCTGCTCTCAACAAAGGGAATTGACCACTCAATTTTCCACCCTGCTAAGAAATGAGCGTTCAATAGAATCCAGGTTAAAACTGCCCACACCTGATATTATAAAGATTGTCAGGATCAGATTAAGTCACCTACATTGTCAGAATATTTAAAATACAGTCTGATTAACTCAGACAGCTTGAATATTTTACAAGGATGACAAAATTTGTTCTGCTGGGACACTCCCAAATTTTGGGTTTAGCTTGTAAATTAGGCTATGGAACTGCTGCTCTTATTGCAAGCTCTTAAAAGGAACAACAAACCATGCTTGTTACTCTTCTGCCATTCCCTATTATCACTCTCCTCTGTCAATATAACCATTGATTATAATTGCAGTTTTGCCCAACTCAGATTGATTAGAATTTAAAGCAACCAGAGTAGTATAATTATGTCAAAAAATGCCTACTGACATGAGACATAAAGCTGGCTTGATGTACTACTAACAAGTAGGAGAAACATATGTTTTCCTTACACTTGCTATGAATCCTACAGAAATACAATTCTATTCTGCACTTCTGTAGTTTTCACAGGAAAATATACCATAAACTTGGCAAATCCAGCCAAGGGAAGAAGCAATTTACGGACGTGACGTCTCTACCAGACCTGCCTTACCTCTCAAATCTGATAGAGTTAACCTGAGCAGTGTCTGTGCATTTGGTTAATTAAGAATCTGAACAGCAGGACCAGTTTCAGAACACATGACCTTGCAGAAGGTGATGTTTATCTCGGGTCGGGACAGACACTGCTGGGCCTGGAGAGCGTTGAGGCAGCGAGGTGGGCGTTGCTTTGTTCTGCCTCCTCTGCTGGATATTGTCACAGCTGGAAGCTGAAAGTGGATAACAATTCCTCCTTTCCAAAGGACAGCGAGGCTGGCTGTGATGGCAGGAGGCAGCAGGAGGCAGATGCACCTGCACAACAGGAAAGCTTCTCCTTGGTGGGAAGATGTGCAGTGACGATTCTCTCTTCACTGTCACTCTAAAATCAACTTCAGTGAGTAGAAGAATTGAAATTAAAAAGTTTAAACTTGTTCCATGAATTGATTCAAGAAACGAATGGTCAAATATTAAAATTCAGATATAGAATATAAACATCAGGGGTAAGCACAACTACACAAAATATTTTCTTTTGCAACAATTGTAGTTTCTGTAGGCAGAGAGCTCCAAAACTTAAATGGTGTAAAAACACAAAGATTTATTTGCTTCCTCTTTTTATGTCCCTCTCTTTCAAAGAACATGTTATCTTACATTATATTGTACTGTTTCTACATCTCGTTATTTAAAGCAGATTAAAACCATTAGAGATGGATTTTGTTAATGGCATTTGCTAGAACCTAAGGCACAAGGGAAAATATTCAAAAGGCACTAATCTGAACAAAGTTTTTAAATCATGGCTGTAACACCTAGAGTTTTGTTGACATGGCTTAAATTTTAAAGAAACTCCTATTTTTACAGTATATCCCTGTGTTCCTTAAGGCAATATAAAAATAAAATATGGAAAACCCTTTTTTTTAATTATAAGATAGTCTGAAGTAAAATTTAATTAACAGAGATAAAAGCTAATCCTTTCTTCTTAAAGAAAACATATCTAGCTTTACAGCAAAGTAACCAGCACTTTACACAAAAGCTCTGTTATTTTCTTTGCTTCCAAGGCATATTCAGGTACTCCTTTCAAGGCCTGCCCATAGAAGTAAATCAATTAAACTCAATCAAATCAATTAAAAATCCCTGTAACATTACAATTAGTGAAACGTTCTTGGTTAGCTTTAATGGGAATAAAGCAGATAAATTCTTCACTCTCAACTTCATTTTAAAAAAAAATTGAGAGAAACAAAATCAATTATTTTGACCATTATGTAGAATCAGAGAATTTGCCGTACTATTATTGGACCTGTTCAAAAGGAAAAGTTTCTTATGTTACACATGTCGGTGCTGTGCTGTACACACAGGGCAATCCCCCCTCTGCCTGAGCCCTCCAGGTGATCCGTTTCCGTGCTGATCCCTGAGATCAGATGAAGGAATTGCTATTTTAATTCACAAAGCTTCCACACTGTTAGAACAGTCACCAAAATGATACTGCGTTCCTGGCAAAGATACCTGTAGGAAACCCAGAAAAAGGTAAAAGGATTTCTAAGAGTGAGAAACAAAAAGCAAGCTTTAAGAATCAAGTAGAAAGATTTTAGGGAACAGCTTCGCTTGAGAAAATATTAAAGAAGATACAATTAGAACATTAGCACAAGGACAGGAGAACAAAGAGCCATGGTTTTAGGCCTAGCTGAGAGAACTTTTAGAAGTTGAAAAATTTATGCTTAGCAAGAGATGATAAAGTTAAGCTTAATAATGGAATATTATACACTATTGTATAAAGTATAAAACAAGCAAGTATTGTTTTAACAAGTGTACCTGCAATATAGAAGATTGGTTGAAACAGGTGTCTGTAACCTTCAGAGCGACTGCTATTGGCTGAGCAGCTTTTAAGAATATTCTGTAACCAGGAAATCTCGGGTTTTTGCCTGCAGCACGAGCTTGTTTTATCTCTGGAGTCTCAAGATAGTTTATGAGGCGAATAAGATATTATAAGTTCAGGGAACGTCTGCCTTGGCTCCCCCGTCCCGTTTCACCACAGCGGCAATTCCCGATGTGCTGCTGTTCTGTTTAAGTGCGTGTGCATCAGCATCTCAGATATCTGCAGAGCTCTGCCCTCCCTCGGGGCCCTCGTTCCCACTCTCAGTGTCCCCCAGGAGCAGCCCTGGCGCACTGCAGGCAGGTGAGATGGGCAGCCCAGCAGCCACTGGGAAAGTTCTAATCTGATTTTTAGACTATATGATCTTAACCCTTTCCATTTAGATATAGTTCTACGCAACTATATTTACAGTCGGTTTTTGGTAATGAAAGACTTAAAGTAGCATCTGGTAGGTGCTGAAGAATCCTGCTGGTTATTCATTCAGTACAGCCACTTGCTGCAAAGAAAGTCCTCTGGACACTCCATTAAATTTCTATATTGCTTATTTTTCTGCTAAAGTAAATATGGGTTAACTAGAGATCACAAATATGACATGGTATTATGGTGAGAAGTTAATGAGCACAGCAAACTCACCACAGCACTATCCTCTTAAACTTACGTGACTTTTTTACTCTAACACCGACTGTATTTTGTAGTAGAACCATCCAGGAAGCAAGTATATCCATAGGTCTGTAAATACTTTTTAAAACAAAATATTTAAGAAAATAGAGCATTTCCAAGTCCTCCATCCATAACAGTAATGCTGTCCTTCTGAAATAAAACATACTACACTCCTGAAATTTCTCTCAAAGTATAGATAATGTTTTAGGGTAAGACCTTTACAACTCAAAGCAGATAAGACCAAAACTATAGAAGTACTAGAGGCCATTTACATAAATTTTCAGAAAACATAATTCATACTTAATATAGAACCAGAACAATGACCAGTTAAATGTGGTTTCTGGGGTCTCTGAACAGCTGTATCTAAACAGAAAATAAAATACACTCGCCTGTGGCCAGAAGTGGCTAGTTTCCATTTGAGGAAGAGTAAAGATCCTGAAAAAGTTCACTAGTCAAGATTGTAAGAAATCACACATTTTACATACTGTTTAATGGGTGCTTTTCTTGGGAAAATGTTTTTTATCTGTCCCTTCCACCAACAAACCTTGCATCAGTATCTTTGGAAGCTGCTAAATCTAAACGATTTTCAAATGTCGTATAATGACTACTGTAATGTTACTGAGCACCACAGACATATCTGAGGTGGGCATGGGTATTACAGAAACTCATTATCCATCTCATCTCACTTTAATAAGTGAGACTGTATACTTACAGGACTGGAATTTAATCTCAATATTAAAAGAAATGTTATCTGTATCTTGCAACTTTGTACAATACATCTTGAATATTTTGTTGTTTCTTTTTTCTCCTGACTGTGTATTTAATGGGGGGAAGCCTATTATTCATACCTCTGCTCTTAATCAAAGCTGAGAATTCTGTAGAGAAGTAGAAAATTGAAATCGGCTCCTGCAACCTAGAGCTGAACAATTATGACTTGATTTACAAGGAGCCACTTTACTACATATTTAAAAGCAGCTCCGCTGCAAAATCTGGGGACTTTTCAGATAATCAAAATGCTACAGATTTAGCACTTTTAATTTTTGCTCCATCTCCTGCCAGCTTGAACTCTGATTATAATTACCATTTCATCTTCCCCAGAATGACATTGTTTTATCAGAGGAAGACACTGTAGCTGGAGTCTGAGCGTGGTGATTGGTGTGGACCCAGTTTTCAACGGGAAACAATGTGTGCCCTGAAATGAGTCAGGGTGGGGAGTAATAATGTGAAGCTCGAGATAATCTCAAGTCCTTGAGACATAATGCACAGACCCCAGAGCTCTGCAGTGCACATGGGATGGGAAAAATGGGAAAATCCCTCCCCTGCCCAGGGCAGTTCCCCAAGGAACAAAAAGGAAATCAAGGCTAAGAACTGTCTGACTCCACTGGCACTTACCTTCATTTTGTGTCTGGAAAAAACTGCTACTTCTTTGGATTGATCTGGCCCAACTGCTAGTAACAAAATCATGCAGTACTGTCTATTTTTGTCAATATTTTAGAGACTCTTCTTCCCATGTTTTGTTTCCAGAAACTATGTTAGAGAAAAATACTTCAGCAGTGAAGTACCCCCCATGCATCCCAGCTGCTGGGGGACGAAAAGGGGTGGGTGCTACAGCTGCTTCTGGCTCCTGTTTCTCTGTTCACTTCTTACAGATCTAAGTAATTGAGCAATTCTCTCTGCATAATTGAAAATATAAAATTAAATTTTAGATAAACCGCACATAGAAGTGGCCTTAAGCTCTAAAATATAAGTAATATACGGTGAGAATAAAAAATACAACCAGTGTTCTCTTATTAGCAATATCTTTACATTTCAACTTCTTTAGGCACAGGAATGTGGAAGACTGGCCATAAATAAATTCAACTGTTAGAAAACCGCATAAACTGGATACTTCTATAACACAAATGGACTGCTTTGGAAAGTTCTTTTCTTTGTGAGAATTGTCTTTTTTGTGAAGAAAAAATTTACTGATAAAATGTCAGGACGAGCAATAAATTGACAGAGATGAGTGTAAGTACCTTTTGCAACAGTTGCACTAAATTCTGACTGGCACAGGAGTATGAAAATAAATGGTGTGGTCCTGCTGCTCACGCCAGAGACAATATGTAGCAAAACACGGAACCTGTAATTCATAGCTGTTCCCTTAAAATTTATGTCAGTACTGCTGCCACCCTAGGTTCCGTTTCTTGAAAACCCTCTCACCCAGCTAAATTTATGCTGAATAACGCCCTAAATACTCTTCTTCTGGTGAAGGACACTGCATATAAGCTGTCATGGCTTTCAAGATAGGTCATAAGATAAGGGTAAAGTTGGTACACAAACTTGTGAAGTGTCACTTACACTGTCACTTACAGACATTTAATTTCTATGTGTATTTTTTTTAATGAAAAAGTCTTTCCTATTTAATAATATTCCACCTGGAAAAAATGATAAATGCTCTGAAAAAATCCTTAAGTCAAACAGAACTGCTCACCTAATTCAGAATGATAGAGTAAAAGCCTTCAGAAAAAGGCACAAAGGAATTTTGTGAAAATAACTATAAAATGGAATATATTTTATACAAGGCTAAACTGAGTAATAGGCATCACTTTGGAAAAGACCCAATGAGAGGAAAGGAAAATCTCATAGAGAGCAAAATAATGAGAGTTTTGTGAATAGTGAGTGATTACTCACAGCTTCCCAATGGAATAGACTGATGTGGTGCCCCATGAACTTTTCAGACAACAACTATTTTTTAAAAAGGATAGGTTTTTTGGGTTTGTTTTTTTTTTTTAACAGAACCCATAGTTAAGTGGTAAAATTCCAAATCACAAGAGGTTGTGAAGTAAAAATTATAGACATGTTCAAAATCTAGACAACTCTGGGGAAATATGTATATCAAGGAGCATAAGATCCCAAACTTGAACTGAATCAGTGCCTCAGTAAGTTCCAGAAACAAGTGGTGAACCAGGCAAGGAGGCAGTGCTGTAACTGCCCTGCCACTTCCCCCGTCACGGGCAGCAGCAGGGTGGGCTACAAAAATTCAAGTGCGCCTTACATTCTTGTTTTCTTACATTGACTTTTCATTAGCTTACTTTCCCATCTTTTAACAACAGGTGATAATACATTTGTTTCTGTTTAACATGCCAGGAGATGTCTGAATCAACTGCACTGCCCCAAAACAGTCAGAATACTAACGTGTTACAGTGTACATGTGTGTGGAGGTGTTTCCTTGTGGAAAAAACCACATGAACAGAACCCTGAAAACAAGATGTTAATTAATATCTGAAATTGCACACCGATGTATAAACTTCAGGCCTATTTCTCCTCTTCTGTGGTATTGCTGCAGAAAAAATCCTCAAGGTTAAGGATCCCTAGAAAAAGAGAAAATCCTCAAAATCTAGGATTGCTTTTGCAGGTTTGCCTCCTCTGATATCCAACACGGTTAGCCTGCAACACCAAAAAAAACTGTTTAGAAAGATATGCTTACTTCCAAAATGTCAACTGGAATGTACTTTATAAATATTTTGTACAGGATTTATGCAAAAATAGAGACCATTAAGGAAATTAGTTTTTAAAAAACCAATAATAATAACACTGCTCTTAATAACACTTATAAGGCTGACACTGCATTGTACTCATTATACCAAATTACCCAGAACTATGAGACAAACTGTAACCTAAGTCATGTAAAGAGAGCATTACCTATATTCTTGCTAAAAATCTAACCAAAAGGAGTTCATGAGGTTTCTCAGTTTGCTTCCAAAGCCCCAGTGTTTGAATTATGCATAACTGTGTCTCCTTGCTAAAAAGGAGGAAAGCGCCTTTAGGTCCTTCGTGGCAGGGGTCTGAGAGGGATGGATTTCTTTTAAAAAGCAGCAGTTGAGCTACTCCAAATAGCCCTCAACTTACTGTACTTTCCACTGTCTCCAAAAAAAATGCATTTGTTATTTGGTCTGTTAAAGCACAAGCCCACTGAAGGCTTTAGAAAAGGGAGCTTGCTCCTGTGAACTGCAGTTTAATTTCCTTCCCAGCGAATTTCAGAGCAGGCCATTCAGCATGAACCCTTCCCTAAAGCTGAGCTTCACCCACGATGAAAAATATGACTGGGTCAGTCAGCGTGGTTGCTAGGCTAGCATGCAGCAAGGGAATAAATTAGCTATAAAATAGTCAGAGTTTCAAGCTTTTGTGCACCTCTAAAATATCAATAAGTAGTGTTCTGGAGTTGCTGAAAAATGATCTGCTTGAAACAATGCCCTGAGGCAGCCACTGCCCCATACATTGTGTAAGTCATTTTGAGCTCTCCTTGGCTAGTGTCAAACACAAGCTTAGAAAATATCAGAATAATTTTGCCCTCATGAAAAATAATATTAAAAAACTGACCAAACAAACAAACCACCAACCAAAGAGAGACAGGTTTTTATTTGCCAAGGAAACCTTAGAGTGTCTCTGTAACTTCAGGACCTATTTGACGATATAAATCTGAGGATCTAACTAGGAATGCAGCTTACTACATTGAATTTTTTTTATGAGGACCAGGGAGGCTTAGAGTTGCTTTGTCACCTGATTAACTATGGGCCAGAGCTCAGATTCACTAAGGGTGAGCTGCCAGCCTGACAACTTCCAGATACTTCTACAGCATGTGAATCTGCCTCGAAATCCCCTGGATTTAGTTTGAAGACCTGCTGCCATCCTCTAACCAAGGCAGGTCTTCCTCACCAATCCTGCTGCATCTCTTCAGCCTTCAGTCAAAGTAAATTTGGTTTGAGAGCATATCTGTTACATATCTCCAAATGAAATCCTCAGCGATTCTGCAAAGGGAAATGGTGAAGCAAAAGCTGAACTAAAGGGGAATAAAGGCCACAACCAGCAAATCAAAGCTGCCCCTACAAAACAACTGCCCCACACTCAGCCAACACTCCTTCCTCTGAGGAGACAGGGCCATTCTCCCCTGCTTTTGAGTGAGAACAGGGAAAATACATGGACTGTACTTGTCATGGAAGGAACTTAAGACTGAAAGGAAAACTGTCCATTTCCAGTATTTCAGCAGAATTTTGCTCCTGCAGTTGAACTCAACTTTGTAACTTTGAGGATAACAAAAACATCCTGAATTCTTTTAAGAAACACCACCCACTGGCTTAGAGGTTTGTTTTTCATCTGGTATTACATGGGTGTAAACAAACAAACTTTTTAATGAATGAAGACCCCACTGCTGTGAGCAAGTTCCAATACACACCCTATGCACCCGACCAGGATTCCATCAGAGTGAAATGCTTTAATCTTAAACCAGTACTCAGAAGCAAATCTGCCACATAGAAAGGCTACAAAGAAAAAGGTGGTAAATGGGGCACGGGAGTTCTTGACCTTGAAAGATCATACATAGTACTTAAAGCAAGCACACACACAGAGATGTTTTCATCATGGAGAAACTCAGCACCGATATTCTGCATTAGTATTTTCTCTCTGTAGCTTTGAGATGGGGCTGATGGCACTCAGGATACAGTAAAAGACTCTACTTTCTTAGTGAACTCTGAAGGATGAACAAATTAACTTGATTTGTTGGTTACATTTCCACAGATAATTCATCACTGCAAGACTCAGGGTCTATTGACACTGATATTAATGAAAAATACTGTGATAAACAATCTGGAAATTCTTACAGCTTGAAGTATGATGATGAGAGCCCCAGGTATTTCTAAGTAATCACTGTTTCACTTTGGTCAGAAAAATTATTCATTAATTCCTTATTTCTGCAAATGTTACCTTCCTTATGACAGTAATTATACTGAAATAATTTAAACATTTACATATAGAACATGAAGGAGTCCTTAAGTGCATGCAGGACTCAGCCTACAAGCAATCCTGAGCCTCTGCATTATTTGAGGTTAGTTTTCCCCCTGCAGATCATGTTTCATAACTATCATGTAGACTTAGAGATGAAAGCTGTGTGAAAGAAATTTCTACCCTTTTGAAAGCATTACCAGGAAAATTAGATTTGCTTCTAGAATGGGGCCACAGCAAACAACTTGCTGGATACTGGTCCCATCCTTGCTTGCCCAGGACTTCACGATTACAAAAAGGAAGAAGCGTGAAATTATTATCATGACATGGGAAACTAAACAATCCACCCTTTAGGTGAATACCTGTAAAGATCCTGCAGAATGCAAAGCTCTTTTTTCCTTTTAACTGCTAATTTGCTCTTTCTTCCCAGTCTTCTGTCATTCCTTTTTCCCAGAATTTCAACTCTCTTTGACAGATCAAGACTCTTCTCTAAAGGATAACTGGTTTTGCATCTGTAGCATTTCAGTACTGAAGACAGAGACAAGTCAACAAGTATTAGAAATGAAAATATGCATGAGGTAGTGAATCCTGACAGAAGAGCACTGATGGCCTGTATGCTATTATGGATTAGAAAGCAAAGAAATGAGCCACAAATCACCCAAGAGACAATAACCTCCCTTTGACCCTACCTCTGTTTTTTGTAGTTGCCTGGTCTTTTTAGGTAAGCTTCAAAATTCTTCACCTCAACTAAAATGTTAACATTGTGTTTATGTCGCTATAAAGTTGCTTGAGAAATCTGAAATCAGCAGCCAATCATAAAAAAAAATGATTGCAGCATCCAGAGCAGGTAATTGGCATATTTACAATACAGTTCTTGAGAAAGAAGCCCAGAGCTCCTATGCAAATCCTTGCTCTCAGAATGACTGATGGTGAGGGGCAGCCAATCACCAGGTAGGGATCTGCATGCTTTGAGTTATTTAGATAATAATTGTGATTA
Source organism: Daphoenositta chrysoptera (assembly GCA_013397915.1). NCBI lineage: Eukaryota > Metazoa > Chordata > Aves > Passeriformes > Daphoenositta > Daphoenositta chrysoptera. The sequence goes on along the minus strand of VZRO01007446.1, from coordinate 815,911 downwards.
CTGGAAGCAGGCAATGCAGATAAGATGTAATGAGGGTGTAGCACAAAGGGAAGGGACAATGAGGCATCAGCAACCATGATACACCTTCAAGCTCTGTGGCAGTTTTTAACATGACACAAACCAGCCCAGATCCTGTGCCCTTCATCTCCAGAACTTGGCAGTTGTGTTGCCCCCACGAACTGACACGTGTTCCCAGAGCTCTGGGTCATCACAGCTCGGGGGTTGTCATTAAAGGACAAACCTTGAACAGAGAAACATCCACAGCATTTCTGAGGCTTTGGTCCTATCTGACCTGCACACACATGGCTGCCTGGCTGCGAGGCACATCCTGACAGCAAATGAAGGCACAGTTAATGTCAAATATATCACTGGTTCTCCATTATTTCCAACTGAATGTGGGTGCTGCTCTACAGTGAGGATATGCAACTGGTTTGTGTACTGATCTATATCAACACTGCTACATGGCCAGCTCACCTCAGCCTGGAAAATGGTTCAGAATGAAAGTAACACGTCAAAACAGCACATAAAATCCTTACTAAAATTGCAAACATTTTGAGAAGCCTTTGCAATCTGTCTCAGGTCAGAATCAGTTATTCCCTCTTGCTAAAATCATGCCACTGAAGGCATGACAGACATCATGAATCCTTCATGTAAACTCAATTAAACCTTTCATGAATGAGAAGTACCAAATGGGCCTATATAGCTGCAGGTAGCTGCTACATGATGAGTATTTGCAGTGATTAGAAATTACCTTTTTTTATTAATTTTCCTTTTTTTTTTGAGGGTGGGGTGTGTGGGTATGTGTTTCAACTTAATATATCTGAAAACAGACTCCAGATTGCCCAGTCCTGTTACTGGAGCTACAGAGACTCCTTTGTAGCCATTGTTAAACTGTTTTATAGTCACTGGATATAGTAGCAACATTTTCACTTTATTTACTAAACTTTCCTGCCTTAAACCAAAAATTACTAAATTAACAGATTTACAAGACATTTCAAAACTACTTTTAAAGTATTGTAGTATTCCAGCACTTCATATGAGTTGCACCCCAGAATGACCTTTAAAATTATGCAAAACTGGTGAAAAAAATTTAAATCATACTACAAGATTGGGAACAGAAGAGTGGTTTGAAAATGAAATATCATAGGCAATTGTTATTTGGTTTTACTGCTATTGGAATAAGTGTAGTTATTATTAATAAATAGGTAGTTTCTAAAATTATTTTTCATTATTCCAGATGCACTCAGGCATAAAGGGATAGTTTTACATTGACAGAATTTAGACTGTATTTTTTGGTCTGGATTCTTTTGTATGAACAAGGGAACAGCTTTCTGATAAGCAGTTGAGGTTTCTGTGTGTGTGCAAAGGATGGTGCAGCATTCAGTACTATTTATGTTGCTCTGCTATCATCCAGCAGTGTTAATTCTGTGTTTAACATTACTTCTCTGTCCACAGTCTACAAGAGAGCCCTTTTCTGTGTAATAAAAACTTACTGTTAGTCTTTCACAGTCAAAATGAAACATGATGCTCATATTACCGGATTTACCAGAAAAAAAAAAGGTCATATGATTTATTAAATTACTCCATATCCTTTTTTGAATCTTTAGTAACAATTTCAAGCAACAAATTTCACTATGTTAAGAGAGCTTAATTCAGTTTTAGACCTATTTTAAATCTATTTTTCTGTTGTTTTCTTCTGAATTCTGAATTCTTTTTTTTACTGCTGAGTGCAACATTAAAAAGTACGTGGTAGTGAGAAATCTCCTCCCAGGAAGAAAAGCAATAGAGCAAGCAATATTTAGCCTCCATTTTTGTTAAATTTGTCTTTGATGAATCAAGATTTCAGATTATAAATGTCAGGGACCTACCCATATTTCTTCAGAACATAGCACATTTTAGCCCATGTCTGCCTCTCATAAATCCTTATTAAATTTAGCATATATATGACAAGGAGCCAAATGGCATGAAAACACTTTGCCTTTCTTTTTTTCTTTTTTATATAGAATTATTTATGGTACAACATAACATGAAATCTTGTTCTTCATCATACATCTTGGGCATAAAAAAAATCTTAGAAGAGCAAATATCAAGTTATTTAGGGCCCTGAAGCATTATAAAAATGCAAACCCACATGACTGCAAAGACCAAATATATAAACCACATACAGATATTTCTCAGCAGTGTTGTATAAACCCATTTTTGCAGAAACCTACAATATTAAAAAAAAAAAGAGGCACACGAAACATATCTCTGCTGATGACTATGGCTAGTTTGGGAGTTACTCTAACCTTAACTTCTATTCCCATTTTAACCAAAAATCCTCAGAGCACCAAAATTAAGCCAGTGGTTGAAGGGGAGCTTAGGACTTTAGGAGGGGCCATCTCTTACAGATTCCCAAGGGAATCTGTATTATTATTATTTCCATAATGCCAATAGCCTAATGGGGTTACAGGCAGTCTAATACATATATACATTATACAGCCACATACTACAGACACCACATCCCAGAGTCTGCCATTGATGAAATTATAAAAATAATAAAAACATATAATTAAACAGAGCCAGTTTAATGGACTAAGTGATTTGGTTGATTAAACCAGTGCAATAGCCCTTGATCTAACATTAATGTATTTGATATAATGTGTGCTGAAGATGTCAACAGTGGATCTGATACAAGCATCTCCTGGTGCTCATTAGCATGCTGTGATGCTATGATGCTGCTGCCATGTGGGGAGACTCAGGACCTGGCTCTTAGATTCTCTTCCAAGTAACACTTTGGAATCTGCACTTGCCTGGCATGGGCACAGGGTCAGAGTGCAATTTTAATTTTGCAGCGGCATGCAGATTGACTTTCTGCATGTATATATATAGGCAGATAGATATAGCTATATTTTCATGGAAGTTCATTTGCATTGAAATGTATCTCATTGATTGATTTAGCCATGTTTTACAGGAAATAAAATGGGAGTCATTTAGAGTGGTGGCTGCTGCTTTAAAAGCCTCTTTCCCTGTGGCATGGCAGATGGATGGCTGTACTGCCATCACTTGATACCACGCCCAATTGTGACTGTGTCATTTTGCTAGAGCCTGCTGGTTTCATGTAGAAATTTCCTGTTGGATTAGGGCTTTTGCCAATCCAGGCACAAGAAAAAGGCTATTTAATGTGTTTTGAGCTGCCATATGGTGTGGATAAAAGAGGTAGTTTCATGGCAGTCATGAAATCTGATGCATATGAGTAAGTCCATGTGCTTTGCCATATTCCCTGTCACATCGTGCACCTGCTGCAATCAGGTATTTTACATAGAAAATATGATTGTCATAGCTCTTGATCCTGGATGTACCTCAGTGTCAGAAAACAGTAAACCCTTCTGATCTTTTCAATGCACATGGAAAAACCAACAATATGAGCTGGAATGGGAAGTGAGGAAATGCCCTCTTTATGGCAGAGCTGATTCAAATTATACTCCAGCACTATTCATCTATAAATGCATAATATTCACTCAGTATTTCATGGTATTTTACTAACAAACCTAAATCTCATCATTCTGTCTCAAACTAGATGAACAGAACAGACTACAGAGAGAACTGATAATAGGACTGTCTCAAAATAAAAGTCACAATCCTAGTCTGGGTCTTCCACTGTTTTGCTGTGATAAATCTCATCCTGCTTCTTCATCCATTTCTGCCAGCACTGCGAGTCCAGCAGTATCCACTAATATAATTCTTATCTTCTTTTCCTTCACTTCCCTTTTTTCTCCACTTCATCCGTGAAAAAGTCTAGAAGAAAGCAAATGGAGGCAAGGATGTCTTCAATCTAACGCTACAGCTTTCTCCTCCATTGAATAATGGGAGAAATTCTGGCTCCACTGTAGCTTCAGTATTTGAGTCACTGTTTTTCTTGAGTCAGACAGTCTCAGAGATGTTTAGCAGGGAACAGACTTCCTTTAGAATATATATGAATGTCACCATCATACAGAAAGACAATTATACTAAGGCTATAAGCACTAAAAATCCTACTTACAACATCATTATTCTAATCAGTGCTCAGTTTGTCAGACATACTATGTCCAACCAACCCTGTCACTCTAATTATCAGACTTTCAGCCTCCAGACTGGCATCCAGAAACACCAAGTTCCCCATACAGCAGGTACTCTGCTGCTCAGCCTTGTGGGAACAGGAACACTCAAGGGCACATGTGGAGACAAAACCTGAAGCTATATGAGGAATTTCAAGGAAAATAATTAATGGTCTGTATAGTTAAGTAGCCTTCAGCATTAGGTGATAGCTGAGGAAAAATGTTCAGGGTTATAAACACAGTAATATAATAGCTCTGTCTAAATCTCACTCAGGGCTTCCTAATTCTGCTGGCAATATTCCTTAGGGTAGCAGATAGACTGAGGAAAACACTATTTCTTAGCTACCAGCTTTTCTTCAAGAGATACTTGAAGCTTTATAGTCACTTGATAAAAAGAAAAAAGCTCAGGATGTCTGCAGGATTTGGACTGTGCTTTACATAAAAACTTCTGCAGGAGTGTTCTTATACAATTTACATGAAAATACTACGAACAACAACCCTTCAGTTTTGTTTAAGGCATCTTTGGAGGAGGTAAAGCTTTGGGCAGTATGAAGGTGATGAGAAAGATGGAGACAGAAGATCTTTCTGTTCGTGGCACAGCAGAGTGTGGTACCTCAGCCCAGCTCTGGAGCATTGAGTTCAGAGCCTCACAGTGCCCTGCATCCAAACCAAAGCTTGTCCTGGCCAAACCCCACACAGCTTTATCACAAAGCTGGGCTCCAGTCCTAAGCACAGCTAGGACTTCTCATCTGCAATGCTCATTGGAACTTCACAATGCTGCCCGTGCAATAAACAGCAATGTCAAGCCATATTTATGGATGGCATCCATTTAATAAAAGCCAAAAGACTTGCAGGAGGGTGAAGATTCTCACAGAGCTTGGAGAACCAGGCTGGCAGTGCCACACCAAAGCCATGGCACACTGCCTGGGCTGCCCTGTGGCACAAGAGCCCTGACCTTCCAAAACTGAAGTTCCACAGTCCCTGCTTGGCTTCAAGCATGTGCTGAATCTAAGGACACTGAGTGATATTATGGATGTCAAGAAGGATCAGTTAAGAAGCCAAAAAGAAAGCTGGAAAAGACAAATCATGACAAACTAGCAACACATGGTTATGCACGTGTTTAAGACACTCCTTTAAGTGTTCACCTGGCTCCATCCTGCTCAAAATCTCTTGTTTTTACATCTCACTACTGGAAGGGTCCACACTATAACATGAATGATATCTGCCATCTCTTAAGGTACATCAGCTAGAATTTCTTCATCTACAACTTTCTTATATCCAGTGTATTGGATTTAGTTTAACAAACAACTTTTCTGGAAATTGCTTTGTGTGGACTGCATGTTCTGTTAGCAGTATTTCCCCAGTGCTGGCAGATAACTCCGTGGTAGCAGATGTGCATGTTTTAGAAAATCACTACCATAAGGAACAGCATAATTATATTTACTGCTGTTTGTTACCACACCACATATCGACTTGCAGGGATACTGGGACAATTGAGACTTGCTGAGAACTTCTCTTCTTCCTTGGCATAATATACATAATTATGTTTTCTTTCCTCTAATTGCAGCTAAAGATTACCTGCTCACTAATAAACTTTTCTTGCAGTACAGGCCAAAATTAGGGCCTACTGAAGGCAACTGTGGATGCATCTTAAGTATCAGAAGACTTCGGTTTATATCCTTTTAATTTCACTTTTGTATTGGTTTCTAAGAAGGTGACATTATTGTAACAGAACATGCATTTCTGACAGACTAGCCTGTTAAATTCCGTGATATCTGTGCATTAGTTATCTGCTGACCCAAAGCACTACAGTAAGTTTTGCAAGTATTTAAAGTGTACTATTGAAGATCTGGCAAAAAACCTCTTCCGTTATTTTTATGTTCAGAACCAAAGGGAATTATAAAAGCAAGAAATACTGTCCATGGAATGATAAAATTTCAAAAAGATTTTATTGAAAACATGTTGCCTGAAACACTCCAGAAGCTCTTTATTTGATAAGTGTTTTTATCCCTTTTTGTTTCATTTATGATTTGAGAGTACATATGCTGATTTTCTTTCTCATTTAAATTTCAATTATTGCTCCATTAGTCCTAGATACATTGTGAATTTGTAGCCTTTTGAAATCTTATTAGAATTACCACACATATATGGGTCCAGAATAGCCACTTTTAGATTAAATGAAAAGAAAGAGAAGAAAATATACTGTAGGAAATTAAAATTACTTCAGTTGTCAAAGTGGCAGTGCCATCTACCAGAACAGCTTCTTAGAATTGTGTAGCATGTCTTTAAAAAACAAAAACCCCACAGATGACAATATAGAAATTTATTCCCTTAGGAATATCCTTGAAGCCTTGACCACTCTAATTACAACATGCTGTCCTGGTTGGTATTTCTTATGACACAGCTCAAGGTCACACCTGAGAATGCATCAACTGCTGTCTGGAAAACAAGTTTGTTCTTTGCAAACACAAGAGTTGAAATTCATGTTCTCTGACCATGTTTTCTGGGGTAACGACAGTAAAATAGAGACTGGTGAGGAGTGAAATACTGTGCTGCAGGACTGCCATTCACCCGTGCATTAGGTAATTAAACCCTGTGTGTGTGCCTGATTGAAGTGCAGAACTTACTGACCCACTGCTTTTCCTTTAGCCAGAGGGCAACTCTTGGCTTCCATTAGTCAATTATTTAAAAGATACTGTGATTGCTATAACTCCTTCAAAGAATCCTTTTGTGTATTAGTGCTCACAGGAGGTTAATAATTTTACATTAGGATGTCCAAGAACAAAATGCCACAGTCATGAACAAATATGAGTACAAAATACTGGTAATGGACCTTGACTTCATAATAAATTGAACAGATAAAATCAAGGCCAGCCACATTAAGTATATATAACATAACATTCAGCTTTTGATAGCTAAGCTTTTGACAGGTTCAAAATTCCAAAACAAACACAGTTTTATTTTAACAAGAAAAACATTGCATACCACACTTTTGAGCTACTGATGTCTAAATATCAAGGCACCTCAGAATTTCTAATTTTAATTTTTTCCTCATAAAAGAAAAATCAAGTCCTACTCCATTTAAGGCTGGGACAAGATACATTCTAAGCATCCACAGGAAGCTCATGTCAAACAGTAAAACTCTGATTACCTAGGCATGTCTTGTTCACTAAACCCTTCTTCTTTGTATACCAGCCTTTACATTCCCATGACAAAACTTGAAAAATACTGCCTCAGTTACAGACAGTGAGGTTATCCTTCCCCTGTCATAGAAAGAAACCAAACAGTGACCAGAATAACCTCATTTCTCAGGAAAATCCAACCCATCAAATTATAGACTCTCCCTTCCTGACTCTTCCACAGTTTCTTAATTCAAACACAAAAAGCTAAAAACAAAGGTGTTTGGGGGAAAGGGGAAGCTTTCCTAGACTAAGCAGCAGTGACCAGAGGTGTGCTGGCAGCAGGTCTGTCGAGACTTGCAGCACTCACCCCGGGCAGGGACTGTGCATGGCAGATGGAGCAGGGCAAAGAGGTTCATTGCACAGCTCAGGGTACCTAAATACCAGTGCACAACCAGGATAGAACCTCATATAAACAGGAANGCCTTCAGGCCTGCTCTTCCAGAACACCCATGGGGGAACCCTACAAGACTCACTGCAGAAATTCACTGGGGGTGCAGCAGGGGCTCCCCTCTGCTCCTGAACCTCTGAGGACAAAGCAGGTGGACAGTGACAGGTGGAATTCACTGCGTCTGCAGAAAGCCGTGGGACATCTCAAATTCACTGGCAGCACTGGCATTGATACTGCAGAGCACTTGTCATTGGCCACAGCCTAAACCAAGACAGAAATCTTTTAACAGAAGGGACGATGCCACATCAAGCAAGCATCAAGCTTTTCACAGTTCATTTACTCCTCATTTACAGATGTGCTGTGCTGAGTGGGACCCTCTGAACATCCCTGCTCCCTCAGACAACTGTGGTTGGAAGATGGGCAAGCACAAAGGCTGTATTTCCTCTCCTTTAACCGTGTTGTCTACTCCAGCTGTGCTATACACTCTGCCATTCACCAAATTTTATACTTATAAAAGTCTCGGCTCATGAGTTTATATAACTGATGATTTTTTTCTAGACATAAATGGTTTCAAAAGTCTGTAATGATTATCAGAGGAGAAATCAAAGGAGAAAAGATGGAGGCAAAATGTGATGAACGAAATAGTTATAAAAGAAAAAGTTTTACTTACGCTATTACCCGTCCCTAGGACTTGGCATTACTATGCATTTTTATCTTTGTGACATTCAATTTTCTTTGACTAGCAGCAATATCAGCAGCACAACTGAAGGTGATTCTCTCAAGAATTCATGTTCTTTCCAGATAAACAAAACTTGGACAAGAAATGTACAAGAAAATGAAAAACCTCAATTGACTTAAATGCTTTTCTTCTTTCAGTTATCCAGAGGTTTCCCATTCAATAACTGTCTTGTCATTCTGACTCACTTATTTATCTACATTTTTATATTAATAGTCTATTTTTAGAACATAAATGTTTTACCCCTCTGAAAAATCATGTGTTCTTTAGATAAAATGCTAAAATACATGCCACAATGGGAAGCAAACAAAATGCACCAAAAATATCTAATCCCACTCTTTTTTTCTGCCCTAAAACTCTGCTCCAGACTTCCAAAGACTAAAGAGCCTTATGCAAAGCTGGACTAATATTGATAATTTTTTACTATTTTGCAGTTCTTCTATCAAAGCAAAGTAAAACTCAGGAGGGTTATTTTATACCCCCAAGACTTGTCTTTTAACTTGGTAGTTAACCTCTTGTTTAGATTCTCTCACTGTTACTGTAGCAATATCTCAAAATTAGTGTCAAGAGACTAATTCTGCATTGTGGAATCCAGAGAAGGGATTTATATAAACCTGAATGAATCCCAGCCAAGTGGTGCTGAATGGCTTTAAACTTTAACAAGGGGCTTTGGGTAAGGCCCATAAATCCCGTGGAAGCTTTCTCCCTGCGTCAGAGAATCCTGCATTAAGCCACACATCTCCTCTTTTCTTCCCCGTTATAAAACCCGTGAAACAAAGCAGGAACCTGATTGTTCAGCTGATGGAAGCCCAGCTGCAAAAGTCTGTTTGCATGGCTCAATCCTGAGCACTCATTAATGAGTGAACAGACTCCGACAGACTGCAGATATCTGAACACTGCAGTGCTGGCTGCTAAAAGTCATATTCTGCTGGTGAACAATGAAAAAATTTAATAAAGTCTAATAAATATACTGGAGATCGTGTTTCTACAATATAGGTGAATTATTATAATAAAGTATGATTTCCACATACTTTATTAGCTTTTTTTAAAATCTGGAAACTATTTTTAAGGTATTACCACTCAGTATTACTTTTTAATTGCTTTTTCTTTAATACTCAGTAGCCTTTTTAATAATCATGTGACAAACAATATTTATTAAGTATTAATGTCCTTCATTTTATGTCTTTAAAATAATTAACCAAATAAAGCATGTACTTTTAGAAGAAGAGTTTTTACAGACACAGATAGAGGTGCTCAGGTATTTCCAGAATTCTGATATCAACTGCCAAAATCTAAATAAAAGTTTTGGGAAAAAAAATCTCATTTCTTAAAATTTGAACCAGAGGAAGCTTTATTTTTTCTGGAAATAGCCAGTTAGCAAAGACTGGGGGAAGTGAGGGATTATCTAGGTGGATAGAATAAAAGTTTCCGATATTAAAGCCTTTTTTTTACCACTACACAAAAATTATATGCAATGTACCTTTCCAATATTGATGCAACAATTTCATTAAACGACAGCACATAGAAAACTCTGGAAAATTGAAATATTAATCTAAAATTCCAAAATCATTCAGATAATAGTACAACTTTACCATCTCCAATCTCTTGCTTGGCAATAAGGACAAGTAAAAGTGGCTAAAATGTTACTAAATGGAGAATGAGCAACACATTCCATCAGTTCACAAAACACAACACAAAACTGCAAAATAGATCCCTGAAATAAATTGTTCCAAATATTGATTTTCTTGAAAGAAAAAATCCAGGGCTGAAAACGAGACCCTTTTTTTTTCTCTAAAGAACAAACTTGCAAAACAAGAGCAGAGCTTTAGCTGGCCTCACCCATGCTAAAGTCAGCAACAACGAAATGTCTCCTGCAAACACTCCAATGGAGTTTAAATTTAATTTAATTTAATTTAATTTAATTTAAATGCAGGTTTAAATGCACTGGAATATTGTCCTAATCTTCCTGCCCTGATAGGGCACATGCATGACTGAGGGCTGCAGAAAATTCACTCCTGCCATCAGCAATCCCACAGAACGCAGAGAACCCTGAACTTTGCCTGTTTTTTCTAAGTGAACATTTTATTAACGGCAATGTGCCAGGGATTTTTTTTTTTACTTTAATTTTAATTTTAATTTAATTTTACTGCCTCTTCCAGTAAAATGAATGTAAAGAAACTTGGTCATTGTTTGAAGGAAGGAATGGGGCTCTTCATTGAGAAGAAGGGGCAAATAGGACTTCTGAGGTGTTCAGGCATCTGTGAGGGACCACTGCTCAAGGATCTGCACAATACTTGTCTTTTCACACAGGAGAGAAGTCCAGTGGGACTGGGCACAACTGGATAAAGTTCACTGATGGTGTTTGGGAAGCTGCAGAGTGGTGAGAAAACACAGCACAGAAAACTGATTGTCTGGTAATGGCTGTTTTCCAACTCAGCTGCATCCCAGTACATTCTTCTTGCCTTCCACCTTTAGCCCACTATGAATTCTTTGCTCATGTATTTTGTAATCAAGAGCCTTCATTTTCCATATTGCCTGAATACTTAAGGAAACTATTCCAGAGAAAGCCCAGCTTTAATGTTACAACTCTAAACATACTAAAATAAGACAAACTCAGACCTGAAAGAAACAGCTATACTTAGAGAAAATGTAATAGATCACCTTAAAATTAAGCAGTACCTCTTGAGCATGAGGAAACCATAACTTTCAAATATCTACAACTTGAATAAAGTTGTATGGATTTCTAAGCAGAATATAAAATGTATTTCTCTCTTCTCATGAAATGTCAAGTCCTTGCTCTAAAATATAAGAATACTTTTAAATTTTCAAAGGAAATCTTTACCCCTGAAAAGTGCTGATTTTCCCTTGTTTCATTCTGAGGACTTTTTTTCAAGGAAAGTAGATCTGATATAATAATGGAGCAGACACAATTATTGAAAATTCCATCCCTGAACAGCAGACCCCAGTAAAATTATAGGCAATTAAAAAGCCAGCACAAGGAAAGAACCCTCAACAATCTTTAAATGGGGAAAACTTCAATGTCTCTCATGTGTATAAGAAAGCATAAATTTAATATTCAAATAAAACTGTAAGTCTAAGATAGAAAAAATACTGGGTAGTTCATTAAATAAATTGGTCAGGTTGACCTTTATCAATGTTTTTACATCTTTATATTACATTCTAGCTCAGAACAATTTTTAATGTTGGTATTTTCTTGAAAACATACATTTAAGGTCACCAGACCTTCTGCTGAGGTAAAGTCACATCTGTAATTCAGAGCAGCCCAGAACACCCAACTCCCATGTCCTTGTCCAGAAAAACAAAAGGTGGGAAGGCAGTCACACTTCCACAGCCTTCTTTATGTTAAATCTAAAATCAATCATTCTTCCAACCAATCAATGCAACACTTTTATAAAAGCTTCAAATAAAAATCAAATTTCTCACTTCCACTATGAAATAGCCAGACTTAAATAGGACTTTCTTTCAGAAGACTGCGTAATTTCTAACAGGCTTTAAAAGATGGAAGGAATCATTTAACCTCCTTCCATCAGCAGTGGGAGAGGGCAGGGGCTGCTGCCTGACTCTGAAATTCAGCTCATTCCAGTGACCCTGAAAAGGCAGCTGCAGACTAAACACAGGTATGGAAACAATGAGGTGATGTTGGAAAAAAACAGTGTCTGACACCACCAGAACTCCAGACAGTGCCTGCTTATAAACAGATATAAGGAAAAGACTGAAAATATCCAAGCACACTTATTTTTCTATAGGTTCATCACTTAAGTGCATTTGCAGCAACCTTGTTATCTTATTCCCAGGGTGTTCAAAAGGCACGAGGATGTGGCATTAGGGACAAGGTTTAGTGATGAACACAGCTGGACTCAATCTTAGAGGTCTTTTCCAATCTCAGTTTGATTCTATGACTCTATGATAGCCAAAATGTATATAAAATACAGCAAGGTTGCCATCCATAAAAGCAAATCGAAATATAACTACTTATAGGAGTTTAAAACATAATATTTTAAGTTATTTTAAGTTATTTTCATTAAAATACAAGCATGCAAACAAAAAACATGGGATGAGAAAAATGTTCTCCTAATGTTATTATTTATCAGAAACGGGTTATTTTTTAAGTCACTAGGAATTTTGCTCCTACTGGAGCCCAGCAAGCTTAGGTAGCAAGGCAAAGAGAACTCCTCTTGTTTTTCAGATGTTCTCCAAATTAACAACCAAGGAGGGAAGTGTTTTTAAACACAAATATTCACATGCACTATCTGAATGTTCTTTTTTCTCAAATTATCATTTCTGTCTGTGGGAATCCTTGCAGTGTACAGCATGTGGTAATACTACAGCACACACACACACATGAATACTTACTAGCAATAAAAAGACTCCCCACAATTCCTTCTTTTCCAAAACATCTCTAAATCATTCTATCATATCACAAACCCCATATTTTATAGAAGCATTAATTCATGGGACCTCTCAAGAGACAACCACACTCCTCCAGGGTAAAGATACAACAGTTCAGTTCTTGGAATGTTGTTGTTATACCCAAGCAGAGAAATACACATTCAAAGTAATTTTTTGCATTACTACTTGCATGTTGCCAAATAATAAATTTGTTTGGAAGCAGTTGTCTGTTAGTGAAGTATATAATTTTTCATAAGTCTATAAAATACTATTGGTAGGTAAATGCCTTTCAGGCTTCAGATTCCAGGACAGACTCCAAACTTCTGGCAAGACATGGTGAGGGGTTACAAAGCAATCTTTTATTTGGCTGTTTGGAGCATTCTGAGTCAAGATCTGTCCAACAGCTGGGAGCCATCACATCCTTCTTTTTCCTTTAGTTTAGTCTGGTGTCTTCCCATTGGCTTTCTCTTACCTTTTTAAAATATTGCCAATTCTGTTTCTCCCATGCCTCATCATGCCTTCCACAGAGCAATTCCAATTTCTGATTTAGCTCATTTCTGGTAAAATGTCTGCCTTCACTCAGCATAATATTTAATGAGTACCATGAATTCAACTTTCTGAGGAATTCCATGCATTAAAATGATGCAAATTCAAAAAATATTGGTAAAATCTCACTCAACTTTCCAAGTTTCAGGGAAGGTAAGGCAGGAGGTTTTACTCCTAATCCCTTAGGAGATGGCTAGCCACTTACCTCATCTAACTTTAGAAGTGAATTGTGAAATCACTGGCCATAAACAGAATATAGAAGTAGGCAATAAGAACTAAGACTGAGAAGTTACCGACCTCAGGAGAAATAATTTTCTGAAGAAAATAATGACTCACATTTCAGCCCTGAGCCACTGCTTCTGGAAGACAGTGTAACTAGACAGTCTCCCGTGACATCTGTGCAAATTGTGCTGTGCCCTTCTTGTTAGGAAAAATACATTGGGGATGACAAGCCAAAACCAGGGAAAATCAGCTGTTTCAAATTGTATGTAAGGAGAGCTGATGCGGCTCCAGGGATCCCTTGAGTAGAAGTTAAAGTCTACCTGTAGCAAGAGAAGCATGCATTTAACCCCAAAACAATAACTAGGGAAGGTAGGGAAGTAAAAATACTGCAGCAGCCAAAGACTCTGGCTCAGCAAGCAGCTCCCTGCTGTCAGGGGACAAGCTGCTGGAAAAACAGGACATGATGATTTCCAGCTGCAGGACTATGCAAGCTTGGAGGATGGAAAATCTGTCCAGCACCACAAGAGTAGTAGCTATATATAAATTGGCTACATATATTTTAATTCATCCCTAACACAATTCCTTAGACATAAATCATACGATAACCTAATCTACAGGGCCTGGGCAATCACAAATATTGTGGCAAAACGCCCTATGATCTTATCAGCCTTTCTATGAAGAAATTCTTACAAACGTCCAGCCTAAGGCTCCCCTGGTGCAGCTTGAGACTATGCCTTGAATAGGTATTTTCTGAATCATATGCAAAGAAAAGTCCTGAAAATGTTTTTTCAACCATCCTTTTCAGTTCGCTTGGACAGTTACTTGCCTACAATAAAGCTATTTGTTTTCTGTTATGTATATGTCCTGTGAAATTTAACTCAGAAGTAATTAATAAATAAGTCTGAGGAAAGATCTTTTTAAAATTTTAAGTATTGGAATAACTGATGCTGCCTTAGAGTAGTTCTTTCTCCCATATTAAAACATCTAAAGAATGAATGAGCATGAGCCACAATGAGACTGTGTGAGTAGAACATCTGCACACAGACATATTTATATTCTGTCTGTGTGAACCTCACAGACAGGTATATTAGGTATACTACATATAAAATAAACAAAACCCAGACTAGGGTGTGAAATCTAATCAGCATTTTATTTCAAAATTTCTGCATGAGAAAGCATTTCACTGGCCTTATCTACAGCTCTCATGTCGTTCTTGCATTTTGAACTATACTTCTAATTTTATATTGATCTAAACATATGTATACCCATAGATAGCCAGACCATAATCCTTTATATTGGCATTTTATTGCTCCTAAGAGAGAGGACAGTGCACAGAGAACAGTGAAACTGCTGCTGTTAGGAGGCTGAGGGCTCTGTACCCCACAGGGCACTTGCAGCTTGAACTCCTTTAAAGCCATGCGTGAGCACAGGCCCCCAAAAACACCACCCATGCAGAGGCTGAACTCAAGGGATGACAAGAAAGGCTCAAGACCAACAGTTTATTCATCCCTTGTATTTACAGGTGAAAACTGTCACCTTTTGATCAAAGTGTGATTTGAGACATGTTATGATAAGCTCACACCCCCACACCTCTCAACAAATCAATGCTGGCCCTTGCTGGCAGTAAATGCTGGACAGACATGCTGTAGTAAACTAAAGAAAACAAGTGCATATGAGGAAAATGTTTCCAGTTTTGAGAAACAAACAGACAGAAAACCTGCATTCAGATTTCAATGCACAATTCACCTACAGAATTATATTAACAGGGCCAAACACACTGCTAAAATGCCATCTTTTATTGCTGGTGAAGGAATAATTACATCTTTAATATCAGAACCACTTAAAGCAGACACCAGCACAGGAAGAAGTGCACTGGATCCATACAAAAACCCAAGTATCAAGTCTAGTGACACCCTGACGATCCTTCTCTGCCAAAGGACAAGATAAACACAGCACTAACCCACCTAAGTGGGGCACACAAGTCATTTCTGGGGCTGTTCATCTCCTGTGTCCGTGAAACGCTGATGTTCAGTCTTCAATTACACGTTACTTACAGAGAGCAACCACCAGTACAGACCACAGAGAGATCTGTAACCTGCTTTAGCCAAGAGAGAAAAAGAATGCTCAGTTCTTTATTGGATTTCCCTCCCTCAGTAATGTCAATTTCTTTAAAACTGGCTGCCCTGTTCTGTCACTTCAGCAATCTCAAGGCCGTGTCCTGTTATGTTCATTTTAGAGTGAAATAAAGAAAGGGTAGATCCCAGCCCAAGGAAACTGTATCACCACATACAGAGTTTAACTCACTGATGTATAATGAAACTGCTCCTCCTTGCTGAACCAAACCAGAATTATTTGCTCTGGAGATCCTTTAGGGTTTACAAAGTAATTTTTATGTGTTCAGTTAACCATGAACTTCTAGAAAAGCTGATAAATTGAAATAAAAGGTCTGCGTGTTTGACTACAGCATGGAGCATTATACCTGACTACCAGAAAGTGATCATTCACAAACCAACACCCAGAAACAGATGTGTTGTGTTTTTCATTTAACATACCATTTTCTGAGACTTTTAAAGACTTGTATCATATTTACTGTGGCAAAAACAGTTTTCAACCTGATAACCTCAATCTTTTCAGAGAATGTTTCCAAGATCACTGTATCCTCTGTATTTCTCAACTATTACCCCTGCCAAAATCCCCCTTCTTTCCTATGATTTTCATATGCTTTTGGGGCAGCTCCATCTATCTAAAGCACACTAAATAACTCACTTTTTTTTTTCTTTCTTTTTTTTCATCTGTTGTCTCTATAAACCTCAAAGTACTGAACACTTAAATTTCAAAGAAACTCTGTGGAAGGCAGTTATCTCATTAAAATTCCCAGCTGCTAAATTTTCTCCCGCTGAGACACCTGGGCCCAAAACTCCCACCAAATCAGTGTGGAACACCTCTCAGCACCGTGCTCGGCTGCTTCTCACAGTGTCTTTCCTCTAGAAAGCCCAAAAATCCATTCTCATGGAAGTATTCGAGAGAGTAGGAGGGGAAGGTGCATGACTTGCAAGGTGCCCATTAAATTCATTTCCTCATTTGCTCATTGCTGCATCTTTCCTCTTTGTTTTTTGTTAAATTCCCATTTTCTCATTGCTTAATCTTACTTATATTTTTGGTTTATATGTGGTTTACTTTTCATATAAGCAGGGATCTCATTTCCTTATCTTTAAATTTAGCATCCAGAAGAAGGCATTCCATACAATAATAGCAGCATTGTAAATTCCTCTGAAAGGGTAAACTTGAAGCATCATCCATCTGCAGTGGAGTTACGCCTTTTTTTTTTTTATTATTTTGCTCTAACAGAAGCACATTTCACTAATGCCCACCAACACTTCCACTTCATTAATTCTGATTCTGTAAATGAAAACAAGTTCCTCCACAGAGAGCCTTTTTAAAGGCAATATCTCAGGTCTGTGACTATGTGTGAATGAAAATCCTGGAGTGATGAATTCAGCTGTGACCTGGAGCCTTGGGCAGCACACATGAACAGCCTGACACTGCACCAGTGCACAACCCTCCTCAAGGCTTCTGGGCAAAACTGCACTGCCCAGAAGCAGCTTGGCTAAATTCAGACCAGCAGGTTTTCCCTAACGCTGCTGAGACTTGTGGAACCTAACTGGACTCTGATTTAACCAAGACCCTTGGTTTAATGATATCTAAGGGGGGTTGCCATCCCTGAGTGCAGACAGTACCCCCTAAGATCCCCCCTGGCTCCCCCATCCCAGTCCTGAGGGCAGGCTCTGCTGCCAGTCCCGTGCTGGCTCTGCTGGCCCAGCTGGGACATCTCAGGGGATCCCGTGTCTAACACGGCACCAAAACTGTGATTCAGCCCCAAAACCTCTTCAGAAATGTAAGACAGCCATGTCACTTCAAAACAAAGTATTAAAGTTGGGGCCATTAAACAAATGTCACTGTGTCCAATTTGAAGTCCCTATTCCCAAAATACAAGCAAACAGCTGCTGCCTCGTTTATTCTGCAGGTGTCACTAAGGGAGGTGGCCCAGTGGCCACCACAGACACAGCACACTCTGCTGCTGGAGGCTTCCCCAGCGAGCTGACAGACAGCCTGCAATGAGCTGGAAAAGTGGGAAGGAAAACTGGGACTGACAGTACTGCAGTTGGACACAACGGTGAATAAACCATAGAAACTGGCAAGAAAACAAAGTGTCTTCATTCTGCTTGGGTATTGGGAAAACATAAAGATTTATTTTGAATCATCTCAGTTTTAGTAGTTTGCTGTGGTCTTTTCAGGTTTGGTTTTTGCTGGATTTTTTTTACTATTTTTTTAATTGCCATTTTTGGCATGCAATCTGGATGAGGGATTTTATGGCAAGGTGATTAATTTGTGGAAAAGTAGGGGTTGGAGATCTCATAAGCATAGCAGCAGTGTAAAAGTCTGGCTGGAACAAAGAGATTTGAACAAACTTTTCCCCTCTCTGCTTCCTCAGGGTTAGATTTATAGTGTGAATTTTGCACTGTATTTACAGTGATAATTTCTCTTTCACTGGATGTGCGCTTTACTGCTGAAATTCCAAACCTGAGAAATGGAACATATTTGAGGCCAAGCTCAGTTTTCCTCACTCATTCTGCCTAGATTGTTCATCTTGGCATTTTCAGCAGATGCATTGGGATCTTTCTAACACAAATGTTATCACAGGTACTCCAAATATGCTGTGCAACTAAACAAGGGGCACTCATCTTTGAAACTGAACCAGAACTGGAAACTTCAAAGCTTTAAAACATCTAGGACCAGCTGTATCCGAAAATTCAGGCAATTTTAACCTCATATAGCCTTAGAAATTCTTCTTCCAAAAGAGCTCACTTCAGGTCTGGAGGTAAAATTACACATTGCTAATTACATAACTGCAATATACCTTGTGTCCTCAAATCCAGCTGCAGGGCATGCATATGAGTTTTATACTGCAAAAACCTAATTACCAAACTTCATCAAAAGCAGATGCCAAATAGACCTGTTTGTAACATTATAACCCAAATAGTCCTTCCTGCAGCACTTCAGTTGAAAGGTATGCAAGCTCTGCTTTAGGAAAACTCACAGACATCTCAAGCTCTACTGAATCCTGCAGAAAATTGTGGTTAGAATGAAATGATGCAGTGACCACCTTTATTATCATAGTAAGTCATGAAAAGCTCGGTTTGTGCCAACTGCTTCACCAATAATTAAGCTAAGAAAAGCTTTTGATTTTGGAACTGTTGTATGTTTCTTCTCAGAAGCTTGCACATATCAAAAGAAAGTTCAGGAAATTTTACTCCAGCTCAAACTACATCTATCACGGGAACCTTGGACTCTGTCAGAGTTCTGGTAGAAGCATTTTGATTATAAATTTTTGTTTAGTGCCCTTATAGATAATTCTGACTGTTCAAGAATTACACATCACAATAACTGAGCAGCTCTACCAAGTATAAATAAATTCTACAGCAGAAATTTTGGCCCTTGCTGTATTTTCCTTGGAATATATAAAGAATGCAGTTTATGTGACACCATACTAGCCACTGCATAATTTATCTGCCACGTAGTCCCATTTTGAATCATCACAGATAAATGACAAATGATTAGCCATTAACTATTCAGTTTTAAATAGTTTTGTGGTCTGAACACTTGCAACAGTGAGGATATCATGTTCTCATTAATATTCATGTGTGAATTTTGTCTGAATAACTAAAGACTTCAGCAAGCTGCACGGCACGAAAACACGAGGCCTAGGAACTGGGTGTAGTGCCTTTTCCTTTTCATGTTATTATTTGGTACTAGTCTTGCAGCTTGATGGATTAGCACTGAAAAGTCCACAATCCTTAACAAAGTGCCTCTCATCCTGCTGCTTTAAGTGCAAGGAAACTGCCGAATTTGCTGTATAAATCCACACATGCATGCACACACACACACGAAAAATTATCAAAAAGGATATGTAAGATTTATGTCCCTCCCTTTACAATCTCCTGATGGACAGCATAAGCTTTAAAACTCAGAGACTTAGCTTACAAACATTGGAATAAGTCTTCCAGGTGCTGAAGCACAGGTTTTTGGTAAGCCCCCAAACCAGGCTCAATTTTCTGGTCCATTTTAGTTGCTATGTTAATGGCTTAATCCCTGAAAAACTATTCTACCTCATCTTCCTTACAAGCAAGGATTATACTGTATTATACTCCTAGCAACATTCTGCTGCTGTATAACTTATTAAAATAAACTCCATCGCATAGCAAGCTTCCCTTAATTAATCACTGAAGTTTGATTCTTTTATGGTTTAATTGAGCTCCTTCAGCACAGAAAAGCAGCAGGGAACAAATGGAGTTCTCTGCCTCTCAAATGGTCTGAAGTCTGGAGGGTAATAAATATAGATACTGGTCTTTCAGTGTTGAGACAAGCAAATAATCCAAAAATAGAAAGCAGTACCAAGAATGGGTACTCCACAAAGAACTGGGACTTTCTTGACTTCTTTCAAGCCACTGGATTCTGCAGGGATCAGAACTTGCTACCTTATATATTTGGTGACCCTCAGGAAAATTCCTTTTGAAAATATACTATCAAAAAAAAAAAAATTAATTTCTAAACAGCTGGTCACATAACAACAGATGCCCATCCCTAGGGTAAGGAAATTTACTATCCAATTGAAACAGCTGTCTGATTCTTATTTATCTGTGCCAGACTTAACTGTGGCCTCCCAGGAAGCCTGCACAGGAAATGCAGTGCTCAGAGGGTGCCCTGGACCCAGCCTCACACCTTCCCAGGGCCTCCCAAGTGGCACAGAAGATTTGGAATGAGCCAGAACTACCAGACTGTCCTCAACTTTCAGACCTGAAATTCAGGATTGACAAATACAGTTGAAAGACCCCACAACTGCATTTCTTTGTGGATGAAAATTTCTAAAAAAAGAAATGTGTCAGAAGACTTCAGAAATTGTTGCAGAAGCTGAACTTGCCACCAAGACTCTCAAAAATGAACTAATAATTTGGCTTTGTATTTTTGGTTGCTCCCTATTTCCAGAAGAGCAATATTGAGAGTGTCCAGTGACTGACTTTTAGATTTATCCAATAATCCTAAGATAAACTTTTAGGACAGTGCCAGGAAGCTGTGGTGATAACTCTCCTGTCAGTCTGATCCATTCCTTCAGCAGTACATTCAAATTTAAATGACATGTTGTAATCCCATATGGAGATATTGCTAATTATGTTTTAGGAGTATAATTTTACATCCATTCTTACATCAAAACATAAACAGTTTTCATAAGATCATAAAATTTTAGAACTACAACTGGAATCTGTGTCACCTTCAGAGGTGTTCTTTATTATTTACAACTGAATCTCTTCTGCTAATCTATCACCAGTACAACACTTGAATTTTCATCACTGCTTTAAAGAAACTAGTAAATCATGCCCGTATTTCTCATTCTATTCTCTGTTCTCAAAACCTGAATTAAATGTGAAGAATGGAACTGCACTCATGCATTCTTAAAAGCCCAAGCACAATCATAACTCAAATACCTTCTCTCAATTTTTCCATTAAATTCAAACTGGCAAACTTGTGACTCATCAAAGCAATTTTCTGATACAAGACTCTGAGCCAGTTCCACTGGGGCTGGGACCATGGCATCCACCAGCAGCAGATGAGGGTGCAGCCTGCAGACATAACAGCCAAAGGATGTTTAATCAAAGACAAACACTTCTCCTTGGCATGTGTGGGGTTCTTGTAAATCTAAGAGGCTGATTTGTACCATTTTCAGCCCTCTGCTTGCATGGCCTTGCTTTTTCTGGAGCACAGGGACTGCAAGGCTGCTGCAGGAGCTGGGAAAGGCAAACTGGAGCTGCTCGTGGGGCAGGGTGTCAGTGGTGAGCACAGCTCAGACACTCGGCTCATTGCCTTTCTCCAGCTAAACAAAGGGAAAAGTGGGCAGAAAGGAACTAAACCTCAGTGGTCATTTGCCTCCAGCTTGTCAGCACTGGGCACTGCCTCAGGTGAAACTGGCAATGATGAGTATTTGAAGGGTGATTACACTTTCAGGAAACAGCTGACCTGGTATTCCTGGGTCTATGGGTTAGGAAAAAAATGTAGAAAAAGAAACTTTAGGAGTTGTAAGAAATGTAGGAAGTTAGCCTGGACATTTAGGGTAGATTTTTCTGAAGCCTGTACCAATGCATGCCTTGCAAATACCACATACATGTACAACAACTGTCTAGAGAGCCGTGTCTCACATGATCCAGTATGTCAGAAGAGATCTATGTGCTCATTTGGTGAGCATCCTCATGAGGCATCAGCCTCTGACAACAGGACATCTGCTGAGCAAGCTGCTTTTGACATGGGCATGGAGCATGTATCTACCAAGATACCATTTTATCGCCCCAATAATTTGGACCACATTGTTCATCTCTAAAGGTGATTTGATGGTCAGCTGAATGTGAATCTGACTTCCTAAATAAAATTATATACTTTATTTTTCCTTGCTTGGGCCAAGTTGTCCCTTTTATTCCATAGGGAAAGGAAAAACCCTACAGAACTTTGAAGAATCAGTTAAAGGCCTTGGTGAAAAGACTCTGGGCTAAGTTTATTCGTGCTCAGAGCAAAGAGTTGAACTACAAAGTGGTTTGTTTTTTTTCTTCTTATAGATTTTTTTTAAATTTTATTTTAGAGAAGCATCTAACAAAGATGATTGAAAAAACTTAACTTCCAAGTACAAGAAAGTTAGGTTCAGGAGAAGTGCACAAAATATTCCCCAAGTTATTAAAATGACAGTCGACACTTATGTGCCCAAGATAACCAAATTCAGATTAAATGAGCAATAACTCATTTCAATAATATAATAAATATTATTATAAAACTATTATTAATAAATAATAAATAATAATTCCTTCAAAACCAGATGCCAGTGCATCCACTGGCATCATAGGAATCGGTGAAAGGTTCATTACTCCAGAAGAATTATTAAGCCTTGGATTGCTCTCTGACCTGTCCAGGTCATAACTTGGAAAGGAGGTTTCTTGAGGAGAAAGCAACACAAAAGGGAGGGGAACTGCCTTTTTTTCAGCATTACCAGGATTATTACAGCTGGTATCAACACAAAATCGATGTTCTTGGCTCCTCACACAATGACCAGGGAAGGGGCCACTCACATTTCTTGTCAGGTTGCTGTTGCTCGCAGTGGTAACACTGGCCAGGCTATCAGACAGGCTGCTCCGTTTGCCATAGGATAGAATAGCTTGAGAAAATGACTCTCTGGAGCTAAGAGATGGTTCAAACCCGCATCCTGCAGCCGTGCACCTCTACTCTCTCCCTTGTCCACAAATCAGCTCTGTTCTCTTCAGCCTTGCTCCCAGGCTAAGCAGCCCTTCTGTGTCCCCAGTTGTGTGTGGAGAATCTGTCACTGGAAAAAGGAGCCTTGAGGAGTTCCCTGGGAACTGCTGCTGCATCCTGGCTTTGACTTGTTGGGTTCCCCCATGGGTGTTCTAGGAGAGCAGGCCTGAAGGCCCACAAAAGCATCTTCCCTAGGCCCGGTGGTAACCATGGAAACACTTCCAGGGCACCTGAGATGGGCTGGAAAAGAGGACCATGGGTCAGTGACCTTCTTGAGCAATGGCCCGGGAAGATTGTGGTTAGTGGCCTTATCTGGGATTATTTACACCTTCCCATAATAGGTAATATCTAGGGAATACTCCAGGTGACTGGGTGAAATCCTGGGATTTGATCTTCCTGTTTCTATGAGGTTCTATCCTGTTTGTGCACTGGTATTTAGGTACCCTGAGCTGGGCAATGAACGTCTTTGCCCTGCTCCATCTGCCATGCACAGTCCTTGCCCGGCGTGAGTGCTGCATTGGCTGGTGCCATTTCAGGGCAGGACACAAACTCCTCTCTCTCTGTAGTTAGAAGTCTCCCCCTGCTGCTGGGAGCAGAGGGTGCTGAGGAATTCCAGCGGCTCCCCTGTCCCACCCTCCCAAGCAGAAGCTGGGGAGCTGCCACAAGGGGAAGCCCTAAGGAACACAGCAGGTGACTTTCAGTAGCTCTTGTTCTCATATTTGGCTCTTTTACCTCAGCTTTTACCCTGACCAACTCCCATTTTTAAATGGCACATTTGTTTGTGAATGCTATACAAAATCTACTGCATACTGCATGTATACACTTGAAAGAAAGTTCTTACAGCAAGGCTCCTTCCTCTCTCCTCATCCCAAGCCTGATGCAGGAAAATGCAGGGCATAACCACAGGATTTACTGTGTTTCATTCACTTGTGCTTCAAACTGGAAAAGGCACCTTCTTTCCATATCTTTCCTCCCTGAAGAGTTTTAGCAGTCTTGGAACAGACCCTATAGAGTGTAAATTAAGTATAAAATTAAGTTTGGACAGCAGAACACATGTTCTTGTATTTAATACCAGGATGTTTGTGTTCTAAACAGATTATTTTTACAGTGTATTAAGGAAGGTTAAAGAAATATTTGTATACCTTTGATTTCAACAAGAGGAAGAAGAAATGAGATTGGGTTATAATAGAAGAATTACAGTACAGCTGTTACTCCCTAATTAATTCTGTCTGTGAGTAAATCAAAGCTCTAATTATAGACACGAAATATGCTCAATATTGTGGAATATTTATGCAAAACATTATTCCTGGCACTTATCAGCTAAAATATAATGTCTCACTAGAGCTGAAGCAGCAATTTTTAAGTGTCATCATTTTTTTTGCCACTTCTTTATAGCTCAATACATGGAAAGTGCCTGATGAGAGTACAGTTTCATTTTTAAGTACTTTGTAAATCCCAACGGACAACTGGTTCAATTCTTCCTTTAAGAAACACTTGTCTTTATCTAAAGAAAAAAAAAAAACAAAACCAATCTCCAAAAATCCGTAAAATGGCATTTCTCTTACTATTATGGAATAATGCCCTTTAGTTCCACAGCTGTCAGCACACTTAGAAAAGTTATATTTGACTTTCTTCTCCATCTGCAGTCCCATGCACTGGCACAGTGTAACCTGTCATTCATATTTCCATTATATCATTAATTAATAACTCCCCCCAAGTCCTAATCCTGAAAGTTACTCCAAGTAGGAAGACTTGATTTTACCCTGCTCGACTCAGTGAGCTGGAGCTGCTCAGCTTTATTGCCAAAGACAGACAGAGTGCTGACCAGCCAGAGATGGTAAAGAAGAAAGGTGGTTCTTTGCACAACAGATAACAGAGACATTCTAGTAAAATCAGACTGAGTCTCTAAATTGTTTGCATTTTGGAGATTTTTCCTTTATCCCTTGAAAATGCAAGAGAAAATTGAAATACAGACCCTTATATGTCAGTGGACCTACTTAATAACCTGTGCAGGTTACTGTAGCTCCTTTGTTTCTTTCATTTATTTATTTTAAAACTGGGCTATGACAGTTTATAAATAGAAAAGAAAGCCCAGTAAACTTCACAGTCACCAGCCATTATCCAGCCTAATTTCATTCCATGGAAATTCAGAGCCTGCAAAGACTACACAGGCTACTGACTGACATTCACTATTATACAAAAGTTGTGGCAAGCATCTGATCAAACATCATAAAAACCTAGAAAAGAAGCACAGTACTCAAAGAGAAAGGTGTTAGCAAGATGTCAGAAAATCATTTTTTTCAAAGGTTAATTAAGATTTTCACTAGCTCTGCATCTTTCACAAAGGGTAATTAATATTTTCAGTAGATCTGCATTTTCCTCTAAAAGAAGGGTGGACACAACAAGCGTCTGCTAACCTTTAAGGTAATTCAAAGAAGATACATCACAGAGCACAACGATTTTGTGAAGCACAATAACTTCTATTGCCCTAAGAGTATTTTAGGTTGTTTGAATCTGGCTTCAACTTTAAACTCCACAGTTTCAAAGGAAGTGTGATAATGATCACTTCACTTCTGTCCTTTGAAGTTTCTTCACCTCCTCTTGCTTTATACTCAGATCTCCCATTTATTTTGCACAAACACCTAGAAAACACAGCTTATTAGTCTTTCTGTTATTATTAGGGCTGACAAAATAACTCTCACAAACGAGTTCAAAGTAGTGGTGAATGTTGCAAAAATTACCATTTCTGAACACTGTGAAAAGGGAAAACCACAATAGAAGTTATGTGTGTTCATCAACTGGAACATGTGAAAAGAAAAAAAAAATCCCTGACAGCATGGAACTGCATTTATCTCATTTACCTGCTTCAGCCAAAGTTACAGGGCCAGCCTCTGGCAGGCTGGGAAATGAAAGTACAACCCCTGTGCTAGAAACTCAGTAATTATAACTTCAGGGATCAGTGCAGGAATCAGAGCAAGAGAAATCTAAATTTTGCTAGCTTGAAATAAAACCGTGAATGATCTTTGTCAGCCTTTAAAACCAGACAAATTTCCTCCTTTTTGCTCCCAGTTCTGTGTGCGGAAGGGGAGGAATAAATGGAACACACATACACGTGCACACACACAAATACACAGAACTCATTGTCCCTGACAGACAACTTCAGGTGACATGGGCCACCCCTTACACACTTTGAAAACAGAAATGGAGCAAAAGAACTGCGTTACAATGGCGAGGAAATTCGCTTTGTACCCTGCCAGCATTCTCAGATCCCAGAGGCTGGAGATGCTCAGAGAAAGGGGGAGAGTGAAATAAAACAGTCCCAGCTGCTTCACCCTCTGCAATGGGGTCACACTCGCAGCAAAACAAATTAAAAGACTAATGTTTCTGTTCTGCACTGCCATCCTCCTGTACAGCAAAGAAAACAAGAATTGTGTGTCCCTAAACCTTACAGTAACTTCAGCAGTGAAAAAGCTGGTGGGCATTTAGGGTATTAAACTTAATGCAGACAATGTACAACTGCAGATCAAAACCCTCTTTTTCAGGCCACTCCTTTCCTTTCCCAACAAGGCAAAGATTCCAGGTCAGAAAAGAGAGTGAACAGAATCCTTTCAGGAATATTTCAAGAAAATTGGGCTACCTAGCTGGGGTATGTAAATTTGAATTCTTTCTGATGACTTCAGGGTGTTTAAGCCCAGTGAGAGAAACAAGTACAAAGTGACAGTGTATCAACTCTATTACATGCATTTATTTATTTATGCAGCCCATATATTTAGCTCTCCTAAGACAGTTAAATCAAGAATGCTAATGAACACGGGGAATATCCTGAGTCAGTCTTCTGAACATATTTTCAAAGTTCCATTTTCTTCCAGTATAAAAATTCATGCTTATAGCATAAATGCTATTAATTATGACAAAAACAAGGAAACAAATTTTTTTTTCACCTTTAAATGCATAAAAAATCTTAACATAAGTAGTAGTCATAAGTAATGTCTATCTTCTGGTACAACTGTGCTAATGACATGTACTAAAAATACATATTAACATAAAGTTACAATTTAAACAATTTATTCTTCAATAGTGTGAGGCCGAAGTGTTTTGACTTTTCTAAAAAGTGGACTCCAAATACTTTTCCTGACTTCATAATTGCTTGCTCAAAAAGGCTGATGTTCCCAAAGTCAACAATGAGGAGATAGGTCTGGGAAACAGGGATGGAAACAAAGATTTAATGCAAGTATTTGGGACCTGATATGGGAGGTTTAATCAAAAGGTTGCTATGTCAAACATAGTTAGAAAATAATAGAGTTGGCACCTGGACAACTTTTGGAACTTCATTTGCTGCTTCCCCGTGTCTGTAAACAGCACAGCCCTGGGGTGAAACTCTGGGGTGCTTCTTTCACCAGCTCATTTTCTATTCTTATAACAATGCACCTTAATTCCATTTTGATGAGTGTTCCTGCCAGCAGCACATTCTCATTTTCCTAAACCTCTATCTGGGGACTTCTCAGAGCTGGCAGTGCTGTTTTAGGGCCAATTTCTTGCTACCTATTCCCATCCCCAAAACCTTGCCAAGATACACAGTTCATACTATGGCGCTGTCCTGACTGAGTCTAAATTAATTCTTTCTATTTGAGTTTTGCTGCTACAGCTTCAAATTTTAGTAACTGCCTCCCCAAGGAACTTTATTATATCATCCATTCTATTAAGGGGACAAAATTAGCTTTACTTACTGGTAAATGCTGATAAAGTTTCTAAGGGCTGACAAGTTAGAAAGGTTATGGATTTTTAGATCATGAACTTCTACACTTGTGTGTTATATTAACTACAAAAGTTACAGTGCTTTTAGGACTAAAAAAAGAAAAATTAAAATTTTATAAAAGTAGATGGAACACTTCTCAGAGGATGCTTTGTAGCAGCATTTTTAATATACTCTCAGTTCTTTGTCCTTCTATAGCACATAATTCTGTTTTTCACACCTCTCTTCTCCATATTCTAACTTCCTGCTACTCTTCTCATGCTAGACTTAATATTCTGATACTTCTTTGTCCTCAGAGTCCTCTTCCCCATCACTGTTTAATCTCTGGTTTTATTTCTATGCCTTTCTGTCAAGAATTACATTTCTGTTCTTCCTTGCAATGCCTCCTGCCTGCTTCCAATTTTACTAATCATTTCTGTAACAACACTATGCCAGCAATCCAGAGATAGTGATTACATTATCCAGTGACTATTATAACACTCCCCCAGCTTTTGTCTTCAGGGACAATCAAGACTTGGTCAGACCCACGTTTTTGACTTCCAAGTCTGGGAAAGACCTAAGAGAAAAAGCAGCATAATGTATGCTTAATAAAAAATTGTAACAAAAGGTCCATCCTCCATCTGCTCACATTTTCAAGAACATATAGATATTGCTATTTTGAATTTCCCTAAACATAGCCCAAGACAGGTGAGACATGTCAGCTGAAAAGACTCCTCACATCACTTCCCTGCGGGGTCAAAAGCAAGAAGTCAATCAGAATTTGCTCCTAAGGTCCCTGTGGCAAATGGAGAAATGCCAGCAGTGTAGGAGTAACCAGCACCAGTCAGTGCATGTACCAAGGGCAATAAATCAGGGTTTAAGGAGTTCCAGTGACCCAGCCCTGGCCCGGACAGCCCAGGAGCTCTCGGCTGCCCCGGGTGCCTCCCATGGCAGAACCACCTGCACCAGGCACGGCAGAGCCAGGAGCAGGTTCACAGAGGAAAGGAGATCACGTACAGTGCACTCGGTCAGGGATAACGGGAGGCTGCAATGGAAGCTCTTCTAAAAGGAAGCAGGAGCAAACAGAGGTGTGATGGATGTGTTCTCATCCTTTCCCACATCTAACACCAGGTATCCTCACCGAGGAGATCACTGCAGGGACACGAGGCTGACACAGGCAACACCTGAGGAGAAAGCCCAGCCATGGCATCAGCCTGCAGCTAATTCTGCCCTGTGCAGGGCAGTGCACAAGCAATTCAGAGAGGACTCAGGGCACTAGGTTAGTTCTGATGGAAATAAAAATGTATTTCCTAACACACTGTGTTATTAGTGACATCTTCCCTCGCAGGGGCTGTTGAAGGGCTGATAGCAGCAGTGAAGGCAGCCAGTGTGTGATGGGCTGTTCCCAGCAATCTCCCTCTTCCCATGTGTTCTACTCTCCAGATTTGCCACTGATCTCCAGTTTTGCCTGTAGCAGTATGACTTTCCAGAGTTCCCACTGAGAATAGTATTCATGAGGCCTTTTAAAAAAAATTAAAAATAGAATAAATAAAATAAATATGTAACAGCTAAAGAGCAATGTTTTCTTCCCCTTGATATGTAGTTTTAGAACACTAATTTTAAAAAATAAGTTTCTTTTTCCAGAGTTTAGCTGCATCAAATGCCATAAAACTGTCTAGCATTTCCCTCCACTAATCCTCTTACCTAACTTTTACTGGGGTTTTAAATCTTTATTAAACTTTGATATTTAATACGTTTGATATTCTGTTGGATGCTAATTTTTTTTCTAATTATTTTACAGGAAACATTTGTGTTCAGTAAATTGGAATTCTCTAAACAGTGTTACTTTGTATTAATAAGCAAACATTTCTTGGCCCTGATGTTTAATTCATTGGTTTTTATTACTATATTTTCAGAAGAAGATTTAATTTGTACATATTAAGCACCAGCCACACGGCCTCACACTCAGGATGTGTTTCATTAAGCATAATCCCCAGTAATGAATCTTTTCAAATCTCTCATACAAAACACTCCTCCCCATTTTCATTCCACCCCAGATACTTCTAGAGAAACTTAATCAAATATATTAAGAGGAAGCCCAAAAAATCCCATTGTGGTATGAGGTATCAATCCTTGCTGTATATAGATTTCTCCTTGTCTCATGTGTTGCCATTATTCCTCCAGAAAGATTTCAGGAATAACGGGGACCAAAGGAATGTTCTCTTCCTCAGCTTCAATAGCTGTCAATTGCTGCAGCATTTGCTAACAGACCTGAGACTCTGGTGTGAAGTTCCCTTTCTCAGGGGACCAGCTCTATCTCCAGACTATTAATTATCTCTTTATTTCCTACAGACTCTGCCACTGCAAAGGAGGTACAATCATAAAATAATAAGAAAATGATCTTTTAGGGGAACTCCAATTTCTTACTAAGGCACACATATTAGAATAAAGGAAATTAATCATCTATTTATTTACAGCACATGTTTAGCATTTCCATGAGTTTGTGTATCAAGTCTTGATTGCAGGATTATCAGAGTCTGTTTATAGCTAATCTGTTTTTAATGAGTGTGTGCTTGCCAGCCTGGTGTCCCCATTTCCAACTATTTTACTTCATTTGCAAAATTTTAACCTTACTCTGTGCCAAACTGAAAGAAAAAAAGCTCATAAAGCCAAAGAAAAGTAGTAAAAGTATTTTGCAAGTCCTAATATAAAGCTTTAATTAAGGAAAGCATTTAAGCATGTGCCGGATTTTATGCCAAGGCTTAAGCACATGTGAAATTAGTCTTAAACATTATGTTGAATTGGACTCCATGTATCATTAACAGTTTGAATTGAATTGCAACAAAACAGTCATCTATGTTACAGGGCTTTGTCTTCAGTAAGCCATCAATTTCATAGCCAGGGACACACTGCAGCTTCCACCAGTCTGAACAAAGGCAAACCTCAGGGCAGTGAAAAGGCTCCTTGTGCCCACTCACGGGACACCTGGTGCAGAATTCTCTGCCATGAAAGGCCATTAGAGTAAGAATTTCTCAGGGAATTTCTGAAGGCCACAGTGAGCTAAATTCTGAATAGAGTCTGAAAAGGTTTTGGTGCTACTTCAACAGTGCAGTAAAGCAAAAAGAGGAGATGATGTTGGGTCTTTTGCTCATCTGCCATTTTAGAACCAAACCTGTGCCAGCCAAACTTCCAAAAATGTTTAACTCTCCCTGTGACTAATGAAACCAGGGCAATCAAATCGGTCACTGTCAAACGTCTAGCAATATTTCAAGATACAAATTCACGTGAATGGATAAGAACATTCAACAGATTTTTGCCTTCATACAAATTAGCAAGTACACTTATTAATTCACAGAGGAAGCACTTAGGTTTAAGTGGCATATGGCTGTGCCAAAATATGGCAGATCTGATGACCTGACCTATGATTAAAATTATGAGCTACATTCGTTTATACTCATTTTTTTTAAATGATAAATCTTTTTATCCCTTTGTTGCAAGGACAAGATGTTAGCTCATGTACTCAAAGGCAGAAAAGAATTATCTCATCCAGAGAATGAAGCAAAGATGCAAGGTAAAGAAACCTAAAAGATGTAAATCTCAAGTTAGACAAGTAAACTACTTATAATGAACTGTGTCTGGCAATTCATACATGTGCATATTTCCTACTGTAGAGTAATTAGGCTTCACCCACTTCCTTGTTCCCCAGCAGAAAGTGAAACTCTTCTTAAAATCACTATTGCATTCTCTCTATTAAATATAGCAGAATATGATCATATCTGCCCAGATGCAATTCTCCAGCATATTGCTTCAACTAAGAGCCTCTGGATGAGCATCTTTGTGTAAATCACCTCAGTTTCACACGCTGCTCTTGCTGTACTCCAGGAGCTGCTGGTAAAACAATGTGCAAGCCAAGAAGGAGCTGACAAAGCCTGGTTTAAATGGGGACTGCCTTAAGAGGCATCACCAGCAGTGCTGCTGTACAGCCCTTGTGCAGCACAGCCCAGGGGAGAGGACCCTCTCAAATAACATTTAATGATACAGGTCATTCACCCCACTTCAATGTTAATGACTGCTGCCTTTGAGGAAAAATATAATCAGCTTTGGATGGTTTGGGATTTTTTTCCTTGAAATAACAGCGAATGTAATGCATGGAAAACCTGCTGGCTGGCTTGGCCTCTCTCAGGCCATGGCTTTTGAAAACTCAGTCCCTCAGCTGCCTCAGTAAGACAGGCACCTCAATCAGACAGGGACTCCTGCAGGGAGGGCAGGGGGGACAACAGCCTCCAAAAGATGCGTGGAAGGGGTGCACAGGGAATGGAGTCAGGGACTGGAGAAGCCTCCCTGAGCACAGCTGCCTGTTTTGTAATGCACACCATCAGCAACTGCAAACCACCCAAGCAGCAGAAAGCCCAAGCCTCAGGTGTGGAAACATGAGGGAAGTGCCGAGAAGACAAAATGAGATGGGGTACAACCAGCCTAGGAAGAGAGCTAGAGCAAAGCAGCATAGGGAAGGAGCATAACCTATCAAGAAATTATTTTTCATGTAGAAAAATTCCTCAATTTTTTTTACTTTTGGGTGAAGTAAGACCAAATGAGAAAAATGCATTCAAAAGTATTTTCAATAATCTTTTCTTCTTAAGAAAGTTCTATATACTTCAAATCCATTTATATTTAAAACATTTTAAAAAATAAACCCATACACTCCCTCTCTTACTGAGAGACCGAAATGCAAAGGATTAGGAGCCTGTAATGTGGGGCATGGGCTTTGCTCTGGCAGCCTGCAGGGGAATGAGACACCAGAGAGAGAACCAAACCCCTGCACAGCCAACAGGGTACAGCAGTGGGGAGGTGTGGGGACCTGTGTGGTGGCCTGTAAGGCCAAAAACCAAAACCCTCCATCCCCTCCCGAAAGGCAGCAGCCGGGAGATCTCTCTGGTCAGGGGGAGCGGATCGGCTCCCCCAAGACCCTCTGTACCCTCATCACTGTGTCTGCACCTTTCGTTACTGCTGTTGGTTTTGTATCTCTCCTCCCCTTTTCTACCCTATTTGCCTCCCCTTCCAGATTGTTCTCCCTTCCCCGCTCTCCCATTGCTCCCCGTTCCCGCCGCTCCTTGGGGTTTTCCCTGCTGGGCCCTGTCCCTCACCCGCCCATGCACCCCCCGTGCCCTGGGACCAGCGGCCCTCGGGCTCTCCGCGCCCTCCTCGTCCCCTCACAAAACCCCACGGCCCTGCTGGGGCTTTGTCTTCTCCTCTGGGAGCCTTCACACCGAGTAAATTAAAGTTCTTCTGTGGAACCCCATGCGGGGACCCTCCCTCTGCTCCTTTATCGCCGCGGGGCCCTGCTCTCTGGGAAGGTGAGGATTGTTAACCACGGTTAAAAACGCACCACAACAGGGAGGGAGCTGTGCCTTGAGCAGGTAACAGAACCCAGGCCCACGAGGAGGGAGATGGAGCACACCGCAGTGCCGGGAACAGCCGCGCTCTCCTTTGCCAACACTTCTCAATTCTGGCTTGGAATGGAGCACCCAGAATGGGACATAACCATTCAACTACCTTATCCTTTTTCCCTTGTAGAAAAAACACCAGTGAATGGTGCCTATCCATTAATGTTCAATTACAGTGGGGTTTTTGTTGTCAGTATTTGATTACTTCCGGTGTCTTGACTCCAGCCACATTTTTCAAACTGGAAAGAAACCGGCAGTTTTTGATGGATCACAAATGCAAAAATAAAAATGATCCCTGATAAAATCCAACTAAGGTAAGCAAATTAACCAGTCTTTAAGTTTCAGTGGACACTATTCTCCTTAGTGATAAGAAAGGTTCTTACTTAATGAGTAACATACATCTCTTTCAGTAGGGAAAGAAGAATATTGCATGCAGTTGCATTAGTGAGTAACTAGAATGCTTTTTGCAATCCAATTGCCTTTTAATTTTCCTTACAAATAGTATATTCTCAGATTAGAATGCCGAATTCTTTCATTTATTTATCTTTTAAGTCACTGGTATTAATATTTATCACAAAACTGAAACTTCACAAGATAAATAAATCCTGTTAAGGCTTTCATTTAACAAAACAGTAATTATTGCATTTAAACACTCACAGTTGTGAAGAAAAGCATCTAAGCTAAAGTTGATGATTTCAGTTTTGTAATCACTTACTGCTGATGCCTAAGAAACTATCAAGGCATGGGTTTATCCCACCTACTTAAGTTATTTCCCACATCATTCAATGTGGTGAAAGACCCAGCTGTGCCCTACAGATGAAAGAACCTTCAGGTGAATATCTTCCCTTCAGGACCATCAGTACAGAAATTTCTAGTACCTTCATTGCTAAGACATTTTAGGATACCACAATGAGTATGTATTCAAGACCAACATAACGGCTTAAAAACTACTTACAGATTACAATTTTATTTTATATTAGTTTCCATATAAAATCCATTTGTTTTAATGTTCCTAAATTTTTCATACATTTTGCAATCTGCCACATTATTTTTACCATAAAATTTGCATTCTGTTTTCCAAGGCACACACTGGACCCGGATAATCATTAGAGATGTTTGAAGCTGTAAATGATAATCAGGGTCCTATAACTGTAGCAGGTGAAAATAGGCTGCATATCCAACAGCTGCTAACAGCTAACCTGGAGCTGGGAGATCAATAGGGCTGCAGCAGTGTGAGAGGAGAAAGCAGAATGAACAACTGCTGGAAATTACAGTCAAGTTCCCCAAAGCCAGGTGATTTGGGAGTGCCCCATCCAGGCTGTGGCTCCCTGGAAGCAGTTCTGCACAGACGGCACAGCTGATCCCTGCCTTGCCCAGCCCTGTTCTCTCCCCTGCAGCACAGCAGCAGCTCCACTGTCACTGCACGGTCCTGGGCAGCCCCAGCCGGGCCAGGAACGGGGCTCTGCTCTGGGATCCTCTGCCAGAGCTGGGGCTTTACCTGTGTTAGTGCTCAGAGCTACCACGAGGAAATGCAGATGGGGTTTAACGTCCAAGGAAGAATTAATAGATAGATTTTCAGTCAAGTTAGTTTTGAAGGCAAGTATAACTGCCATAAAATCCAGTTCATTTATGGGATCATGACAAGATTCTCATTCCAA
Organism: Daphoenositta chrysoptera; assembly: GCA_013397915.1. Classification (NCBI taxonomy): domain Eukaryota; kingdom Metazoa; phylum Chordata; class Aves; order Passeriformes; genus Daphoenositta; species Daphoenositta chrysoptera. Next base: position 781,172 of record VZRO01007446.1, on the reverse strand, counting down.
TCTAACCAACCATCCAGTACATAAACCCTTCCAAGCTTAGCACTGGCATAGACAGACAGTTCATTAACAGGAGCTACTGGAGCAGATCTTCACCAATCACATTGGTAAGCCACCCCTCATTAGTTTCATAATTACACTGTGTATGTCCCACACATCACATATCATGTTTTTGAGCTATTAAAATATAGCTTTCATTTTCTGAAAGGCTAACCACATTAAATCACAGAAGCCAGGAGTAGCATTCTCTTAAACAAATCATAACTCAGGGCGGACATTTAAACCGACTTTCATTCTGAATGACACAATCTAGGAAAGTGCAGTATTGCTGATCTTCAGAAGCTGCTTGTTTTTCAGAAATCAGATTTTAATTATGAAGAAAATGACAGTTGTGATGAATAGACTGGTAAATGAAATTACTCTTTTGGTTTGCATGTGGTATTCTTGGCGCCATTCTTCTCAGTATCCCTTGAGAAAAGCTGGAATTGCATTTTAAATCAAAGTCACTCAGACTTTGTATAACCAGTGGACGTGCTGAGAGTGGACTTCATAGACAAAAGTATTTATGATGCAAGCCAGGACCCTGTATATCCTTAATTCTTTTAATGAGAAGCCTCAGAATTTTGCACTGAAGTCCTGTTCACCTAGATATGTGCACATTAATTTTTCCCAGTGAAAAACACAAAGTAAACATGCAGAGACAAAATGTGGGCAGCTCTTCTAATGAAATGTCCTCCAGAGATCCAACAGACACCTAGAACAAGACAGGCCCAGCTACAGCATTCAGAATTCAATGATTTTGTGGCATGCTTCCACAAAATCCCATACAAACTTCTTTCTCCCAGCAATCATTCTGTCTGACAGCTTCTTTTTCCAAGTAACTCAGAAATACGAAAGTTTTGAAAGTACTTTTTCCTGTCCACCATATCATGGATACTGTAGGTACAATTTTTTGCATACTTGTGCTTTCTAGTCATTACTAAAACCATGCAAACAGCCCCAGCAGCCATGCAAGAGGGCTGCCACCTTCTTCAGTGTCGGTGTGCAGGCACATGACAGTGTCTGTGGTCAGACACAGCAAGGAAGGGCACTGAGACTGTCAGGGCATCCCCCAACACCTCCAGCAGAGGAACCGAGCACGGAAAAATGGAACCATGGTTTGAGGAAGTTGCTTCTGGGTATATCTGAGGCTACTAAATGCGTAGGGAATAATTACTGTAAATACTAAATGCTCACATGGCTTTTCTGACAGGTTAGTCTATCTGAAGAAAGCATCATCCCAAATATTTAGCTAAGCAATGAAACATAGGCACTTAATTCTATTGTAGACTGCAATTAAAATTGTACCAATAGGAATGCCTGTATTTAGAAGATTTGGGACTTTAAAAGCCACTCTTTTCTTATCATCAGACACTTGAACATTTAAACTTGAACTCTTCTCAGTAGCACACAGCCCTCTTACACAACAGCATTTCTGTGTGCCCTTCTCTGTTCTTCCACAGGCTGCCACAGCTGGCTGCAGCCACTCCCAGCAGGGCAGTGTGACTGGGACTGCCTGGCCATTGTACCATTCCCTCAGATCTGTTCCCAAAGCAGAGCCATGCACGGCTCCCCAGCAGTGTCTGTGTGAATGGCAGAACAGAGAGGTCTGCAGTTACACAGTAATGACTCGAGAGCAGATGTCACTGCATCCCGAGTTTACAATTCCATGGGCCTGAAGGAGACAAAACCATTATACATAAATACAGCCACTACTTTGGCTTTTAAGAGCACTTCAACGTTCTCTAGAAACCCAGAGATGAGAATCTTAATTGCAAATGCCAGACACATTTCCTTTATCAAAGTAAAAACGTCACCTTTATAATCTTTTCCATTTACCGTTCCCAAACTACAGGTGTACACAGTCTTATTTGAAACTAAAAACTATTTATACTTAAAATAGCTTACAAGTAAAATATTTCAGTTAGGCTTTGTTTCCTTGACTTCCCATCTTGGTTAATCCAATCTCACCCTCCCTAGACTCTCTCATAATTTTTTTAAAAAACCAATTCCTTCTCATTTACTTTAAAAATACTACATTTATCATGTTCCTCCTACCTTTTTTTTTCCACTAGAATTATACTCTGATAATAATTTGGGACTACCCTGCAATATGAAAGACTTGCCTTTCAGAAGAACAATGAAAAGGAATTATTGAATCCCTCACTATTCCACAACTGTAAAATGTCATCAGCAATTCCTATAAGATCACCAGCTGTTGAAAATGACTTGACTTTCTACACTGACCTTTAACATTTGCAGTTTGCAAGAGGAACTCTGTACTTTTACATCTGCTTAAAACATATCACAATGAAAATGAGACTAAGGCTAAAAATTCCCTTGAAGAAACCTACATGAGCGTGTGTGCACCTGTCAAGGTGCCAATAAGTTCCTGTCTGTTCATAATACTCATTCAAGCCTGCCAGGGAATACCTCACTATCTCTTCTTAAATTTTAATTAAATGCTAAACCCGGGAGAAGCTCTATTGCACTTAAACTACATGTGAATGATGTGAAATTTAGTGTGACCTTGCTTCCTAAAAAAGGATGTCATCAGGACAGTGCAAGGGTTGGTGGTGCCCGGTCATAAATTTGGATTGAAGGACAACAGGATGTACAAAGGATGCAAATGAAAAGGGACAGGGGAGAATTTGGTTATGTGCAGAGGCTGTTTGCAGCCAGCACTCTCCAGTTCCACAGATCACCTCACCAGGGCACTGTGCTCCTCTACACTCACAGAGCAGCCGGGTTCCCCCGGCTGAGCTGTCCCTGTACCTGAAGATCTGCTTCAGTTCAAAGCTGCAGACAATTATTACCTTGTCTTCACCAATTTGTTTGCTTGCTTACTGAAACTAAGTGAAACTTGGACAACTTTTTAATGAATTTCCCATAAGAAGAAAACAGATCTTGATGCCCAGAGAAGTCTCATGAAAGCACTATCATTGTGGGCATGCTTGATCTATAACTGAAAGTTGTTCTAACATCTCACATATGAGGTGTAGGAAATAAAACCCTTTTATGAGGGGTGTGAAAAAATATTTTGTTCAAGTCTTCTGTCTCTATGAAAATAAAAGAAAAATTTACAACATAGTGTATATGAGCTACTACTTACTACATTGTACATAAGGATAGGGAAAGAACATAATGCAAAGATAATTTGAGCTCATTTTTACTGCAACCTCTTATTTATAAATAATCAAGGTATTTGCTGTATGTATTTCCCACTCCTGAAACATGCTAAGCATAAAATTTCTTCTTGATTTTAATGGTACAAGAAACTCTCCTCACAAAGTGAGTGATATCTTCCATATTAGAAGATCAGTGTCACAGAATAGAGGAGAACTTGCCAATCATTATTAACATCTTGTGATGTCAGTTTGGGAATACCAAATGTGGATCCACAAAAATGAAGATTATTTTTTAATGGGATACTTTGTAACAAAATATATTCGCTCTGAGAAAGACAACGCTGCAGCCTAGAGCTACCAGAAGAAAATGCTGGTCTCAAAACAATTTAACTCAAGGAATAAATAAAATCTTGCTAATCAGGCAGTATCAAACCCCACCCTTTGTAACAGAAAAGATCCTCCTTTTCTCCAGGTTTGCCTCGACAGCTTTAAGAAAAATACAGATGAAACTTTGCAGCAAGAAACCTTTCTACACACAACCCATCCCTGATCTGTGGCTTCCAGGTAAAGAGATTATACAACAGGTTTTTAAATAATCAAATAAAGTTGTTAGATTAAACTGTTTAGTGTTAGAGCTAGTCATTGTTGACATCCAAGATAAGAAGTTAAACAAGATACAACAACTACAAATAGCAGTTACCCAACAATTAAACATAATTTAACAGCAATTAGATAAATCCTAACTTTCCTTTCTGAATGAAGCAAAAAAAGTAGAATTTAGTTGACTATTAATATTATAAATATATTCTGTTTCTTTATCAGTTTCATTAAATAAATTATAAATTTTTTTATATGTCTATAATGTAGAGAAGGCACATAATAGGTTTCTTATACATAAAAGTTAGAAGTAAAACAATTTTACAGGTCTTTTTCACATTCTTCTGCCTTTCTTATACTTCCTCCTATTTTTGAATTATGGCAAATTTTGTTCTACACAAATTTAGACCTATCCATTCTTGAATTAACCTGTGTTGTCAGCCTGTTGGGAGTCATTTTGTTTGAACATCTGGACCAACCACATGTTTCCTACTGAAAATAAATCATCATTTATGAGTTATGAGTATTAACAGAGGGATGATGAAGATTGGACTGTGTATGTTTAATGCATTATGATAAAGTATCATATGAAAGTTGTGTTTGGAAAGTTTTTGGAATACACTGTAAAAGAGCAGCTTATCTGGGTCTGTTGCAAGGCAGTTTGTAGTTCCATGGCTCAGCCAGCTCTGCACTTATTAAAAGTTTAACTACAATCACAGTGCCATCTGTATACAATCCATACTTAATTACTATTTAACACCTCAATTTATCAAAAGAAATTCATTTTAAAGATGCACACCTATCTGACTAGAGGACTTTTTAAATGATTTTATTCTAGAAATTAAAGACAGTGTAGGTCTTCTTTTAATGGGTAACTCTGATCTCGGGCGAGCCTTGAGGCACTGCAGTGTTCTGTCCTCACATCCCCCAGGGGATTTTCCTGTATGAGACTGGGAATGGTGCTGTGGAATGCCCTGTTCTGGTTCTGTCACCTGAACACTCAGATTTACATTCAGTAACATCCAGGAGTCCTTCCTTTCTGGTAGGTATTCAATCAGTGCTCCTGTAGGAACCCTATCATTTTTATTCCTAATATACATATTTGGGAACAGCAGCTAATTAATTAGGAGTCTATCAGTTACAAAACAACCTTAACGTAAGTATTATTTCCCTGCACAGAATAAAGGAAAACGCAAAGAGGTAATTTGCAAATCTCTTTTCTAAAATGTCACAAATGCAGAGAAAATTATAAACAAGAATATAAAGCTCTATCCAACATTGGTCCTAAAGGCAGACAACAGCCAAGTAAGCTGGAAGAACTAAATGAGGGAAGAAGTTCTGTGAGGGCTTGTGCACCATGGGCACTTCTCACCACCTTCTTGTGTTCCCAAATCGAAGTGAAGCTTTTCTATCACCCACCTATGATTTTTTATACCTCACTCATTGCTATCACATCTACACATTGATCAAATTTAATTATTCTTTTAGGTGATAAGTTTAACTAAAAATATGGTCTAGGATAGAGTGAAACTCTAACAAAACAAAACAAAACAAAAAAAAAATTACAGGATTTCATAGGCTATACCCACTAAGAACTGCAATGTAAAACTGGTCTAAATCTTATCTAACAGTCTGTAGAGCAAGTTTTATTTCACAGCATTTGTGGTGGGGTTCAAAGTCTCACCTCCTTGAAGTCTGGGATTGCATGAAAAGAGTACTTTTGTAAATAAAAAAACCAAACATTCCTGGTTGAAGCAGTCACAGAGAAATGCTCAAAAGCCAAATAACAAAAAGGACATGGGGAACCATCCAAAATTCAGTATTTTTAAATAAAAATATTCTGTGTACCACCCCAAACTCTTGATTTTCATGTGCCTGATTAATGATTTTTCTATATCCTCACACTGATAATGTCTAACAGATATCACACCACTCGCTGCACCTACATCTTTGGGGCTATCAGAGGGTGCAGAATGAATGCTTCATAACTGTGTGCATCGTGCACTGCAGATCCACATTATGAACTGGGTGATAAAAGGCAATTAGAACACCAGTGAATGCACTCAGAGCTAACACGTTCCATCTCCTTGTTTAGTGAACTGTTTGAACACCAAGAGAGTTCACATTGTAAAATTATAGAGAGAGAGCTGGGCTTTTATTGAATACAGCTTTTCAAGACAAATCCAGAAATGAGTTGGAATTAACATGTATCACTGAGCTTTTTAACTTTTCCCACCCATCTCAGTGCATACTTCCCACTCTGGGCACGGTCGGGCTGTTCTCACAGCATCCTGCTGAGGCCAAGGAGCGTCCCCTCACCTGTGCCACCCTCCCTGGTGCCACCGTGGGCAGCAACAGCCAAACCTGCAGCTCAGCCCGGCTCTGACTCTGAGCCTGCTCCTGGTTTACAGAGCAGATACACACTGAAGGAGGACCTCGATGTACTGAAATTATGAATCTGCATCAACCACAGCGTTTTTAATTCTGACTCAAGCACTTTGTACTTACAGGTAGCACTTCTGCTTCAACCCAGCTGTCTAATCTAGGCTCACAAGGTAGGCCCTGTGCAGTTATCTCCAGCCACTGGAGAGTCCATTCCCAAGCCTCTCCATACCATGAATCCTAGACTTTTAGAGCTTTTAGGTTTTTAGAGGTGCATGTCTCTCTCCACTGGCTTAAGAGGAGAAACTGCAGGGCCAGCTGGCAGTAATAGCCAATGTAAAAACATAAATACCATCCTTCACGCCTAAACTGAATCACTGCATTCCAAAACATCAGAATGCTTGAAACAATAAAGCAATTCCAAGAAGACTGTAAATTAAATATACTGCATTAGAGGAAAATCTAGATGTAACCTGAGAGTTTAGATTTTCCTGAATTTGATGCTTCAGGCACGCCATATGCACTGTTATTCAAGAAAATCCTTTGTCTTTACAAAAACAATTATCAGCATTGGTGACTGCAGCAGAGTTTGCCCATCCTAGATATTTATATTAATTATGCTTTGAAGGTGCTGCATTAATCCATTCTGTGAAATATATATCAGTTAATTAAGAGGTATTTTTCTTCAAGAAGGAATATAATTCATGATGAAATAGGAGATTAATGCTTCCTAAGTCAGAAATCCTTTGGGTGAAAATAAAATAGGTTTCGTAACAGACATGCTTTCCAATTGACCTCACTGTTTAAATATTCCTGAAAGGCATCAGATTTGAACTGAGGGAGTGCAGAGCGTAGTATGGAGCTTTTATTTTATCCCTTGTTTAACTTTGAAGCAATAGAACAGGTGAACACATGGCACTGTACACCCAAAGAAAGAGCTGCAACCCTCCAAACATCACACAGCAACGCCACAAACAGGGCCACAGAGACAGATGAGAGTGGTTTGTACATCATAGAAGCAGCAGATCAGAAAACTTAGATATTTACTATCCCCGTGAAAAGCCTGTATTAGAATTATCAAGAGCTTTTTAACTCTTTACATATCCGTAAACTGCTCATTTGGGTATGCAAGTAAACAAATCTGTTTTCTATATAAATGCAGGTGAAAAACCTCCAGACTTGGGCTGTATAGAAAAAAGTATTGTCAAGCTGTCCAGTGTAAAACGTATAGTGACAGGAATTAATGTGTCAGTCCACTAACAAAGCACCTCATCACTTTGAAAAATGCCAGTGACAAACAGCAGCATAACTCATGGAGGTGGGACGAAGGTGGTGAACATGAGGAATGTGCATTTCCTCAGAGGCTGCAACATCAGGCATTATTCCTACCATGAGTGGACAAGGGAAAACAAAAAAATCCTCATCCTCTATTAGGCAAAAGGGCTTCTTGGCTGGTGCAGGGCTGACAAAAGTGTTCTGAACAGCTCATTTCCCCATTCAAAGCACAAAAACTACTTGGAGATACACACTGCTCTGCACTGTGCTAAGAGACCTCAGAGGGGGGTGACAAAGAAGGAAATTTGATCAGGTTTGGTACAAACCACAGTTCTCTGTATGGTTCCATTAAATTTTAGGCCAAAGAGTAACCTGGCATAAGCTGTCACTGTTGTAGTGCTTTCTAGCTAGGGAGAGAAAAGGGCTTTGGAGTAGGTAAGAATTTTCCTCACGGTGCAGAGGTGGCTATGGCAAGACCTTATCAGGATTTGTGCTGGCCTAGCTCTGTCCATCAGGACACTCAGAGACGAGCTCCAGGAGCAACCACGAACCAGAAATTTGCCCTGCAGGCACAGTTCCATGGCAAAGTGGCATTTCCAACAGAGGGGTCTAATTCTTGGACATCATTTTCCTGCAATGACACGAGGCACAGCCTGCCTGGATCACTGCACCCATTCTGGGATCACCTCTGGGGCACAGGAAAGTCCTGAGATCATTGCAGCTGTGTTAAGGTACCTTCAATCTTCCTCAGTGTCTCTCCATCAACGTCCTAAGGAAGGAAAGTTGCTCAGAAGATGACTCCAAGTGCTCTGATGTTCAGTGTAAATGCACATCATGGTTGCCATCCCAGGATCCCATTTAGTCCCTGCTACGCTCGGGTTTCCTGCCAGGGCACAGAGCACCCAGCCCTGTGGTGCAGCCAGCCCCAGCCCCCCGAGGCAAACACCACCAGCATCCCAACTGGGACACTGCTGGCTCTCCAAAAGCCAGATCCTCGACAGCTCTTTCTCCTCCAGTGCCACTGGAGCCACACTGATGAGTTTCACTCTAGGGATATAATTGAAGATTTTGCTGGCTGTACCCCAAAGTTATCTCCTGCTCAGAGATCTAAAGTTGTGAGAAACAACTATCAGACACATTCAAACTTTTTATGTTTTGACTATTCCCTTTTCCCCCCCTGTTTTGGGACAAGTTAAAATTCTGAGCCTGTAGAATTTAGGCAATAACTTAATAGGAAACTGTAGCAGATATCTCATTTATTTTGAGTTAATCAGATTTAACATTTCTCCCAGAAATGCAGAGCTGCATGTTCCTCCCTACAAAACACCACATTTGCCATGTGAAAAAGTTCTAAAGGAAGTCTTTGGCTTCCTACAGGTCTGGAAACTCACACTATTTCATGCAAAACCTTATTTTCTACATGGAGTAGCCACATCTTCTCAATACCAAAATAATCCAAATGAAAGAAAGTTACAAAAATCCAGAACAAGCAATGAGATTTGTTCATTTTTAGTTCCTCAAATTCTTTCAATAAGTCACTACTGGATAAAAGCCAAGACCCCATGCACTGTAAGAGCTGGTCTGATTTCCACTTTGATTAGAAGTAATATGATAAAATTAAATTTAAAACTACAGTAAGTTTCCTCAAAAGTCATTATTCTGTTAGCACTGAAAATCGTGTATATATGAAATAACTAGAAAGAATAACTCTGTGGTAAAGTTCTGGTAACAGGTGAAATGGAAAATAAGGTTAGAGGTCAGCAGCAAGTATTTGAAAAGTACTTGAAAAAAAGGCTTATTTATGTACTTACTAGAATAAGCTGGGTTTAAATTTAATGTTGTGTCATTAGAGCAGGTTTTATTACCCATCCTCTTCCAGTTTTCTTAGCTCTCTCACCCTATATGAGTGATTCATTTTGACTATTCTTTATGTTAAGCACTGAGTTCCAAAAATGATCTATTACACCGGATTAGACACAGTCAGAGCCAAAAAAAATTATCATCTTATAAACTTCATAAAGATGAAACCTCTTCCAATATATTTTTCTGTTACTCTCTGTCTCCAAGTCAGTGTCAAGACTGCAGAGAAGACTGGTTCTAACTCTCTGCCCAAAAATGTGCTTTGTTATTATCTGACCTGCCAGGAGCCAGCAGGTCAAATAATCAGCAGTGCTGTTATTTACACAATACTAAATTATAACCAAGTCTTGTTTTGATTCACATAGTTGGGCACAGACTATATTTTTAATATTATCATCCTGTTACAATGCTTTTACTGATCTGCACATGACAAAACAACTCACTTGACCATGACAAAAAAAAATTCACTTATGCCATGTGCAAAAGCTCATAAGTGGTATTTCTGCCAGTTGGATAAGCATGACTAAACTCTTAAAACTATTCAGCTAGATCATTCAGGGCTGCCTGGGAATATGTGTTATTAGACTAATTGGTGCACTAATCCTATGCATCAGAACATAACAGTAAAGAAATTAATTTTTAATGCTACAAATTGGTTACTAAACATCATATAGAAACAGCAAGAGATATATCTCAAAACACATTCTATGAACATATTACTTCACTCAAAACTTAACTTTTAAGGTTTACAATTCACTATGATTCTTAATGCTTAAGAAAAATTGTAAATGCATCTTTAAAGTATACTGCAGATGTTCTTGGGATTAAACTTCCCTAAAGATAGCATGACATAAGGACAAACACAGTAGTTCTAAGTGCTCAACGACAGCCAGGCACTCTAGTCAGAAGCAGCATTTGTTAACATATGTTAACAATGTAGAAGGTGACACTTATGTAGAAATCTCTTACCTGCCTTGGTTGAGTCTCTCCTGATAAGGTTTGTTCTGTGAAAGATGCAAGTCTTTATGTATAAATCAGAAGCAAAGGTGTGCTTGGCACATCCAGTTTTCAGCAAAGCTCAAGTGTGATATGTGTAAGTAATAAATTGGCTTCTCAAAGTAGCTCAGACCATATTAATTGGAAACAGAGTCACTGCTTGCAAGGTTGCTGATGCTGCTCCTTCTGCTTTGTGCCTTTGCAGAGAGCTAATGTATGAATAAGGCAGAGAACAAATCCCTTTCTCTCTCTTTCTCTCTTTACCTTCCCTTCTTTCTCCTAAATGGTGAGTTAGAGTTCAGTTTATTCTGCAGCCGATGGCAGAGTACAGGCTGACAGTGCTGTTTCCTCCCCTGCCGAGACACACTGAATGTGTTGTGAATAAAGACAAAGCCCTCCACCAGAGCACCACATCACTCTGTAGGTAGGAGCTGCGAGATGTGCTGTGCTGCTCCTCGGCAGGCAGAGAACAAACTCACCCTGCTTCCCTCACCCGAGACCTGCCCGATACCTTCAGCTGGGGACCACTGCTCCCCTGCCAGGGGAACTCCAGCCCTGCAGCTGGCACCAGTTCTGGTTTGCCTCCTGGCAGTGGCTACCTATGTGGTTTTATTTTCCTACCTCAGAAAGGGCAATTTAGTTCCAGTTTCTCCTTATGGCTAATGGGTGACTAACTGGGTAAACTGGCAGCTTTTCTTACAGTCAATTAACCCTGTAAAATCCCTACTAACACTTCAGGTTTAGGGTTTTTACTGAAATTAGGCCTAAAGCATACCTGCCAAATAGTTTTGCACATGAATGCTTTCCTCTCTACCCTCCTGCCCCCTTTTCTTTTCCACTGTAAGTAAAATATTCCTAGGTCAAACAGTTAACTAGTGGAATCTAGCAATGTTGCCATGGGGAAAATGGAGTGAAGATGATGGTAAACAAGAAGGAAAACTACCTAGTTCCCAAACAGTATGTAAACTGACCAGTTTTAAAAGCCCTACAGAATACATGGGAAATGTGTGCTGATTTTAGTTCACAAACAATGGACTTGAAGCTATTTTAAGAAGATAATATTTACTTTCCATGCTCCTGTCTGTGAATACTGAATACTATAAGGTGGGGAAGTCTTAAAGCAAAATTTTTGAAAACAAATTGCAATTTTTAATACTGCATTTTTCAACTGTGCATCTACATTGCTATATAGAAATCTATGCTGTAGTGCCCTATATGAAACCCTATCAGCCTCCTTCACTGATGGCAAAGGCAGAAAAACATAAAAACAAATAAAAACCCAAACATAAACCTTTTTCTTTTAATATGGTTAAAGTAGCAGTTATTGAAAAGAACCTTCCCCCTGCCCACTTCCCTGAAAATGACAAGAATTTCTTCATCCAATATTCCCCCATTCATGGCTGTGAAATCTGAAAACCTCAAAGTCCTGTGAGCACTAAGGTGCATTGACTTTGGGGAGAAAGGGCACGTTAGGGAAGAGAAGACAGGATAAGGAATTCCTGACAGCACCTCTACTGCCCTGCAGAAGCTGTATTGGGTGGTGGAGAGTTATGGAGCCACAGAACATCATGTGGAAACCTTGAAACTGGACAAAACTCTTGACCTTGCAGCAAAATTACTCTGGGGTGTCAGATTTGTGTAGCAGCAATGGCTGAGGAATGAAGCCAGTCCTGTCCTGCCTGCACAGGAACCTCCAGCCCTGTCCCAGAGCAATATTGAGCATCCAAGGAGCTGAGCACAGACCTCGGCTGCAGCACGCCCTGTGCACGTCCCACTGCTAATCAAAGGAGGCCACTTCTCATCAGTCCCACTCCTGGTCACTTTGAGATCTAAGTTCAACTAACAGGGAAATTACTGTGACATTTCAGCACTCTTGTCAAGTTTTGTATTGTTTGAAAACATAACTAGCAGAAACACGATAGCAAGTGCTACACGCTGGAAAATGCAGTTTTTCCCAGGCTGATGTTCACTTTGACTCTGATCCAGTTGTTGATCACATTGCCACTGGTTTAGGTGCACTTTAGTAACATGGAAACAAAACCAGCACGTGGCAGCCTGTGCCAGTTTTGTCTTTGTGTCTAGAACAAAAAATACCAGGGACAAGAAAGTTTTTACAGTAGTTATCTACTCATTTTCCCAAGGATGCTGTTAGCAGGTTTGTTGCATCTGCTAATGGGAAACCTGATTTTATAAGGAAATTTCTATTCCTATGGGAAATACCAAGCACTTGGCACTCAGCTGTATGTTTAAGAAGTTAAATTGTTGAGGGGGCTTGAGCATTAGCACTTGTACTGAAGCCTTTTTGCCTCCTTCTTCCTATGAGCAAAATATCCTGAAGCCTGGATCAGCGATCTTTTCTTTTCTACTGATGTGTAGCACAGAGGTGTTACGGTGTAACATGATAATAAATTTCTCTGGGAAGAGAGGATGCACATAAAAAAGATAAAGTTCCTTCTAACACCTGATTTCCAGGAGGAAGAGGAAGCTCTCAGTTGCCACTGGCTTTCACAGAAGTGCAGTACTTGGCACCTTAGAGCCTTGCTGAACAACTGCAGAATCCCAGCCAGAGCAGAAACAGACTTAAGTCATAAAACACCATTAATCCTGTATTTACATAGTCAATATCCCAAGGGTTGCAGATAAAACTGCAGGAAAAATAAACAAGAGATTATTAAAACCACTACTTTATAATTTAGTCTATGCCTTCATTATTTTATATAAATGTTTCCTGCTTTTTATTATCATAATAATATCTGAGTTTAAAAATACATCAAATCCAGTGGCACAGAACAACAGAAAAAAATTCAAACTCCTTCTGGAATTTCTTTTATTCTGTATGACAAGCTAAAAGGAATAAACCCATTATCTACTACAGAGCAAAGTACCCAGTCCTGAGCAGCATAAATACCCTATTTGTGAATAGTCAGTCATAAAATTATCTGCACAAAAATTTCAGGAAAAGAAGCCATCAGTAATAGTAGAAGCATTTCACAATAAAAATATTTTTGACAGCCACTGGAAGAAGCTCTTCTAATCATCCATCTACTAATTCTTTACAAAATAACTAATGACCAATTACTAAGCAAAGAGAGGATTCCTTTTAAGAGACCTAGAGAAAGAACAGAAAAAATTCTATGCTAGGTCAGTTGCTAAAAAGCAAACAACTTTATACTCACAAACTACTGTACTAAAAAACCACTGACAAAACCAAAAACTAAAAATTCCTCATATTATTTCCATATTAAGGCTACTCATGTCATAAATTCAGTGAGTGTGGGAGCACCGTTGTTTTCTACTGTGAAAATTCTGGTAGTTTTGCCAAAATATTGTGCAGTGCTGTCGGATCTGCCCAATTGCTTCCCCTGGCTGGGACTTGTATACCTCCAGCTTTTAGCAAAAGAGCCATGAGATGCAGCTTCTTCCATTTGCAAGGCACTGTTTCAATCTGAAATAGTGCCTGTAGAATTCAAATCACTATTAAGTTATTGTAGAATGAGGAAAAGATGGTCTCAAGATATTCTTTGATGACCTACACTGCAAAGGAGATACTGGAGTTAGAACCTGTGGGGAATTAGTGAACAAAAATGACTGTGAATTAAACTTTTGGGGTTAATTTTTTTTTAAATGGTAACCAAGAAGGTGGGGTTTGTTGGTTTGGGTTTTTTTGTTTTTGATTTAGTTCTAACAGAGTGGGCCATGTCACCTCATGGTGAGGATGTGCAATTGGTCAAAGGTAATTGAGATAAGGTATCTTAAACTTGCCAACACAGTAACCTTAATGAATAGGTGGTGCTAAAATATCACCTCTGTCACTGACCTATTTTTTCATATCACAAACACAATCATACCTTTTATCTTTTGAAGTTTGCCCGTGATCAGCAGCAGGATGACAATAAACAGGACTGCTTCCAAATCCCCATGCTGGATAAATCATTTCTTTCTAATCAGATGCTCTCACATGAAAGAATGATGCTGCATACATTAATTGCATATTCCATTAGATCTTCACCTTCATCTACTGCAGCACTATGGCCCCTACCAGTTTTTTTGTACTCCTGCATTTATAAATGTAAAATGTTTCTTTACAGCTATTCTTTGACTTGTACATCACCATCATATAGAAGGACTATGAAGAGAGAGCGTGTGAGTGAGAGCAGAGTAGAAGTTAAGGAACAGAGTCCTATTTATTGCTAGTTAAGGTACCCCCAGCTGTTTTGCTAGACTCTGATCTGCACTGCCTCCATGTCAGCTCAGCAGCTAATTAACTGACTCCATGTGATTTCTGACAGCTATGAGTAGTTTACTGATTTGTGTGTCAATGAAAAAAACCCCTGACAGTACTCTAAACTTTCAGAGCTGAAGAGTGACTAAAAACGGAATCAAACTCAGGGCGGACAGATAGGAGGTTCCCTTTCTTCCTTTCAGCTTATTTACCGTGAGTGCTGCCCCAGAAAATGTTCCTGTGTTATCTGATGCAGGCCACCAATCTTGTCATCAGAGCTCCAGAATGGCAAATATTGCTGAGGACTCGGGGTTCCTGCGAAATCAAAGCGGCTACCTGGAAATAATCAAACCAGCTACCTGGAAATAAATAATCAAAGCAGCTACCTGGAAACGCTGGCAGATGTAAGGACCAGATGTAGCCATGCCCATTGTTTCCAGGGATGGTTAGTGATGGAGATGCTCTCAGTGAGGATTTGGGGGGCTCTACACCACTCAGAGCTATTGCTACATTTAGTCAGTGTCTGGATCAAATCAGAAAGCCTTCAGGAGCAGCTTTAATTTCCTCTTTTCACAATCCATCTTTGCCCTGTTCATTCATAGATATTTTAGCTCTTTTCATAAGCATAGAGGTCATTCTTCAACAAAATAGAAAACGCAACCAGTGCACAATCTTTTGTCAGATTTTATGTTTGTTAGATTTGTAAGGGATATATGAGAGATAGTTGGATGGCAAAGTCTTAAATTGTTGCTTTAGGAATGATGGCTTATCTACAGAGAGAGAGGGAGACAAAATTCTGGACAAACCCTGCACACTTTTTGTACATGAAATATTCTGTGGCTTAAAAGGGTATGTGGATGGACGAAGAACAAGTAAGTCCTTTCTTTTGTACATTTGGTGATCCATACAACCTATTGTATCTGGCATTTCAAATCCACTCTACAACTAAATATTTTTCACTTATAGCACAGAAAGCTTTTTATAAGCCAAGGGGTATTAAACGACCAACCTCATGCACTTCAATAGTCAAAAGCATAACAACTGTCTAAATTACACTTGGTATACTTCAAATATTAAAGTATCCAATTGGAATGATAGCTTGAAAATTACTAAGGATGGAAAAATCTGAAGTTTAGTGTAGAGAAAGTTGACAACAATTCTCTCTATACAGGATACTAGTTTTTCAGCAGAAAGGAAGACAAATACATTAGGTATAATAAAATGTTTCTTAATGAAAAAAGACAGAAATTTGTCATTTTCTTTTGTGATGTTCCCTTTTAATAATGAACAATGCATTTGACAGAAAAAAAAGGAATGTGTCAGGGGAGAAACACTATGCAAGTAAATTTTTACAATTACGTAGGTCTGCAGATAACATTGTAATAGTTTGGTTATTCCTAGAGTGTAAAAGAAGAAAATCAAAACCAATTCTGCCTTTGAGCTACTGGGATCCTTCACATGCATGAAATGCTAAATGCACTCATTATACATCATTATTTCATTACTATCTAAATCATCTGTGTATTAGCTCAGATAACTGTGCACCCAAGGGAGTGCTGTAGCTTTTGGGGACTTCTTTTTTCATACTAGAAATAAAAAAGTAAAGAAAAGCAACAGACTTATACTCACATATCTGCAGAGGGAACAAGAAAACAGTGTATGCAAAAGTGTTGCCTTTAGCCTGAAAATGCAAATAAACCAATTTCCCTTGTTTGTAAAGTAAGATGGAGATGGAGATTAATTTGCAGCTGCAAACTTCAGGTGACTTTGACATAGCTAAAATTAGGGATGATTCAGAATCAAAAGTCTGTGCAATCAAACAGGAATACAATTAGCCACAAAATCCCAACTACTGGAAGAGTGTGTGTGAAATCCTACAGCAAAGGAAAACAAAGACACAATATTCAGTATCTCCATGAAAGTAGATATTCTGTTGATAATTCAAAAGAAAAATAAACACTTAAAAAAAAAATATGTGCAGCCTCATCTGAGGCAATTTAACACACCTCCTTTACAGCACTTGGAAAGTGAAATTCAAAGGTGCCCGGACATAACCTCAGAAGAGAATAGGTCTGAAAGGCATCCTTCCTGTGGAATCCTGCAGCGGCCCAAGATAGCTTAGGGAGGTTTAATTTAAACCTCTGTGCATCAGCATTAGTTAATCTGGCCATTAAACTTTAGAGTTATCCACTTCTGAGCAGCTCTGCTCTTTAGGTGATGCAATAAATCAAAGCTTGCCACGCTAATGGAAAGCTAATGATAGCAGGTTAACCCGTTTCTTCCACCTGGATTTCCCTGCTGCTGGTGCCCAATCAGGCTGTCAGCTCTACCCTTACCCAGGAGATGGATCCACTCATTTGGACAGTCCATCCCTGCTCTCAGCCTCTCATTACTTCTCAGTACCTTCTGTAGAGCTTCCCAATTTTATCACCAGTAGACTATACCGAAATCCATCCCTCAATTTAGCAAGGGCTAGTATCAAAGCAACTAATCTTGGGTGTCGGGCAAACAATTTGTAATGTTCAGGCTAGCTGACAAACAATTTCTCAGAATTCCTCCAGTGTTTTAGGCTAAATTTAAGCTTTTGACCCAGGCTAAATTTGAGTTTTTGAAACAGTAATCTGTTTCTACACACTGGGTAGTATAGGCAGAGAAAAATGTTATCATATGTGTTTGCCTTATTCTCTTACTGTTTTGTTTCCCTGGGAAGAACTTTGGCTCTAAGTTGCTGAGCAGCAAGTTTAGTGAGCAAGATATTGGGTTGATGTTTCATTGCTATCCAGGGTCAACCCACAACAGGGTTACAAAAAAACTGAATCCTCACTTTTCTCACCAGCTTTTTCTCTTATCCAGGAGACACTATTGTCTGACACCTTTGTGCTGAATTTTGAACAGAACCAACAAGCGTGATAAGAAAATTGATTTTTCTAAACAATGTTTTAGACAGTCACCTTTAATCCACCCAGAAACATCCAAATAACAATAATTGATGGGTTAACCAATCATTGCTTAAGAAACTATTGACATGGGTTATCCAGTCACAAATTTTCCTCCTGATTAGAGTGGGAACTTCAAACATTTGAGACTTTGACTGCCAGGTTCCAAACTGATATCCTCCTGAAAGTGACAGGAACACTTTAAACCCTTTTCTTTCTCATTGCTTGATATTCTCAGCTGGTGGGATTCACCTTAATTTCATCTCCTAACTGATGAGGTTCAACAGTAGGACATATGTCTGGGTAGATCACAGATTGGTCCCAATTGCTCTGCATCACATACATTTGCTTATTCAATTACATAGATTCAAGAAAACCATTACAATTTTAACCAGAAGCCTTCTAAAAAGAGAAGAGTTCTATGAATTTCTTCTTACTCCCACACCCACCCTGCCCCCC
>VZRO01007446.1:724273-763254 GCA_013397915.1 Daphoenositta chrysoptera | reverse complement strand
CCCCCCCTTCAAAAAAGAAGGTTTGGATTAACTTTTCTTCACTATAGATGATTTCATAAATTTATTTAATTTGCATAAATATGTGTCCAAGGAATGCATATGAAGAAAAAAGGAACTCTCTTTTTCTCCCCCTGCAGAGCCACCCCTTCCCTGTGCAGAGGCCACTGGAGCCCAGGGAGCAGGGCTGACTGAAGGAGCTATGATCTCCTGCTGATCCTGCTTTGCCTCTTCCCTCACTGAGGAGAGGCAGCAACAGCTAAAGTACGTTCAGTCTAAGATTGAAAAACAACTCGACTCCAGACAGCAATAACAGTATGAAAATGTGGTTTGGTTTTTTTTCTTTCACTGCAAATGAAATGTTTTGGAGCAGATTATGGTGGGTGTATGGTAATACATTCATCTACTGCAAGAACACAGCAGCAGGAGAGCTAAATGTCTTCACTCCTGTCAGCTTCCCTGAAATGCACTGTGCACAGCAAAAACCAACCCATATTGGATGATGGAAGAGGAAGCCCCTGAGAGCCTGGGGTGTCACACAGCCAATAATTGTACAGACCTGAGGTGCACAAAGAATGGTGTGGGTGGGGAAAAACCTGACAGCACTTCCCTGTACAGATGGTTCTGAAAAACACTCACATGGATTGAAACAGCTCAGCCAGCACAGCATGGGCAGCAGGACTTCTCTGTGGATGGTGCTTAATCTTTCTTTGTGTCCTTGGTTTTCTTTGATGTGAGATGGTCTGATGGCACCAGAGCAGTCCTTACTGCTCTCCCTGGTTTTAGCTCTGGGGAGCAGAGAGAACATGATGCAGGGAAGAAAACTGAAGAGTCTATTGCCTTGCTCCTCTTTCAGTTCTTTAGATTTCTTTGAGCCACTCTCACAAAAAATGTAGCTCTAGGCTTTATTTGGAGAAGGCAGAATCACAGGCAGAGAAAAAGATTGCTCCTGAGTATTTCCTCTCCAGGTGAGAGCAAGTGTCAGGAGGTAAAGCTGACTCAACCCCCCACACAGCTGTAGCAAACACACCAGAAATAATTCCAGTCTTTTGCATGCTCCATGGGCTGGGGAACAGCTCTATGTTACCAGCGTTCTGGCCACCACATCTGCCACACATGAATACATAACAACACCTACATTCATAATCACGAAAGTAAAAACTGACATGCTTTTAATTGCCTTGTTTTCAGTTGTTTATATTTCCAACTTGAGCTGTTTGCAATACATTCATTTAGAGGAGTCTGCCCCTCAAGGGAATTTATCAGAAAAACTACCTCCCTTAGTAGGCTTTTCAGACACTCCCACTGGAATCTGTAAAAATAAAGGACTGTAGGGAATAAATATAAATCAAATGTGGACCCCTAATGGTTGCCTTTGAAAAGTGGGAAAAACAAGGATGCAGAGAGTAGTGGAGAGCTGTTAGGATGAGATGTGAAACAGAACAGAAACCGAAGGTTTTAATTTAAATGTCAGAATCAAGAAAAAGTTGTGTAAGGGAACAAAATTGAAGAGATATAAACTAAAAGATGAAATCAGCTTTGGTAAAAGGAGATAGAAGAAGGATATCAGAGAGCCTTTGAGGAACAGAGCAGAAAGCAAAAGTCCTGGCAAAAGATCTGTCCCTCACTGTTAGAAACTACCTATGAAACCCACTGCCATAATTTCTCAGTATTTTTAGAAAGGATGACAAAATTTGGCTTGTTGTGCAAATGCATAACTACATTTTATAGTCCTCACATTTTTCTTGCTTTATTGAATGCACAGGACAAACTGCTTTGGGTTTCTGTCAGGAGGTTGTTAGAAAATAAGAACAGATTTATTAGGTCAGATGAGAAGTGTAATCTGTTACCCTGTCTCAGCATGGAAAACCTTTCATAAGTGTAGGAAAAGCATAAAACAAGCAAAATAGATAATACTTTTGCAAGTATAATGTCCCAACCCCCTGAGACAGAGTTTGCATCTGCATCATGGTGTTTAATAGCTCTTGATGAGTCCATGATTTTCTCTAATTGCTAAATGCTCTTTTTATACTTTTGATATATATAAAATCCCAAGTTACACACTTGAATTATGCATGGCATGTAAAACACAGCATTTTGGTTCAAATTTGCTTTATAAGAGTTTCAATGGTTGCCCATTGGCTCTTCTGTTACAAGAGGTGATGAATAATCAGTCCTTATTTGCATTCATTTGGAGACCTTTATTGTGTGCTTGGTTCAGTTGTTTCTTTTCCAAGTTCTAGTCCATTTAACTTTGCCACACAGGGAATTCATTCCAGTCTTCTTGTCATTTCATTATTCTTCTCCATCTCTTTTCCAGGTCTTAAATATCCTTGCCAAATTAAAGAGGGAGACCACCTTCTAAAAATGTATCTTCCCTTTTCAGTCATTTATTTAATGAGGTGGGCACTTTTGCAGGATAATCCATAACTGCCCAAGATCTCTGAATCATGTAGTGAAAACTACAGCATTTCTGAAGTTACACACTGGTATAATTTCAGAATTAGCAGCACTGATATTTATCTGCCATTTTTTGCCTAGAAACTCACAGCAGCAAGGTCTACTTTCGTTGTTACTGAGTGTTATTTTATATTTTTGAACTTTACCACCTTGCTATTTGTTCCCTGAAAACGTAGAATAAAGATGCCTTTACTGATTTTTACAAGACTCCACCTGAAATCTTCCTCAAACGTCCATAACCTTTCCTTTGGTTTTGATCAGACATTACAGCTTGATTTAAAGCACACAGCAAAAATATTTATCATAAGCTTTGGAAAAATCTGCATATGGTACACCAGCCAAGTCATTCTTACCCACATGTCTTTTGGCTGCTCTGAAAATTCCTAATGTGTATATAATCATGTATTTATATTATTTCCTTCTACAAACCCATGTAAACTCGTTTCCATTACCAGCATTTTTTCCCTTATTACAGATTTTTTAGTACATAAGACATGCTCAATGATTACATACGTGATCCTTTTTAAATTCTATTTTTAGAAACTGTAGAGTGTAGAATAAAAAAGATGGAGGTTTCAGAGAAGAGATGAGTACTACTCTGACGAACTGAGATATTTTACCTTTTCTGACAGTTTGCCCACAGCCTTGGTGGGAGTGATTATTTCCATTTGTTCAAACTGTTCAGAAACTGCACAGCTCATCTGAAGGCTTTCTACCCTCATGGAAATAGTTCAACACTCAAATTCTCTGCACATTTTCTGGTAGTCACAGGCACATCAAAGATGATGGGAGATGAGTTCTAAGTGTACAAATTGCTACGTAATGCTAAATACTTGGGGCAGACAGAGAAAAGGTGATAAATGTCTGAGATAGAACACCCGTAGTGAGTTCTGGCATTAATCTCCCTGTACTTCCATTCCCAGCTCAAAAGATAGATAATGCTAATACCATTCATCTCAAAGCTGTTCTATGAAAGTTCATTAATGTTTTTGAAGCACTTACATACTGTAGTGATAAATATGATAAACACCATTTAAAAGCCCATGAGAAAATTAGCAACTCTGACTTGGGAGCTGCGCTTGAACAGTGGGCAATAAATATAACGTGAGACAGAAAGTGAACTTCAAGGACAAAAAGATATAGAGCAAAAACTTCCTCTTCTGTTTCACTAAAGGAAACAGGTCAATAAAAGAAGTAACAGAATGCTATAGGATTTAGAAGTTCCAAAGAAAAGATGTACAACTCTAGTTCAGATACTCACGAATTTTTGAAGGCTGGATTAAAAGACAGCAGTGATGTCCCCAGAACATCATTTTGTATAAACATAATGCACAAAGTGCACACTCCTCCTTCTAATTGCAATGTTCAGTTTACAAGTGCAGATAGATGAATGTAGTCTCATACTAATTATTTCAGGACAAATACTGGAGTCTGACTCATTAATCAGATAAAACTTTCACTGGTTCTAAGTTGGCTCTTTGCTTCTACAGCCTGCAGTTTGCAGCCTGTCCTGTGTTAGTTTTCTTTTGTCTCAGACTTCCCAAGGACATGGAGATATGGTTTATACAGTAGAGAATTGGACACAATTTTTATCAATTCAAGCATTTTGAATAGATAATTCTTTGCTCTGCTCCCTAGGCATTTTTCAACTTTTAATTGGTACATTTGCAACTCTTTCAGATAGACACATTCACCTTTGGTTTAACTGCTACATAACAAATAAAGCAGACTGACTGCCCACCTGATTTTTGCCTACTGTGCTAAATCAAGGGCTGCTTTGTGCATTTTAGGAAGCTTTTCACAGGAGGCAGGGAGCATTGCACACATCTGCCCATGCACAATGCCTCTGCTCCTGTTGTCTTTCAGCAGGTGCTTCATATATTTCCTTTCATACCTGACTAGTCTTGCTGGGTGCTGAGCACTTAGAATCAGGACTATGTCTTTAACCTATCATTTTTGTGAAGCCCTGTGGCTGTTGTAATAAAAGGACAAATATGTGTTGAACAGAAGTATCTAGCCAAGCAGAAGAAAACAGGTGGTTTCAAGCACTTGCAAGAAAAACAGGGAGGATAAAATTCATTAAAAAATACCCCAAAACCTTAAAAAGACATGACACAATCATCTCCCTGTCATTCCAGAGCTCAGAGGAGACCTGTATTTTCTTTTTCATTCTACAAGAGCAGCTTGAACCTGTATGCAAGACAGGATCAGCTCAGCATTTTCAAACTTGCCTGTTAAGAGAGTTTCACTTTGCCATGCCTTGACATAATATGCAGGAACACAAATGAACTTTCCCTCTTCTGAGTTCTGTAGAACTCCAGCTACACGGGCAGATATCCAGCAAGAAAAATAGAAATAATAACGACTTAGATAGTTGCTACCAATAGGCAGCACCTCCAACATGTGGAACAGAAGAGTTTCAGAGCAGTGCCAAGAGCCCCTCTGCAAAGAGGAGCTGAACACAACATGGTGTGAGCATTATCAGGTTCCCAAAAATGTCATCAGTCATCCAACAATGAACGAGCTCCAGCTCTCACCTCAAAGTGAAAGAGAATAACTGAATAAACTCCTTCTAAATTAAAGCTGAGCATTGCATCACCCAACCAATAACTTAGAGAGAAATTCAAAATCTGCCAGAAAAATTTCCAGATGAAGTACTGATCCCACAGGTAACTTACAAACCACTCTGAAATGCTCCTTTGGAATATCAAAGAGACAAATTTCAGGGTCTTTGCTCACCACCAGTGGTGCCCTGTGGCCTCAAAAATTCCCTTTGGTGCGTTTAGTAATGTAATACATCAAGAGCAATACAGATATTGAACACTGGAGTCCCAGTGGAAGACTGATCTCTATTGTCTGACGCACCAAAAGGACAGAGATGAGATGAACTAATATTATTTCATAGCTGTGGACAGTACCCCTGACTGCAAATATTGCTACATATTTCATCCACACACCAAATTTTAATTTCTTTTTTAAAAAGAGAAAGAAATAAATTTTCTTTTATGCAGTCACCTAAATTTCAGACACAGGGATAGATGCCTCAAACAGAAATCAGCAGACACCGTCTGTAGTTTAAATTGTCTCCTGACCATTTTGTGGAGGTCAAATAAATCCTCATTGCCAGCTGTCACCCCAACACACTCACTGTTACTCAGCCTGGTGTTCCAAACCTTATCATGACTGCAGGTAAGTGCTATCAGCACGGGGATAATCAGAGAATCTTAAGAGTGAAGCATCTGTTCATAAAGGCTCCACAAAGCAGCTTTTCCTAGAACTCTCTGTACAGCAGTCCTGCCCTCCTCGCTCAGCACAGCTTTGCCAGGCAGCTGCAGATTACAGGAGGTTGCACCATTTGGAAAGGGACAAATGGAACGTGATCCCCACCACCCCATGAACGTAACTGAGAGGGCAAAAAGCACAACACAAACCTTTCACTGCTATGTTTCACTTGCACCCATTTCATTCGACTCACCAGGAGAGATTATACACACACATGCAAGAAAAGAGGGAACAAATGATTCCATTTAGCAGATTCTGTTCACATTCTCAGCTTACAACATATTATTTCATCTAAGACTTTTTTTTTTTTTAATCCTTCAGCAGGTCAATCAAGAACTCTTTGCATTCTGCTCACTGTCATTGTTTTCAACTGTTTAAAAGGAAAAGAAAATATCCAATGCCAGTCAATCTAATTTTCTGTTCAAACTGAACTGCAGTATGGAGCAGCACTGCTATTCCTGTCAATCACCTTTTCTAACCTAAAGAAAAGCAAGATTTACTGACTGACACCATGGAAAATTTCTTACATTCTATCCTCACAATCCAAAGGGCTTTGGGAGTTTAAATTATCAAATTAATGTCAACTTGAGGTATTTCTAAGAAGCAGGCAAAGGGAAAAAAGCAACCAACCCAAACAACTCAAGATTACCTGCCTTCATTTTAGATGTGGCCCACAGCAAATTTCTAATCATAGGCACTGCCTGCCAGCTCCAAGGACACGTTACGTTCAAGCCCATATTCTTTTTTAATTATATGAGTGAATAATCTTGCCTCACTTGAACTTTTAAAGGTAGGGATTTAAATATCAAATAAAAAAATACCATTTTAACTTAATATTTTCTGAAAGAAATATTTCTTTTCTGACAAAGGAAGAGGAGTTGAGAGTTCCTGAACCATTTTGTTTTTCCTCCATGGGCACCTACCAAGCTATCATTCATCTTTTCAGTAATTCAGGTTGTGAATCTCCAGGGAAAGCGATGAACCAATCCTTCTAAGTTTATCAAAATAAACGTAGCCAATAAAGGACAAATATGATATTTGTTATTTGATACGTAAATGTGCTATATATAAAGCTATAAACTCTAAAATTGAGAAAATAGTTTAATCCAGTCACCCTGAAACAACTTAGCTCCATATTTCTTGCCTTTCACCTGACCTTGGCCCTCTGAGGCCTGCGGTATGGAAGGGCATTGGATATCTTTAGTCCACAATTGTCCCCAAAAAATCTACTCAGTTCAGCCATGGGGCTGAAAATTCACATTTGTTCCTCTAGATGAAATATATCCCAAGTGGAGAATGAAGTTAGTGGTATTATCTGGGTTTTATTGCCTCATATGCTTTACACTTATATTTCTTGGTGCCCATTTCAGTGATTGATTCAATTAGGAGGGTGTGCTGTGGAGCATTATTTCTGATGAGCATATTCCTGTATGAGCTGAGGAACATCTACCGAGAAATTGCCTCTGTGAGAAGAAACAGAAAACCAATGAACACACACACACACAAAGCCAGGAATTTTAAAGGTTATTGAATCAGCTGTGCTACCTTTAAATACACATTCATGAAAACATCTGCAGGTACTGTCAAAGTCTTATGGAAATTTAGAATGTATTTTTTGACTGATTATAAGGCATACACGTTTGAAAATGTTGAGAAATGCAAGATGATAAATACAGTGACGTGAAAAGAAAATGGCAAATCTCCTTCTGGGTCAGAGTGAGTGGGGCTGCAGAATTCTACTGCATCTTTCACAACCTTTTCCAGACCCTTACACAAAGGACACACCTTTGGAATAGCCACCAAATTGTCTACCTAGACACACTGGGGCTTTTATTAACTGGCTACATGTACAGGCAATGCACCAGCCCTGCATTACCTGCTCTAACTAGTCTAAAACAATTTAAATGAAGCATTTCTTTTAGCAAGAACAACTAAATTTAATTATTCTATCCTCTGAGAAGTATGGAAAAGAAAATTCCCAAAAGTAAAGACTAAAGCAAAGGTGTTCACTCCCCCCTCCTCTTTAAAATCTGTCAGACAGCATAATATTCCCTTCTGCAGCCTGAATTTCCACCTACAGGGGACTTTCTTCACAGCATCATAAATTACATTTATCAGTGTGATTCCTGACCTGCAAGGCAGATCAAAATTAAATGCTTCCAAAGCTCACATTAATTAGGCCTGGAGATGCCTCCATAGGTTGTGATTTAGCAAATATTCTGCACCTGCAAATAAGGTATGTGTGTGGGGAATACTATCTTTAGGCAAGATATTTTAGCTGTCTGACACTGCAGGTTGATCTGTATTAACTGCTCTCTTCTCAGAAAGTGGGTGCAAGCCACGTCCTGATGTTCTGCTTTGGAAACAAGGAGAGAGCCTGCTCCTTTTCCAAAATAAGGCTGGGCTCCAGAAGGCTGCTCATGGCCATGAGCAAGTGTGGGCAGAAATAAATAATAGGGACTTAGTTAGGGAGCCTGTACACCTCTGGCCTTTTTCAGGGGAGGAGTTGCAGACGTTATGCAATAATTATGACCTGGCAAAGCAGGTGCCAGGCAGAGGCAGCTGTAACAAAACCACATCAACAGGCTACGCAGGTGACAAAGGTGACAAAGGTGACAAAGATTTGTTATGGGAAACCAAAATAAGCACCATTAAAAACAAATTCCTGGGCCAGGTGAAAATTACCACAGCAGAGGAAAAAAAAAAGAGAAAAGGTGCAACAAAAGCTCACAGTTCACTTTATTCCCTGCCCTAAGCACTACCAGGAGCAAAAGTCCTGGGCACTGCTTGATTACATCACTCACCAAAAGCATTTGTTAATACCTGGTGTTGCATTTGCTAATGGCTGGTATTGAGTTCAGAGGCAGCTGGCATTGCTTTATATCTAATAAACTCTTTCCTGGAGGACAAGTGCAGCGTGGGGGACCCTCAGCTGTGTTCTCCTGCAGGGATGTGAGCAGAAGGCCACTGGAGATTGGGGCACCGGGTGGGACCGGGGAGAGCTGGGCCCTGCACGCCGCAGAGGCAAACTGGAGCCAGCAACTCCTCCTTTGAAATATCAAAGCTCTTTCCTCCTCAGTCTGATTACCACAGCTCAGTGGCTCAAATGAAGTGATCCAACAGGTTCAGAGCTGTTTTCTAGACACCAACCTTCCAGTGAAAATCTTTACTCTTCTTTATAGCCCGGTTTGTTTTCCATCTCTCTGCAAGGCTCGTGGTTCACAGAATGAATTTCTCTGGTAGGGGCAAAGGGGAGGACAGGGTAAGGACAGGGTAAGACAGCAGGGCAAGCAGAGGTTTAGGCTGCCCTGGATAGCAATGCTGCAGGTCCAGGTAATGAAGCCAGGCTCAGGCTATCAGACAGACATTAGAGCTCACATCTAAAATCTAAGCAACGATTTAAACTGTTTTCACACAGGTTACCACCGTATATGATACATTATTGAAATAATGTTGCATTTGTAATATAAATTAGGGAGGGAAAATAAGATGAAAATCAGGACTGATTCTAATTTCTGAATATCCTTAGGCTGAAAAGACAAGGAGCATGAAAATTTAAATCATTAAATTAATTTTCGTTGATTTTGCAGTAGCTTCTGTCAACTCAATGTGTCTCCGATCTATACCCTAGAAAGAAAAATAATTACTAGTTGCCCTTTATTACTTTCTGAGCTTTTCTACCTTCCAGTCTTGCACTTGAGCCTGTATTACCTGGGTAATTCTTGCTCAGAACGAACTCTTGGTAATAGAACATTTGTTCTAACTTCATCTAAACACACAAGTATTTATAGTTAGCAAAGAACCAAATTCTACACGTGGAATAAAGTTCTTTATTTAACAGGAATGGCTCTCTTTTGTTAGCAGAAATTACATCTTACGAATGGATATTACGTAAAATGTGAAATAACATAAAATGCTAAATAACATGTTTTCTTTATTATATTCAGTGCATTCCCTACATGACTGACAGGTTGGCTGCATGCATGTGAATTTGTTTATGAGAGATTACAGGTGTTCATGTCTGTGGACCATCCAAGATTCAATCAATTGAACCTTAACAGAAATCCTTCACCAGCCCCTGACAGTTTTTAATTAAAACAGTCAATATTTTGGAGAAGGTACTTTGTTACCTCATAAAATCTGAAGCCTTAGGACTTGTTACAAACTAAGTGGGAAAAAATTAATTCCTTTTCCTAAAATGACAGGAAATGATGTTTCAATACAAAAAGAAAACATGAAAATGGCCAAATAACTAATGAGAATAATGCTGAATGATAAGAATAGAAAATCACAAGCATGACACAATGAAAAACTTAGATACGTGGTCTTAATGGAGAGAAATTTACTCTTCTAGCGAAGGACAGAAACCCCAACCAGAAAATGAGGAGAAATGTTGTTTATTTGTAGATTTTTGCTGCAGATAAAGGCAGCTGCCTGAGGCTGCACTGAGTTGCATCCCTCCCGAGCTAACAGCCAGGATTTATCCAGCATTTGGTTATAACACTGACAGAAACTGAGCTCACCTGAGCTGCCTCCCCTCCTCCTCGCACTGATGGAATTCCAGTGGATTCACTGCAGTTATTCTTGTTTTATAGAAGAACAGGTATGAGCAGGAGGGATTTTTATTGTTTTCTCCATATGTTGGGTATGCTATAACAGGTACTTATTTATTCCATCAAAACACTTTGCATATTTTGGATGATGACTTGCCAGGAGTCTGAAATCTGCCAGTGCAACTGAATAAAAAAGTCTCTGCCCTCTCACCCCCACGTGGAAGATACAGAAAAAATTAGTTATGAAATGTAAAATGCTGAGCTAGGTGTGTGGCTAGAACTGGAACCCAGCTTTGTGCACAACAAAAGGAAATCATTAGATGATTTTGAAAGAAACTAAATAGTGAATTTCTTAAATTATCTTAAAAACAAAAAAAGTTAAACTAGAAAAAATCAAAATGCATCAAACTAATCTGATTCAATTCCATTAAGACACAGGACATGTGGATTTGTGCCTTTTCTGAAGCTGAAGTTTTCTGCTAAATATTTATTTTCTCTTTCTCAACCCTCCACCTCACGATCATAAATCACTTCTCTGTGAAGACTTTAGGGAATAAGAAAATCAGTCCACCAGGCCAGTGTCTCACATGTAGAATTGATCTCCATCCTCTTCTTTGCATGTGGGCCCCATTAATTGATACAGTACTGGGTAATAACAATCCACTAATAGCTCTGAATGTGGTTTTAATGGAAATGGAAATGTGGAAAGCATTACACTAATAAAAAGAAATGGAACAAGATTTATGCAGTAACAATAAATATTAAAAGGAAAGCGGAACTGAAGAGCCAGTTATGATTCTGACTGTTCAATACCAATCTCTTCATTTTTTTAATGAGGTCAGCTTTAACATGGCATTTGAGACACACCTGGATTCCTGGGGAATGCCTATAGGGATCCTGCAGCTGGAAATGGATGAACCAAATTCACACACAATACATCTTTTCACGTTGTTTTCCCCTATTATTAGAGTCAATTCTGACTGCAAAGATCTACAATACCTGGGATTTGGGGTTTTTTTGTTTTGTTTTGGTGGTTTTTTAAATTTATTTCATGTGAATATGATTAGAAAAATCATCAACCCTTTAACCTGTTGTTAAGGAACTAATGGCAGCATTTCTCCATGCTTCTCTTTCAGGTGTCTAAGCATTAATTAACTAGTCTGCATTGTGCATTCAGCTACCTAGAAATTATGGAAGGCTATTCTAACCAGCTGGAGAACAGTAGAGTGTGGGCATACATTCATTTCCTTGGTGAGACAGTCATTCAGCTTCATCGAGTGCACTGAGAAAAGAAGCCAAACATTTCAAGCCAGATATTTGATTTCAGAACCTGATAATTTCATTTTTATTTTAAATACAAATGGAATGAAACTCACAAATGTTTAAAAAGGAGGTTGGAGATATGTTCTACAGAAATTTAAATTAGTTATTAGAATACAACAATAGATGCCCAGGACCTAGGACCACCATACCACCAAACCTGACTTTATTTTGAGCAGTATCTTGTTTCCTCAGAGGTCTAATGAAATCACTGGGACTATCATGCAAGTAAAGCTCTGCCCCCTTGATCCTCCATTACAAGACCACCAAATATTCACTTTACTAAATTGTTTTGCATGTAATAATTTTCTTCATTTCATCACTACATTTAACTTTCTAAGATATTTAATCCTGTAAGGGTAAGAAATGAAGATAAAAGCTTGGCTCTAGGGATATTTCTTTAATGCATGCATGTCCTTTTATACACAGAGCCTTTGTGTTACTTCCTGTGTGCTAATAAATTAAGCTCCAGATCACAGAAGTACCAATAACTGCTTCTTATTTCCTTCTTCCCTCCAGATTCTACTGAAGCACCTCAACCATTCTGTTCTTCACATATAAACACATCAGAAAAGCAACATTCTGGAATAAACTAATGGAGAAATGAGGCAGAAGTGACGTGATAAGGATCATAAAACAAGTCACTGGGAAATCAGAAAACCAAGCCACATTTGCAGATTTAGTTTTTCAGCTGGCTTGTAAAAGCACGGCTCTAAAGAAGTGCAACCCCAGCTGAGATGTTACCTCCCCTGAATTAACAATTTAACCCTACTCTCCACTGAATAATTATGTAAGACGTGTAAATGAAATTTGTGTCATGCTATCAAGTATTATACAATCTAGCAGGCATAATTTGAAGTGTCTTGATTTTTAACATACTGCAGTCTTCTATCAGTACTGAAAATGTGAAAAATGAGCCGTTGGAGAAAAGGGATTAATATTGTCACATGAAAAAATGAATTAACCTGAAGGCCAACACAGAGTCAGAGCCTAATTTGAAAATTACTGCACTAGTCATTTTAAGAAAAAATACTGTACTTCAAGTAACATCAGAACATTGGTAAGGTCACTGAGTGGAATCTAAAGAAGGATCCATGTAGTACTGTGTTTTGTCTCTCATTGTAATATTTGGAGTGAAGAGATAAGATGATACATAGATCACAATTACAGAAAGATTTAAGAACATAGGGAATTTCAATGTAATTATTACTTTCAGTAGTTGGTAAACTTTAACAGATGTAACTGTAAAATGCTACACCACATCTATCCTTTCTCAAATATTACATACTTTAGACTTAATGATATATAGCGTCAAAGAACTCCATCAATTAATTCTAAATGCAACAGTTTGACAAAAAACCATAAAGTCAGAATTAACTTAAGTACAGCAGTTGCAAGCATCACTGTGAAGATATGAGCTACCTCCTAAATGCAAATCAAATTCAGAATATTGTTTTAGTTTCAAAAAAAATCAATGCCTGAAATATAGTGTGGATGGGCTACACTTGATGCTGTTAGTCTAAGCAGAACACGGAGTTTGCAGATCTACTGAGATATTGAATAAATTGCAAGATTTTTCCAATATGTTATTGCGGAAAGGGTAATTCAAGTACACTATTTACAGGGAAATCAATAAAAACCCATTCATTTGAGAAGAATGTTTTCCATCAAAATGAGAAATGTATGACTTGAAATAAATTTAAGAAGTTTCTTATTTCTCTCATTACTCTCCTTCTCTATTTTTCAGTCTGAGGAAGGCCAATTCTAGATGACAGACAATGAAATTTCTGTATTGATAAGGAGAAAAAAACCCTGCTATCCTTCACTGTTTCTGTGTAATTACATTGTATTTTTCCCAGAAAGTCAGTACATTGCTCAAATGTAATTGCTTGTGTGTCTGTATGTTTGTTTTATATTTGTTAGAATCTATGATAAAAACCATTAGGTGAAATAATATAGTAGAAATTAAGGAAAAAGCAGCTCCAAAAATATGATCCTCTTAAATAATGAACTCATGAGAGTTGAAGGAAGTGCCTGTTCTCCTTTTCTGAGCACTCAGAAGGACACACCTGGAGAACTTTGTCCCATTTTGGGTCCCCAGACCCAACTGAGAAACTGAGTTCAAGAAGAGGACAAATGAGACGCTTATGTGAGGGAGCCATGTTCATTTAGCTCACAGGAAAAAAGCACCTGCAGGTGCACAGCAAAAGATGCAATGAGGAAGGAAAAATTCCAGTTGAATATTAGGGGAAAAATATCATAATGAGGATGGCTCAGCACTTGGACAGATTGTCCAGACCATGAAGAATATGAGCCACCTTAAAGGGTAGTCCACAGTTAAACAGGTTACTAAGTTAAAGAAATAGGAAAACAAGATGTCAAATTACTGAGAGAAACCTTCCATGTAAGAAAACCCAACCAACCAACCAACCCAACCAACCAACCACTGCCAAACTGTGGAAATAAGTTCACAAAACCTGCCAGTAAAACTCTGCATGAAGGCCTTTTTTCCAAACTGGATATTCAGAACGGACCTCTCTGATATCGTGTGCTCTGCTGATCTGTATGTAAATATCATTTTACAAATATTAAAGAGCAAAAACATTTCTAATATTTGTTCCATGCACTCGGCAGATTCTGGTTATTTCGCCCCAAGGACTGGCTGTAAATCTGGATGAAACAGGCTTCTCAATACCTTTGTGAGATACATATGAAAGACTGTCCAAAATTAGCAGATGGTCAAACTAAAGAATAGAGATTAAATACTGTTAAACTAATCATAATATGAAGTAGAGCTGGGCAAGATATTTTACCAGAAGAGATGCAAACACAGATGGCAATTTTTTTAAAAACAAATTTACGTTTGAACACATCAAATTAGTGGCAGAACTCACTTTCAAATTTAAAAAACAAAATTAAGATTAAAAAGAAACCGGATAAACTCCAATCTGACATGATGTCTGCCTTAATGGTATATCTTATTTTTGAAGAAAATAAAGAAAGTATAATGTTCAGGGCTAAGGAAAAAAAATTCTTGGTAATAAAGCGGGGAGTAAGATTCTTGGTAAGAAAGAATTTTTGGGGGCTAAGCTTTAGCTTAATTTGGCAAGGTATTAGCTCTGCCCAAAGAGTTTTACTTATTCTCTACAGTAGAATTCTACATGAAGGGAGTAAGCACCATCTCTTGGTATATTAAGATAAAATCCAAAATACTGTGGCTTACCTAAAGCAAATTCTATAGACCTGAAAAGGTAGAATAAGCTACAAGTAACTAGAAAAACAAGACAATCTTCTGATTCAGAGACAGATCTTAGAGAGCTTTTCAGTGATAAAGGCCATAAGTAGATATTTTCAATAAAAAAAAATTAAGATGCAACCAAAAGGGTTCTTGTCTTTTGAAGCAAAGATGTGATCACAGTCTTCCCAGCCCGCTTTTCTGGCTTTTTGATTTACAAACACCCCTGGTTTGTGCAATTTGGTTAATACTTCACATGTAGATGCATTGTCCTCTTGCCAGCAACTGCCTCTACCCACCCTGCTTGTGATTCCTCCTGACTGCAACTGAGCCGAAGATTTATTCACTTAGAGCAACATCTTGATGAGTAACTTTTGATCAAGAGTTTGCTGTTGTCTTTCAGCAGTTTCATCACCACAGTTAGAGCAGCCATTCTCTAAAGAATAACAGACTTAGAGAGAAAAAAACATGTCTAGGCAGGTTCCAATAAAATGAAACACTGAACTACTGCCTATTTTATGCAACTGTATGAAAATTAGAGGCAATAAAATTTATATGGCTTGCTCACAAAAAGTTTCATGCATCAGTAAAAAGGAAGCATTTCCTTGATAAGTTATATATTAAAAAAAAAAAAAAAAATCCAGCTTTAATTCCCAATTTTCTGCTTTTTTGATGCAGGTGACTTTCGCTTGAAAGAAATTCTGTAGCCTCACCTGTGAAACTTGAATTTTAAGATACATTTGCAATCACTTCTGATTATACAGGACATAAATGCAATAAAATGTCACTGGACAGAATTATAATAGCATCTCAAAAGATCATTACATTATGTTAGGGTTGGAATCAAATATACATTTTAATTCAGATCGATTCATGCAGAAATCCATTGGCTTTGGTATTCCTTGTTTTGGTCAGGCTGTTGGCTTCATGCTCCACTCAAGGAATACAGGTTCCCATAGGAGCAAAATGGGATTTCAGGGCTGCTCTGCTCAAAACCATCACAGATATTGCAATCATCTCTTACACTGCTGATCCTTGTGGGCATTTGATCATCTTCTCCCTTTTGTAACACTGCAATCAACATGCAATATCCTAGTGGTCTAATTAAGCAATGACGACTCAGGCAGGAGGCTTCCTGGGAATTAACAACCTCTTGGGAGGAGCTGATGTCCCAAAATATAGCCCAGCACCATTAACTTCATTTGTTTATTCATCTTTAGGAACTGCTTCATGATGAGATTGCTACCTCTACTACAAGATGGAAGAGTTAAATTTACTGGATATTTTAAGTCTCTCATGTTTCAGCTAGAAAATATCAGACATGTCTAAAGGATTTAATGATCCATACAATCCTTTAAATTATGCTTCATGATTGTGTTGTTCATATTCGGGGATATTAAAACAGGAAGTATATAAATGTGCGTTATTGAATCTTCAAGATGAGAAAATGAAAATATGCAAAATCTGAATAAAGATGTTGTGTTTGAGCAGTAAAGAATGACAGAAGCACTACAGAGGAGGCAAAGAGGATTACTGACAGAGATACAACGTGCTTCTGGTACTACCCAAAGAGTACAAAACTGGATAAGGAGACATGAAGGAGTCTTCTCATGGCCCTCAAAGCTCACCTTCCTCTATGAGGGCTAAGAAGGCTTAATTTCTTATTTATAACCATCTCACGAGTGACACCTTGATCGCTGAAATAATTTATTTACATTGAATTTTGAGTTTTAGTCTGATTTGAAAGTCATGAATATTTACAGAATGTATCTCCTGGCAAGGGTGGAGCTACTGAGAACACAGAGTGGGGGTTTATCTCCCCAGTTTGTAAAATAAGTATTTTTTTCAATTTTTCAAAGTATAAGAATTCCCACTCAAAAGAAAGTTGTAGATTCCAAAACACTTTCACTGACTGGACATGAACTGCTGAAGAGAAATTCTAAAGTGTAATTTTAAACAACTCAGGTGATGTTCCATTTAAACTTTATTTTAAATAACATGGATAAGTCTTGCAATTTAGAAAGCCAAGTCGTAGTTCAGAGTTCTTAGCCACCCAGCTCTGAGTTACAAAACCAAATTTCTCAGCCTAAATTCAAGCCAACAATTATCAGATCTTGGTGTGAAGACTGAAATCCCGAAACGGTAAAATACTGACACTGATGGGGGTGAGGGGGCACTCAGGGTTTGGGGATTGTAAATTGGTTTTCATTATGAAGTTCAGGGAGGAAGAAGAGTTGGTTGAATCTTCTATGCAAGTAGATTTACTGCTAGAGAAACATTTCTAAAGAACATGTTCATTTTACCAATACTAGAACTGAAAAATTTTGAGCAGCAGTATAAATAACATCATTAATATCACTCTTTTGTATAAAAAGCCTGTTTTGACAGTTAAGTAAACAAACATCAATGATGTGAAGGTATTCTCCCAGGCATCTACACTTTCATCTGAAAAATAAAGACTTCATCCAAAGCCAGTGAAATGTAATAGATTATTTCTCTGGAAGTGTTTTTTTGATTATGGCATTAAGTGAGAATAACATTCAAGAAGCATGTGTTTTACCTCAGAGCACTAAATTATTACAGCTAAAAAGAGGAATTTTTTGCATTTTGGGTTTCCAATATATAACTGCTAAACTGCTTTTGCTCAACCCATAGGAAAAAGAATAGCACTATTTTAGACAGGAGAGAATACAAAGGGAAGATAAGCTCCATGTAATCAATACGGTCACAACACTCCTGGCAGTTTCTTTTCTTCCCATTGTTGTTGTGTCAGACACCTTCTGACGTGCTAACAATGGTTCTTGCTTACAATGTGGGGGGAAAATCCCTCATTCAGAGCTGCACATATTCCTGTGGAATGTAGTATCTCGGTAGAAGAGGAGAAATTAAGACTAGAATTTTCACTGAGGATTCAGGGAGCTTGATGACAAAATTCCACTGAGGAAAGGCAGGGGTTATCCCTTTGCAGGCCTGTGCACATGCCACCGACACAGGCTCCCACTGGTGTCTTGCAGACATTTCCCTGCCTGCAGAAAGTGTGTGCTCCTGCTTTTGAGCTGCAGCTCGCAAATTGGAGCACCTAAATTGGGCAGAGCCTTCCAGAGGCAGCTGCCAGCCCTGGGTTACAGAACAGGCACTGCTCCGTGATGCTCAGAAGGGTCCCAACCATTTTGTGTCCTGTAGTTTGCTGCAGACCTGCAAATAGCCCAGTTTTTCCAGCACTGCAGTTGACTTTTTCAAAGATGTCTGGCTGCTTACTTGAATTAAGGTGAACTTTACAGAACACCACTGAAAGCACCATAAAATAGCAGATTTATTTGGATCTTAGCCTTCTGGATGCTATCTGATCTCTAAATCTCAGCACTTTTACAGTTGCCTAATAGCATAGCATAGGCATAGCACTAACAAAGAATGTACACTTGAACTATTCCATTTAACTAATAAAACAAAGGAAATTAGCAAAGCATAATTAGCTCCAATCTCACTGGAGGTAAGAGAAGGCAATGAGAAGTCATTATTCCAAATGTGGAATATCGAACGGGTGGTTTTACAGCACATCAGATGACATCATTACTCTCTCCAGATAAGCATCTAAGTGTTTGCCACATTAATGAGCCACGGGATGAAGATGCTCCTTTGAGCTCTATGGAAAGATCAATATAGAGGAGAGATGCTGTGCAGGCTCTCTGGTTCATTTGTGGAGAACCAGTCAATTGACTTAAGAATGAGAGTCAAACTTGGACAAAGGAGCCTCATACAACCTTCAGAACCATCACAAACACTGCGAGTACTGCACGTTTATCAGGCAAACTATTCTGGATAGCTAATGTCAGAAATTATGAAAAGAAAAACAACTGCTTACAAATCTTTCTTTTTAAGTTGTGTCTCCTATAACAACCTCATGTGAAGACTTCACTGCTAAAAAATTGTTGTGTTTCATTCTAATGATGAAAGTGAATATATTAATGCTTCAGAGCTGTTAAAGAATCTCCTAGCATTTCATAGCTAGAGTGACAAAATCTTGGGAACCAATGCCCTAGAAGAATTACTACAAATGTTGTAATTGTTTTTCCTGTTGCAAGGAGTCTTCCAAGAAAAGTATTTTGGAGATTTTATTCTCACTCTCCTCATTCAACCATGTGTGCATCCAAGTCAATGTTTATTTTCACTGGTAAAGAAAGCTGGGATTCTATCCTAATAAATGACACAACAGATGTAAGAAGAAAAAAATAAATCAAATGACACAAGAAACAACTCTGTTGACCTGAACTGGATACAGGACCAGTGACAGCAAGAGATGAGGGACTGTACTGGCAAGGAATGCCTCATTCAATAGTATTCTGTCGTCCCCACCACTGTGGAACATTCAAAAAGAGCTAGGATGCACTGCATGCTTGTTCTTACCATCAGTAATGGGCAGCAAAAGAAAATATTCTATTTTCCTTCTTTTTTAGCCTTTCAAAACTACAAAAACAGACATTAAAAGACCCAGAAAACCTCAGAAGGGATTTACAGGTCCTATACACATAGTTCCTCAATAATCTCTGTCCTGAAATGATTAAAACATAACACAGCAAATCAACACTCAACAAAATCAATGGCATTATTCAGCCAGCTTGCCCTCCCCCAAATCAAATAATTCCAGTTTACAGCCATGAAGCAACTGCACCAGGTGAGTCTGAGAGAATGACTGAGAGCCCCTGCCTCCCTTTAATGTCCATTCTCAAACACCTCCCCGTTCCCTGCCCGGTGTCATGAGCTCCCCAGGCAGAGCTGGAGCTGAGCCTGCTGCTCTCAGCCTTTACTGGGCTGGAAACAGAGCTGTGCTTGCTCTGCATCAGCAGTAACACCACCCGGATGAATCATTTTTTCAATTCTCTGATAATAAAAGATAATCTGAAACTAAAGAAAAGTTTAAAACCAGACTGAAGTGAAGTCAGTTTAATCAACTGTAACCACATTCAGAAAATGTGAGGATATTTCATTGGAATCTTTTGAATTGAAGTGGACACAGTTGATTCTGCTTATCACAGATTTTGTTTTGTATCCCTTCTGAGGCTATAGAAAAGGTTTATTTTTAAACTATTATGGTTTTATTCTCATTAATCTACCCTCATTTGCTTTTTCCAAGTGCAATAATGCTTTTGATTTGAAGGGTCACATTCAAATGCCACTATCCCAAGGACTAAAGGGAGGAAATTCAAGCACAGGCCAACGTATCGCTGGGATTTGCAGAACCTTCTGTAAAGTAAATAAGGCCCTTGTGGCTTATCAGCCGTTGGTGTGTTCAGCTCCCTAAACTAAGAGAATTGAGGGGATTAGTTAGAGGAGAAATGAAATGTACCTAATTAATTCCCCAGATCCCTGCAGATTATATGGCATGTTCGGAACAGCAGGAAATTGTGACTGAAATAAAAAATACATATCTACAGCAGTGATGCTGAGAAATGCATCCTTTTCTCCTACTACTACAATATCAGTGATTTATTAATAAGGACCGTTACATTTCACAGGTTTTTTTATAATTTTATGACAAACTTTCCTGTCACACTTTTTTAAAATAAAAGTACATAAAAGAAAAATTATAGCAGTTTCAATTTGTCAAAGTGTGAAATAAATTTTATATTTCAGCTCCTCCTTATAAACCACTTTGGAAGAAGTGCCTTAGTTGTCTCTACATATTCTTACTTCATAGTGGGGAAGAAAAAAAGTGCTGTTTATAGAGCATGCAACAGAACTTTTCAGAAATTATCTTCAGGAGAAGATTACAGAAATATTTCTCTGAATTCATGCCAATGTCTTCAGAGATCTGCTATTATTTATCTTTTCAAACTGCATAAATTTAAATTAATATAAATGTTTCTGCAAGTCCAGTCACTTTTATAGAAACGTTTGCCAGGTGCTCCTGCCTGTGTAAATTACAGATTCCTTGTGTTTTCCTAATATGGAGCATAAATAAATATCTTTCCTTGATGTCCACTGTTTTCTGTGATCCTTTCCCATGTTCTCATCCATGGAATTGAATATCCACAAGGGATGAAATTTATTATTCTGTGGGAGCATTTTACAATAGCACTGCCAGCAGGTAGAAATATTTGAAAGCAGAATTTCAAAGAAAGGGGTCTTACCGAAAGAGGAGCTAAAGAGGGAGATTTGCACTCCACTCCCTGCCAAACTACAGGACAGCACAGAGAAGGGATGGAGAATGTAAAATCAGCTCCGGGAAACATTTGGAGAAATAGTCACAGATAGACAGGAAATCAAGTACTTTTTCATACATTCTGCAAACAAGAAAGGTAATCTGAACTGACCACAGGGAAAGACAAACAGGAATTCAACAAAACCACTGCTGTGTGAAAATCACTCAACTACATCAGTCCCCATAAGACAAAATGATTCAATTTACAATCCATCACTCATTTGCCATAATAATGGAAGTAAATACATCATAATAGAGGGCTGTCACAGGATCAATGTCTTCTACTTTCAAATAAACATTTTGGGATTCCTCCAGTATTTATTTTCCATAAAAGAGATAATTTTAAAATAAATAATTGGTTTTACTACAGCATTTCAGTGTCAGCAGGAAACCACTGCTTTGTGACTTTATTTCAACAGCATTATGTCTAAAAAAAGAAAAATAAAGTTGAGTAGTTGTGGATGTGTCTGTCACATTCCATTTACCCGACCCTAACTACCAATGGCTCCATAAGAGCCACTGGCTGACAAATAATTTCACAAAAAGACAACAAATTAACACTATGCAATTGTCTTCACCTGCAAATTTCTGGACTTTTTATATTTTAGAATGATATCACTCATATAAGACCTAAACACTTCTTAAAAATACCTAAAAATGTACAATTGATAAGCTACTTATATTCTGCATCTCAACTAAAGCTTGCTGTGGAGTAGAAAGGTGTCTGTTTGAGACATTTTTCATAAGGATTATGAAGCATTTGATTACAAACATCAACAAAAATACAGAAAACCTATACAATTGAAAATCCTTTCCTAGTTTCCTTTCTCCAGTATCACTACAATTCAGTAGTTTCAATCCCTTGCAGAGCATGCCCACATTGTCTCCATTTTTGAGAAATACTGAATTATCATTTTTTTCCCCAGTTTGATTCCTGAATAAACTGAAAAATAATCTGTGTTAAATTAATTTAAAACTGCCACATGCTAGCATATTTCATGTGCTACTCAGAACTTTTATCTCCTGGAACATCTAAGATTAATTTATAACCCAAATTGAAACTCAAAGCACCTCAGAAAACTCAAGAAATTTAGGTATGATACCTAAGCCTATAAACCAGAAAGGAAAATACGTGGGATCCTGCCTAAAACCAGCTCTTGCCAGTGGCAGACAGAAACCCTAAAAGATTTATCCATTGTGAGAGATGGAGTTACCAGCTGAGCTCCTCAGAAATGGAATTCTCAGGTTTGGTTGGTTTGTTTGGGGTAGAAGCCTGAGTTCCAGGCTGGAATTCAGCTCCTGGCAGGTGCTGCCTTTCATTCACCATCAGTTCAGCCACTGGAGCTCACAGCTGTGCACAAAACAGGCCAGGCCACAATTTCATGCACCTCCAGATCCTCTCCATGAACTCTCTGCAGAAACTTCCTTCAGCACCTCTTAGCTCTCATAAAGCACCTGAAGATTTACCAGGCTGAGCCAACCACCTCCTAGAAACCTGCACAATAATTTAACAGTGCAAATGTTTCCAAAGGGAAATATATGTAGTATGACCAAAGTATTATGCAAATGTTGTTTTTACAATGATTTAGCCCTGCCATAATATCTTATGCTATTGTACAAGCAGTGCATTAAGCCAAGTCACTGCTGACAAAGGCAGGCAGGAGCTGCACCAGACATCCTGCAGCCTCAGCCTGAATGTATGGATGCCTTGGGGGCACACCACCTATTAATTTAAAATTCTGAAACTAATTATGTATGTCAGGGTGACCTCTTCCTAATCTACATTCATCACAGAACACAAGCCTTCTGTCTCTGTTGTTCCCATAATAAAATAGCTGCTGATAGACTTATATAATTGACTGTATCTGAAGTGGACTCCTACCATGGTGCTACATTCAAATTGTATGTAATCCCAGCTGAATAAAGATAAGCAAAAATAATCCAGCTATCTCAAGTAATTAACTTCTAAGGTTACATAGTAACATTGCAAAAAAATACTACCCATAATCTTAAAAACAGTGTAATAGAGTACATAGAAGTCACATTCATTGCTGAGCTACAAAGAAATTATTTACAACATTTAAAAATGCATGTAGCATAATACATAGTCATTTCTATTTATTTATCCCACAAATATCTTGACATGCTCAAGACACATTGATGAAATATGCACCTATAGGCTCCTCAACCTGACAGTGAGAATTTAAGGGATGCCTAAAAGAATTAAGTACAAAATTATCACTGATTTCTAAAGGAAACAATACCTAAATCTCATTGAATTTTAAACAAAACAAAGGAGCAAGCATGGCAGAGCTTTCATCCTCTGCTGGACATCTACACACACAACAACGAAAAACAGAGAAAAAAAGAGGTGCTGCTGCCTCCTCCAGCCTCCCTTGCAGAATTCCTTAGTCACACTGCTTTAGGAGAAATCAGATTACACTCCGTTCATATGCCCAGCTTAGAATACTCACAAGATCAAACACCAACAACTTAAGTTCCCTTTTCTTTGGCACTGTGATTTCGGTGAGGCTGGTGACTGAGGGAATTCCAAATGACTTGGAAATAATTTAGACAGTGGTTCTGAGAACCTCAAGCTCTGTAGACCTGCTCACTTTTGGGAGCAGTCCCACAATCTCAAGCCAAGTGACTCAGACACGTAACAGCCTTTATAGGATCATGTTTCTTCTGAAGATCTTTAAACCCCCAAATAACTTCACTGCATTGCATGTGTGAACAGCAAAATGAAACTGAAAGATCATCCTTAAAGGGAGATTGATCTCTGAAATATCCTGGCTCAACAAGCACACCCACTCCAAGGAGACCTCTAAGCTGCAGTAGAGGCAGAGGGACAGAATGCAATAAGCAATCAAAAAGCAAACTTCATAATAATAATGTAGGAGACATAAAAAATACATCTTTTTTGAAGCATGTTGAGTTTCTAGTGGTCAGGAACAGAGAGCTCAGTGAGGCAATAATTCATGTTTTTCCTCTTAGAAAGCAATTTTGAGTACAGCTACACTACAGAAAACTGGAATAACACATTAAAAGATGCGAACAAGATCCAGCTTAAAAGTCAAAAGTACATTTATACTTGGAAATTAATATTAACTTCTATTACCAGGAGTGCATCAGATGTCCTAAAAATCACAAAAGCAGCAATCTGTTCTGTATAAATGAGCTGCAATGAGGAAAGGAGGTGGTAAATGCATTAACTGATCTGTGTGATATTGTACCATAAATATTTGATTTAATCGGTAACAAACATTAATTTAACATTTAATCATCAATTAAAAACATTAGCATCTTTCAAAAGTAGGTCAGTGTGAGCTCCTGTGATACATATCTGACTTGTACGTGTAAAACAGCTGTACACTTGAACCAAACCAAAGCTTTCACACTTCTTTGTGTATCTCATTTACCAAATCAGCTCTGCTCTGCAGTAATGTTACTCAGTTTCTCTCTCACTTCCATTTCCTAACTTTACTGATTTCCCCAGTATTTATTTATGCTAATAATGAAATATTAAGAGCTCTTTTTTCACTAGAATACACTTATTTGCACTGTGGAGTGCTCC
Source organism: Daphoenositta chrysoptera (assembly GCA_013397915.1). NCBI lineage: Eukaryota > Metazoa > Chordata > Aves > Passeriformes > Daphoenositta > Daphoenositta chrysoptera. The sequence goes on along the minus strand of VZRO01007446.1, from coordinate 738,631 downwards.
ATTAGAATCCATCTCCTCTGAAAATGATGGACACTCACTTTCTAAATGCTTCATGCTTTTCTAGAAGAGACACTTCAGACTAATAGGTTATTTGGCTCAAGTAAAATGCAGCTGGATGAAGTTGTAAGGACCTTTCACAGAGCACACCACACCATGTACCAGCCAGCTGTGGGGGATCCAGCTCACACTTAGAAATATTGCCCCGAGGTCTCAGGACCTAATTCAGGTAAAGATGAGAGGGTTTGGACCTCATTTTCTCCAATAGATGTACACACGTCCTTTCCAAATAAAGCTTTCCCCTGGATAAATTTTGTACATGTACATAAATTTTTGCACATGCCACCTTATGCACTGCTGGTAGGATCCAAATGTGACAGTGACAGATGCAATATAAGGGTGAGGACAGAATAAAATCCACAGCACAGAACATCTTCCTATAGTCCTTAAAACTGGACAAAACACTACTTTACAACTGAGGTTACTTTTCATGCAGTTTAGCTGCCTATTTTGACCATTTGAAATGTAACTCACTAGCATTCTAAGAAAACATGAACCTATTCTGTTTACTGAAAAACTCATGTGAACTTTACTGAATGCAAAGCTGAGCTCCTGTAACAACACAGGACTAGTGAATCTGGGTTTACAAAATTCCCTACTGAGCTTCAGAAGAAAACATGAAAGACAACTTACTTTGCCAAAGACTGGTATTGTGCCCTCCCTGAAATGAGGTTCTCTGGAGAAATCACTTTTGATATTTCATATTTAGTGGTCTCTCCAAAATCAAAACACATACCATTTCAGGAAACGTTCACAAAATATCAAGTACTACAATAATTGAGAAAGTATTTCTTCAAAAGACCAGTCAGCTTATCTAATGCTTACCGTTTGTATTGTGTTCTTACTATAGCTTCTAAAAAGATGGCACTTCTTTGTGAGATTGTAGTACTTTATTTGTTAGACTTCCGATGTGCAAACTTACCCTTTCCTCAAGGAACAGCTTCACCTTCGTGTGTCTGTTTGCTTGCAGCAGGACGTGTGTGTGTGCATATGTCTGTAAACGACATAAAAATTTCCAGTTAGAACAACACATTTTCATTTCTTTCATTATTGACAAAAACATTTCTAAGGAAAGATGCCAGCAAATGGTACTCATTTGTCTGTGAGGGATTTTTCAAGTAATGGTTTAAGAACAGAGCCACTCAAATCTTACAGACCTCTAAGATGTGCAGCTCCAGAACTGAAGTTTTGATCTCATATTCTGGAGCTTAGCTAGCAATAAAGAAGCTGAAATTCCAGACTGCAACGTATTCACAAATCACAATAGACCTCCCAGCTTTCTGTCTGTCATTTGGACATCACTGTCCCTGCTGAAGCTCTCAGGCATTTTCTGATACACCAAACAGGTTCTAGTATATAAATAATATTATTACAACAATAATAGGTTGGCTCCTTTCTTGTGAACAACAGTTGTGAATATAAAATTAATTATTTACATAACAGGAATATCATGAGCACACAATAGTTTTACTTTATTAAAAACCTGCTTCTAGGTTAGCAATTCTGGTGTAATTTAAGTGATGTCCCCATTAGAGCAGCGAATCATCTTTTCACTAATACAGCAAGAAAGCCATCAATATCAAAACTGCTTATTTTGAATCACATTAGGTAATGTACTTATCATGCTATCTAGGGCTTAATTTTAACCTGTGTATTGAGCAACCTGTGAAGCAGCACCTTCCCAAGGTATCACCATCCCAATAGTCCCTCAGTGGTTTTTATTATTCTTTTATCAAGAGTTTTGAATTATTTTTAACACTGAACAAAGCCCACATTTTTTCCAGGTAATCCATCTATTTTACATGCACGGTGTTGCATTTAGGAAACCCCAAAGTGCACCTATCTCATCATAGGTAAGCGATTTAGCAATGAAAGTCACCTTGAAACTTGCTAGAATTTGAGGACCCAAGTAATTTGAATTATTTTTACATCCTTTTTTTTTTTTTTAACTAAACACATTTAGCATCTGTGCTCAGCACAGCATTCAATGAAGGGCACCTATTGGCAACCCCAAAGTCTCTCTTAACAGTAATTAACTTCTAATTCTCAACTTTACATTACAGCAATGTTCTCTCTAGATGTACCATGACATATGATAGCTCTGTAATTCCCTTCCAAAATCAATCCCTCATTCCTTGCATAAAAACAGCCTTATAGCTTTGGGGCTGTGTAATGGGAATACATGGAAATAATAGAATGAACTCTTCACTTAATGCCTCTTCATCTCAGAATACTTAGATATCTTTCCAGCACATACTAGTACATGCCAGGCTAGGCAATGGGTCTGAATCAGCAACCTTTTTTTAGTATAAAGAACAGGATTAATCTATTGACCTACTTTAAAACATGAGATCATGTCTATTCTGATAAAAATTTTCTCCCAGTTGTCACTACCCTTGGGGAAAGAGCATGGTAAGCCAGAACTTTACCATGACAAGAAGGCCCCTCACCTTTCAGAAGTTTTCTATGGTTGAGGAAGCAAGTTTTTCATGTGGTCTGTGGCAATAAGACCCACGAACTGCAGAAAGGACTAATCTGGACTTTCCTGTATGCCCACCAGGCTATCCAGAGCTTCTTTGTTCTCAAAGGTTTCAGTTTTCTTATCATTCCCCTTTTCTCACTAACATAATGCCCAATAACATCTTAAATGAGGTTTGCATTGACTTCCAAAGCAGTGAGAAGTGAAAAATAAACATACTGAAGTAATAAAAGGCCAAGGACCGTGACCATCAGGCATTTGCATTATATTGTACTTCTGAGAGAAGAGTCATCATCAGGAAATGAAACTTCTGAACAAACCTCTCTATACAACTGACCTGTTGTGATTAGAATTCACTGCTGAGTCTATGCACTTATTTCTCAGGACTTCATCCTGAAGTTCAAAGTTACATTTCTTAGCACAAATCTTAAGAGCATTCAGAAGTGGTTACAAAACTGTGTCGGTCCCTTTATGCAGCCCACTGATGATAAATCAGCAAGCTGCAACTCACTTTCAAACTGTCACCAAAAGTTCAACAGCTGATTAAGAATTGGCTATAGCACCTCTCTGTAGCATTAGCACTTCTTTTGTGCAAACTTCTTAACTAACTGAAGTTGGAATTACATAACTACCTTTTCTCCATTAGGAAGTGACTGATGATTCCTGAAGAAATTACTGATATGACAAAAAATAACAAAATGGAAATTTTGTCTTTTTCTTAGAATGGACAGTTCTTTACAAGTTCTAGTGTAACTTTATTTAAACCCTTTGAAGTGGACTCTTTTCATCTCCTACAAGACTGTTCCTACCTTTTTCTTTCAGAGTCAGAGGAAGGGCTTTCCCACATGCCCACTTGTGGCAGTCAGGGATGACCCTGGGTTTGTCAGTGATGAGTGCACAGCCCTGCAGAACAGAGCAGCAGATCCTGGGTTGGGACTGATGCAGCTCCATCAGTCATTTACACCTCCTCCTGTACATACAGAGCCAATGCCATGCTCAGTGGATGCTTATGGTTGTCTCACTGAAGACCGGGGACTGATGCTTAAAGTTGTGCTAAGGTTGAACTGTTTGGTAGAAACCAATCTCACCAAAAGTCTGTCCTCATTTGCTTCTGCTTAGTTATTAGCTTAATTACTATCAGTCAAAATAGCATCTCATGGAGACCACAGTTTTTCAGGAACCGAGTGATGGGCAAAGACACGTCACTACTGATGCTGCAATAAATCTGCTATTTATATGCTAAGAAGCTTCAGAAATACCCATGTGTTTCGTGGTGATTACACAGAGATCATGTGGAGCATGTGGATTACACCTGGACGTACACAGGGAGCTGCTTTACTACTGGGATTTCAGTATCTAAGCTTGACTTTGCACTCCAACCTTACAGTGGATCTGTACCTTTACACTGTAGGAGATGACAGCAGTAACATCTGCTTTCACACCTCACATTTTAACAAATCAAAAGAAAAGCCAAGACTTGGAAAGAATTCAAAATCTTCATATCACTAATCAGTTATGCAGAGGATATTATTATTATATATTATACCACATACTACACTTTCTCAAGTTGCATATTCTGTTGTAGGGGCTTGGTGTGAGAGCTAGTTACCAATTTTTCCCTTCTTCCAAGAGAGAGTGAGCCATTAAAAAAATAATGTATTGAGCTAATTTAAAATGGCTTGAGTAGACTTACAAGTTAATTGGCAGTAGATTTTTTTTGATAAGTTTATTCTTAAGATTCCCCAAAACAATATATTTTTTCTTGTAATCCACTATTCGTGATTCTAGGTGGACCACATTATGAATGTAGCAATAATCACATATTTGGTATAGCCTGCTCACACAACATAATGCAGGTGGGAGCACAGGAAAATAGGTCACTAGAGCTTATCGATGTGCAGCTGTCAAACCTTTTATTCATCTCAAGGTTTGGTGGTTTCTGGACAAATGCACTATGATTGAAATCCCATTGCAGAAGTAAAGCTTTCAAGGTGAAATAGTATTTCATTTTCATTATCATGAAAGAAAAGAAGAAGAAATGTCTGCAGTAGCAGAATACCACAGCAATATGTTAAGACTGGCAATTCTGCAACATTGTTAAGTGTAAATAGAATGGTGTTCGTGGCTGTCTTTTCCTTTCCCCCTGATCCCCATTCCTTTCCTTTTCTTTCTCTGCATTCTTCCAGTAAACAGAAGTTATAAACAAGAAATGCTGCACCAAAAAGATATGCTTTTGAGACATTACTCACAATATCACTGCCTCCTCTGGAAAAAAAAGCCACCGCTTTGTCTCAGGCACTTTACAAAGAAAGGCAGAAAATGGCAAAATAACCTTATTGTTACATATTAAGCAAACAATACTTTTACATATTAAAGAACAAAGTCCCAACATTTTGTCTGGTGGTATAAATCAGCTGTCTCCTGGAAGAAGGCCGCCCTCTGTCCTTAATCCTATGAATTTGTCACAGCACCATTCCAGTACTGGTTTTCCAAATACGAAAAGGAGCAGGTGAGTCTCTGGTGCAGCAGGACAGCAGGACTCCCACTGCCAACCCTCTCTGCCCTTTCCCCTTGGGCTAGCAGGGGCCTCTGGAGCTGTCAGGAGCAGCACTGCCAGGCAGCACCCATTCCATCACCACATCCACCCACCCATTCCATCACCACATCCATCCACCCATTCCATCACATCCACCCAGCCATTCCATCACCACATCCATCCACCCATTCCATCACATCCACCCACCCATTCCATCACCACATCCACCCATTCCATCACCACATCCACCCATTCCATCACCAGATCCACCCATTCCATCACCACATCCACCCATTCCATCACCAGATCCACCCCCCAGGGCTCTGTGCTGCACCAACCAAACAAGTGAGGCTGAAAACAACCACCCAGTCTCAGCCCTGCCCACAGCAAAGTGGGGATGGCCATGGAGTGAACTACACAAATGATGTCGGCCCTGAATAAAGGATTTTAATTACTTGTAAAGAGGATAGTAAGATATGGCCACGTGGGAGGGAACAGCAATCGTTTTCATCCAAATTTTGGAAGCATAACCATTAGGAACAGAAAAGCAGGCAAGGCAAAGGGCAGCAGGTTTAGATGAAAATCCTTCCCAGGGGTGCTGCCCCCACCCAGATCTAACGGGAACAGGTTAAGCACTACACGGGGCAGGCACAGCAAGCCTGTGCCAGCTGATGTCAGGATCACATAAAGGTCCCCATTTCATTAAGCAGAAAAGAGTTTATTTAGTAGTACAGAGTGTGGCCTCGAGGCTCTCTGACCAGAAGCCACCCTGGCCATCTGCAGCCAGACACAGGCGGCTTTCTGGCATGGACTTCCCTGCTGTCCCTGTTCAGCAGCAAAAAAAGGGCTGCTGGCACTGCCAAAACAGCTTGAAAGAGGCCTGTAAGCAAGGTGGGGCCCGGGGTCCTGATCAGAGCCTCATGGAACAAAGACCTGATTGCAGTCTGCTCACTTAGGTTTGTTTAATTCACTTATTCTTACCAGTATAATTTTTTTCCTCTGACCCTACCATCTCCCAATCTATTTTTGCACATTATACTCCTTGGGTGAGTTTGGCATCTCACCAGAGAGAGGAAGAGAACAGTAATGAGGGCAGGGCTGCACCAGCCTCAACACAGGGCTCTGGCATGAGGAAACTGTTCAAAATAGTGTGCAAAAGCCTGGGAAATTGTGAGCTTGAAATGTTCTTGTAGGCAGCAGTGAGTGCCCCAGACATTACATTTCTTGGCTGTAACCAACACTTTACGGCATGCAGATGTTTACTGCTATACAGGAAAAAGGAAAAAACCCCTAATTTTTATCCCTTCCATCAAACAGTGAGAGCTCTGCAATATCACTGCACCATATTATTAATGCATAGAGACGAATTGCTTGATGTTGCAACTAAACATCAGTGTTTCATTGATCTTTGAAAAGTAAAATGCTTAAACAAACTGCATCTCCATCATACAACAAACAGCCCTGTTCCTAGGAAAGTTTGTCTCCTGCCTCTTAGATACATGGTAAAGGGTAAGCCTAAAACATCTGCTGCAAGATAGGCTTCAGAAAAACTAATTAACACCATGTCCAGGAATGATGATAGCAGATGTATCCTGGATAAAGTCCCTGACAGGAGATCACTGTTATGCCAACACAGTTTTAGCATGGAAAGAAAAAGATTTGGAAAAGTCTCCATTGAAAAAAATCATATCATATTAAAAGGACAAATTATGGCAAAGGAAGGAGAGAAACACAACACATGGATGAAAAACCAAAACTGCTTAAGACAAAAAGAAGCTGAGAGGAAGGATCCCATCCTCACTTACACTGGATCTTGCAACTGTGAAGGTCAATATATTAAAAAATGGCTGCAGACATTCTAGTGAACAGAGCAGTGCCCTGAGCTGTTGTGAATGTTTTAGAGCCTGTTGAAGGTGTTGACTGTGATTAAAGTCCAAATAATGGCCTCAAAATACTGCAAGCTGATATCACTGTCTTTTCTGTTTGCATTCAGCAGCAAAGCAGCAACTTGGAATCTGAATGACTTCATTGCTAACGTGGTCTAGGATAAGTTCTGCAATCTACAATCAACTCCTCTGTCACCTGAACAAGAAGGAATGCAGCACTTTTCTTTCTAAATATTGCCATCTTACAGCTTTGCAGTTCCCTTAAATAACAACAAACTCAGACCTGGTTTTGGGTACAAGTGAATAACTCTCATTATTGTATGTATGACCTATATTTTACAGTGATTTTCACTTTATTGATTGGCATTGCCCAAATCTATTTCATTGCCTCTCCAAAGGACTGAACTCACAGAGGGAGATCAACAAAAAATATCAAGTTCATCATGTTTAGAACTATTTCTCAGCATCTGTGCTGCCTCTCTTTGCGATGACCTTTCACTGATAGCTTTCCAGAATCATTTTCAGAATGACTGAAGAGAAGGAATGGCAGCCAGGTTTGCTCTAAGTTTTGTGATAGGTATCGGAGAGATTAATATTTTGATTAAAAGAACCTTGATTGAATTTTCTGATGGAAAATTGTTCATAAGCACACGTGCTCCTTAGTTTTGGATCCTAGGTTGGTTTTCTTCCTTACAGAGACACTGTACAAAGAGGGAAAGAAGAGAACAGAGACACTAAAGCCAGGCAGTGCTCAGGCATGTCATGGTTAAATGGTGGGTGGCAGCACAAAACAGACTGGCAGGCTCAGGCTCTGTGTTCATTTTAGTGCCAGTTTGGACAACACTTTTCCTCCTTGATCAGAGTTCACAGGTTCCCATAAATAAATGGTGACTTCATTGTACTGTCCACTAAATATTTCACTTGTGACAGGTCACGTTTCAGGAATGAAAACAGATATGACACAGATCGCGAGGAACACGCTCATTCATTTTGACTTAGAATTAAAAAATTGTCACCCCGGTGTTATTAAATGTTTCCAGGGAGATTGATTTTTTTTTTTTTTCAGGGTTCTTTTTGGTTTTTTGGGTTTTTTTAAGTAGAGACATACATTAGAGCAATCTTTTGATCACATATTTATGGAGTAAGTAGTGTGTCTAGTGGGTAGAGAGGAAGCTGGCAATGAGGCTTCCCGAATTTTACTTTTAAGCTAAGCCATTGATCTTTATGTTGCTTTTGGCAAGTCACTTTTTGTGTTAGACTTGATCTAAGCATAATATACGGTAAATAATGCAGGTGTGCTGAAGTCTATTTAATCTCTGTAAATCATTTTGGAGGATTTAAGCAAAGCAGAGATGCAAACACCCCTGTGGTGGGAGGGATATAAAATCCCAACTGGAGCAGAAAACCCAGTACTGTCTTTATTAAGGTTTCAAGGGTCAGTCTCAAAACAAGCAATTTTCAACTATCATTCACATACTACGTGCAACTCCTTGATTTTTTTTCATTAAAATGTTTCTTTCAGCCACTGACAAAATGACAGATTCTGTTAAGTGCTGAAGGTAAGGGCAGCTGGACTTTTTTTTTTTTTAAGTTTCATGCCCAATTTTTCCATCAACTTCAATACTGAATAGTTCCTTTATGTTATGATTTTGCATTCACTTTGAACAGAGAAAAATGAGACTATGCAGTTTAAAATAGTGAAGAAGCAAGCTTTTGATACAGAAATTTGAATAGTTCTACAACCCTTATTAGCTTTCATTTTAGTATCCTGAGATGGGATGGAAGCAGACATCCCATCTCCAGCATCCCATAATTGCTGCAAATATGAAGGCAGAAGGCTATTTTCAGTTGGTAATTTCTCTGCTGCTTATGTGTAATAGCAGTAGAAAAAGAAGAGATTAAGTTATCCATCAGCCTTGGAAGGATCCTCCATGCTCGTGAGACAGTAAGAAAGAAGCCTTTGAGATGTTAAATCAAGTACAGACATTGCCAAAGAGGAAGGAAGCCAAGTATTGGTAAAATATGCACGGGTAGACAAAGGAAGCGAGTATGCTGGAGAGCTCTGAAATGAGTAAAAAGCCTTGGACTTGCTGTTGAAGAAATGCAGGCTAAGAAGGTATTAAAGAAGGGATGGAGGGTGAAAAAAACCACAGAGAAAAAGGAAAAACCTGGGGACAATGGGTCTTGAGTGGAGGAGGAGAACAGGCAGCAGGTAGAATTTTAAGCAAGAAGCAAATGCTGAAAAAGATTTGTGACAACAGTGTGTAAAGTAAGTAGAGAGGTAAAAAAAGGAGAAAGAGGAGTAAAATCAAACACAAAAAACATTGTTCTCTTTCAAATCCAGTCTTTCAGTTTTCCGATTCAACTCCTCTGATATTTATTCTTACACCTCTAATTTTCCATATCCTCACCCTTTCTACAACATTTGGCAAGAGTCTCTCAGCATTCTGCCCTTCTCTGTCCCCCATGCTCTCCAATGTTTCCTCCACAAACACAACCCAGGCTTTATCAGTGATGTCTTGTAATTCTTCTCTATATTCCAGATCTACCCCTGCTCAAACTAAAAGAGTGAGCTGCATCTGTGACCTCTCCTCTTACCTAAATAACTAGGAGAGAAACCTTAAGCCCTTATTCACCCCTAACATCTTCCCTACTCTCTCCCATAAAACAAAGTACCTACAATCTTCCCAGCACTCCTTTTCCATCCTCTTCTTGTGGCTCAGGCTGTTCTTCAGACATCCAGCCTCTCTCTAGTACCTCACATCCAGAGCACACCAAACCCTTACAGAACTTTTCTGCACAACACACAAAATATGTATTAATTATGCCAACTTTTATACTCGTCTCTGAAAACACAATTTTCCAAACTTAAGGGTGGGTAGGAAAAACAGCTTCTTTAGGCACCTCCTCCTTTTCCTGTTACCTCAAACCTGAGCTGCTCATCTCCCTGTTCAAAGCCCTTGTAACCCTCTATCTTGCTTGACTCTTACTGAATATCAGGTCAGCCCCCACCTAAGGTTAGACCATGACCCCAGCATCTTCTATCTGCTTGCTACATTTTTAAAAAGCACTTTCTCCCCAGCTGCTCTATCACAGGGAAGATATCCCATAAATATCCAAAAAATTATTCCATTACACATCTTCAACAGCTCTTTAAGCCTTGGTATGATGCCCGCAAAAGTTTTAACAATGCATAAGTCACTTATTTTATAAGTACACAGCCAGCTAATACTGTTTCTTATGTCCCTGTACATCTAAATCTGTTGTATCCTGTCAAGTACTTAAAGGAGAAGTCTTTTTGATCTGTGTTCATACCGTGTCTGGCATATATCTGAGTTTCCAGATGTTAGTACACAGAGCCACAGCTCCTACGTGCTGTATTGTTAAACACACAAACAGGTACTTTAGTAAATCATGCAAGCATAAAGCCCTGTAACAGGTAGAACGAGGGCCTTATCAATGAACCCAAAATTGAAACCACTGGCTCCAAAACCTGGACTTTTACAACAGCTCTACTACTGTCATAGTGTAAATCCTGAAAAAGAAGCTATGACTGAATTTATTGGGAAGCACCAATGAATTGTAGCACAAAACACAGAGACATGAACAAAGCTTGTTGGTATCATTGGTATATGATTAAACATCAGTAGTTATAAGAAACGAGTATTTTCTGCCTATCACATGTTTATAATTCTTTCTCTTGCTAAAACAGGATATGTGAAGCCACCTGAATTCTAATTTGGAGCAGAAAGTATTTCAGGGAGATCTCTGTTTTTAAAATATCAAAAGTATGCAGGATTCTTTAATTAAATCAAGATTTAATACAAATGAATGAACAAAAATATTAAAGATTCTAGGGCTTCAGAAGCACTCAGCTGACCAGAGAGTCACTTCTTTACCACACTTTGACACACTCTTGATTCCTCAAAGCCATATTTTAAAATAAGCGGTAAGTCTGCAGAACAACCCCAGTGTTCTAAATGAAATCATTATTCTGCAGACTGAACCTAATGCTGAGGTAATGTAGAGTCTGACCTTTCCAAATAAATCTCACTTAATAAATGTTCCTCTCTACTCCCAGGAACAACAGAAGTCTCTAAGGCAGCAACAAAGTAGAAACAAGGGCAAGATACAATAGTGCAGCAAGAGGCAATGTGATTTAAAGGTGAAAGGATGTGGACATGACCCTACTGGGCAAAAGGAGACAGACAGAGTCTACATCTTTCATGAGTGCCCAGGGCATCTTGTTTGCAGTCTGGACCTCTGGTGAACAGTCCACTGCAACTCCCGTCTTCTATTTTTGAATTTTATCAACTTGATTTTTATGTCAATGAGACAAGAGGTACACTGATTGCTGTACATCAATTTACAGCAGGGATTACCACTAGGTATACCAGACATTCATAATACCACTAGAGGTGCTATTATTTTTACCAGAATCAGTAAGTTTTAATTCCCAGTACTAAAGAAGACTCCTTTTAAAAAGTTAGTGTAAATTTAAAATCGAATAACTTCACAGAAACCCTTCTTTTGGTGGGATGATGCTTAATTTTTCAAGTAAACCAGAGATAAAGGATTGCTGCGGAGGTGAGACAGAAATGATGCTAATAACTTAACTGAAATGAGGATTAAATAAAGGGGCACAGCAGGGGAGCCATCCAGAGTCTACAGGGCAGCACTAAGAACGCACTTAGGAGACTTTGTTGGAGTTTTTAAACAAATTGCACCACTTACTGAGCCCAGGGAAAGATCCTTTCACTTCTAACAGGCTGGAATGGCTCGTCCTTTGTTAGTCTGAGCATTCCCGACAAAGGAACTCCGGTTAGACACTGGTTCTGCTTGGACACCTGTGGAGGTAATAGCGTTCAGTGACACATCTTCTGAGTGACAGCCCCAACACAAAGGGACTTTTCAATTGCATCTGGGATGAGGTTAGGATACACACACAAAATCACACCCAGCAGAAATGCTGACAGAGAAGCGCAGCAGAAAAGCAACTTGCTCACTCAATTTAAACCCCAGAACTATGTCGTTACCCTGAGATTTCCAAGTGATGTCCTCTGTTTAAAGTCATGGCTATTCTTCCAGAAGATATCTGCTCTCCAGACGAGTAGCAGTTATTCACCAGCGAGGCCCCATACTGGCTGTTTACTCAGTCTTTACTTCAGAGTTTGTTCAGTCAGTTCAAACTTAGAGAAAATTCTGGATGGATTTTCTTTTCCTCCTTCAAACACGGAGCAGATTCTTTAACAGTTTGCATACAAGTCCACTGCAATCTCCTCTAAAAGTCCTCCTAGAGGAAATATATAAATAAAAATTCGTGTGCATTTGGTAACTTTACTCCTACAGAGGACAGAGAGACCTATGCTGAGGTAATACTCCAGTTATGCATTCCTAGGTAATGAGCTTTATCTCTCAGGATCAATTTTCCATTAATAGCATTCAGTGCTTCATCCAACTTTCAAATTAATTTGACCTGTGAACCTGGGGTGTTCTGATGTTGCTTTTTAAACCACTGGAATGTAATGTCAACACAACACAGAAAAAAATTATATCAGCAAGACTTAAACAGCCAAACGGATGCTTATTGGAGGATTTTAAGGCAGCTTGCTGGCAAGGAGGCTGCCCAAATTCAGATGACAATTAAAATAAATAAATAAGTAAAAAAAAACCCCAGAGGTTTCTGTTTTTTCTACCTTAGCCATTAAGTCAGTAAGATAAGCAATTTAAAACTGCTTTTTCCAGGACTGTCTGAGGAAAGAAAGAATGCTATGCTATTGATCTGCAAAGAAGTTTATTTCTTCCACTCTGCAACGTTAAAGGAATCATCTCTTAACTAAAGATAAAATAATGGTATTGATAATGAAGACGAGGGCCGAGCTTTTGTAGGACAATGAGTGTGTTGTACTTGTGGTGTAAGAGCACATCTGCCAGGTGAGTGTGTCTGACACGCCCGCTGGGAGGTTCTGAGGGCTGGAGTCGATTCCTGACACTGAAGGAGACATCTCCAAACTGTTCAGGGGGACAAGCAAATTACCAGGACACTGTTTGCATTAATCTCTCAGTGTTCTGCACGGCACAGGTGCATTTTATTACTCACAGTCCAAGTCGGAGGACATACCCAAGAGAATGCAAATGAACTAACCATAGTCAGTGTCAGCTTCAAGTACACGGATATACACGTGTACAGATGGGGCTGTACACATGAGCTTGCATTCCTACCTGTGTTACTTAATTTTTTTCTTTATTTTTTTTAGTGGGCATTGTTTCGATTTAAAAACCAAAAACTCTGCTATACCAAAAAAAGAGTTTGTTGGAAATGGGTGCTTAAGCTTCTAAAATTATCCCTGTTGCCAGAATCCAATAGCTTGTTACAGGAAACAAAGATTAAACTGTTTCCACTTATCTGGAAGTGTACAGCGAAAAGATAAGAAATGCCAATTTCCTTCTTGCATTTTTAATAAGCAGGCAAGTAACACCAGACATCTATAAACCTCTGGCATTGAGGTTTTGGCTGTGATACACAAATTACAACTATTTTAAGAGTCATAGTTAAAAGATGTACACCAATTAATTTAAATCTTGAAGGTACTGAAAATACCTGCTGTGTTCCAAGAAAAATGTTATCAAGGAAATAGTCTACTTTATCCTTGAAAGGATATCAGTTTATCAGTGAAATGAGAAAGTACAGGCACACAGAGTAAGATCTCTGGGAACTGGGGGCTATATGGAAAGGATAAAGATAGCAGGGTTACTATAGAAGAAGTCCACAGTCCTTCAGAGTAACAATTGAGAGAGCCTGTCTTCCATGCCATTCATCAATGAACAGAGGCACAGATAACAGCCACTGAGGTTACAGGCATCAATCAATCCCTGACATTTTCATTCCACTCTGACCCACGGGGAGTCACCTTCCTGTAGCTGCATCTGCATAAGAATTACAGCCTTTTTCATGGGAGTTTTTGGTGGTTATTTTGGTTTTTTTTTTTTTCTTTCTTCCTTTTTCTCTCTTTGGGCTCCTGGAAGATGACACACATACTGTTTAATTGCAGGGATGATCTTTTCACATACAGTAAAGGAGAAGAAATAGTAGGTACTACACAGAATTGAGCCCAACAAAACAACAGGCTATGATTTCCAGATCCAGCCCCAGCCACAATAGCAATGGAATCAGCTACTGGAGAATTCAGTTCACACCTCTAAAAAGCTCATGGAATACTTGCTTTCTCTAAGATCTCCACAAAAATAAATATCCCCATCACCCATCGGGCTAGAGGATTCCCACCTGGATAAAGGTGTGCACTCTCCCTCCCTTCAGTTACAGCATTGTGCTGGAGCAGGAAAGCATCTGCAAGGGCTTGGGAAAATTACAGCTGCCACAGGAGGCTGCCATACATCTG
>VZRO01007446.1:690777-722694 GCA_013397915.1 Daphoenositta chrysoptera | reverse complement strand
TCTCTGTACCTACTGAGAGCAAGAAATACATAAGAGTTTTTAAGGTTTTTACGTAAAATTTGTAACAGTCACCAAGTCAAGCTCTTCAATAACAATTTTTCATAGCTGCTAATCTTGGTGGGTTTTAATGCTGTAAAGCAGAGCACCATAAAGGTGTTTTGCTCCAACATTCAGTATCATTTTAGTCCATATATTATATGACTTAGAAATAATTCATTTCAAGCTAAATTTTGCCGTAGAGTCAATTAAAAGAAGCGACACAAAACTAAAAACATCAGAAAATGCTTTAGTGAAACCTTATTTTATATGGAGTTCATTTGTTACAGTTCCTGAAGATAATCTATATTCAGGAATACTGAGCCATAGCAACTGATTAATTTGGATCATTACTTACAAAGACCTAAAAATTCTACCACCGTAGACAAAACCTATGCATCTACTTAAAGAGACATAATTACTCTGTCAAGTACATAAAATGCTATTCCACCCCACTAACTTTTTTTTTAAAAAAAGCACTATGGTAATGCATTCATATTCTTCTGAGGTATCTGTTGGTTACTGAATTACATTCAGCATGTTTAAGATGGCTTATTTTGGCATCAAAACCAAGTTAGGATGTTTTAGTGGGTCTTTGCCTTTCAGTTTCACTCTCTATGACAGTGGTGGAAAACTCAGAATGTTTCTAAAACCATGTATGCCCTTGGAAAGCATTTTTGTTACAAAAAGCCTTTCTTAATTTCTTAACAAATGCACTTCAGGATCTACTAAACTGACTGATTTTGCCTAGACAAAAGTACATTACTCATAGATGTTGTATCAAGGAGACCAAACTTCCAACTATAACATTCAAATCTTAACTTATTATTAAAGAAAATCAGCATCATAGAGTTCAGATCAACTCTGTTCTTGAGACTGTTCCTTCATCATATAGTCTTGTTTCCTGAGGCTTGATTTAGTGAATTTAATGAATATTGAATTTATTTAGTAGCCCCCTTTCCTTTGCGAAACAGCAAAATGGGATCGTGAAGACAAAGTCAGCAAAGAGCCCATTAATGTTACAATTCTTAGAATGCCAAGAATCCCTGAACTAAACACACCACATCAACCATGTGTCAGCCAACACCAAGCCCCAGAACGTTAACTCCACCTGAGGAGGAGGAAGGAGTCTGACTCACACTTCTTTCAAGTCTTTACCTTTGCCTCTAATTCTCAGGAAAAGCAGCTAAAAAGTCCAGATATTATCTGCACTTTTACACTGCCTAGTGCAATGGGGCTGGGGCCTCTGAGAAGCTTGCAGTGTAAATAACACAGAGTAAATAACAATGACATACTTTTTCACTGCAGAAACTCATCAACCATGCTAAAACGTACATCACACACTGCCACTGTCTCTCACTGTTCATTAAAAGAGAATGAATCCTGAGGGAGGCATCACTGAATACAGATATGTCTCCAACACACCAAATCATACCCTGAGCCTCCAGTAAAGCTAATAAAACCATATTAAATACATCCCAAAAGTTCCCTTGGCTTAGTCCAAGCCACTTGGGCAATTTATAATTTAAAGGAGAATATGAGATTAGAGAGTGATGAAAACAGTGTGATGTAGAATTTGAAACAACAGTTTAAGTGTTTTGCCATACTCAGAGGACGTACCAATTTACTGAAATTTGCTTGTACAGAACTGTGAAGCTCTCTGTATTTTCACTTCCAAAAATTGTGCATACAGTAATGTCGGACTCCCAAATAAATGATAAAATAAACTACTTGTAAAATCAGTACAGTCAAACCCACTCTATTTTAAAGATAACGGGGTGTGACAGTGTTCACGTACACATTCTACCTACCCTAACAGTCCCTTAGGACTTAAGGGTATCTTATCTTATCTTATCTTACACTCTGGGCTGATAAGGCTTTTAAGTGAGAGTGCCTGAGATGCACTCTCTGCCCTTGTCACAGTCATTCATTCCCAGCAGTTCAGCTCCATAGTGCACCTAATTTCAGTGGAAGTTACAGATCATAAATGCCCAAGAGCAGCACAAAGAATATTCGCTGGCCTCGACTCTCCTTCTCCCTTCATTCTTGCTATTCCAGAGATTTAGCTCAATTCAATATCTTAAAGAACCAAGGGATTCCTAAGAGAGAACTAAACTAAGAATGACCATAACAAATAGTTGATTAGTTTAAATGAAGTGGAGAACAATTACTGAGATAATGAAGTGATAAAGTAAAATGAGTGAAATAATGTGAAATAATGAAAACAAGCTTCTTAGCTAATTCTATCATAGTTCTTATGAGATTCAGTTGAGTGTGTAAGGCCTTCTCAAAGAGAATGGCAGTAAACTGCAAGAGAATTTTAATATGAAATTCAGTGATGTGAGGTTTTTTTTAATTTTCTTATGCAGACCTAATCAGCATCTAAAATCCCTTTCCTGCTATTACCATCTCACAACACAACATTTTGCTAGTACATCACAGCTTCCAGACTGGAGTTGGCCTGGGAGAGGTTGAGGGACTTGGTTCCATTCTGCAGTCTTTGGGAGGGCAGAAATTCACCCAGACCAACACCCTTTGCCAAGCAAAAGATGCCCACCACTTCTGCAGTAACAGAGGGCTTCAGCCCTGCCTTCTTAGATAATATTATTAACCCAAAGGAGAGACCAAAACACTCCTCTGCAGCACTTCCTTAGCAATAGATTTAAAGAAACTCATCCCTGTGAAGTGGTTGCTAACTTTTGCCTCATTGGTTCTTTGTGAGCTCTGCATAGCAACTGCCAATTTAGTTTATGTAAAATATTAATCTCCTAAAATGCAGTGACAACAACTTTTCCTTTTAAACTCGCGTTCAAGCCTATATCTGTATTCCCACATGAATGTGTGCTTACAACACAGCAAGAAATACAAACCTATTCACAACTACACTGCTGCATCTTGCAGATTTTTTTCCCTGAAAAAATTCCCCCTAGGACATCAGCTTGAGATGAGACATAGAACTGTTCAGACCTCCATCTATCCTCCTCCAAACCATGGAAAACACTGCCAAGATCATCTAGCCCAACATTTGACCTTGTCAACTAAACCACAGCACCAAGTGCCAAACTCAGTCATTTCTTCATCACCGTCAGGGGTGGTGACTCCACCACCTCCCTGGGCAGCCCCTCCCAATGCCTGATCACCCTTTTCAGTGAAAAAATACTTCCTGACATCCAACCTAACCCTGCCCTGGCACATCTTAAGAGTATGTCCTCTTGTCCTGTCACCAGCTGCCCGGCAGAAGAGGCTGACCCCACCTCGCTCCACCCTCCTCTCAAGGAGTTGCAGTGATAAGGTCTCCCCTGAGCGTCCTTTTTCCCCAGCCTAAACACACCCAGCTCCTTCAGCTGCTGCTCACACGGCTTTACCCTCCACACCCTTCAGCTTCATGGTCCTTCTCTGCACATACTGCAGCACCTCGATGTCTGTGTTGAAATAAACAGCCCAGAACTGGACAGTACTCGAGGCATGGCCTCACCAGTGCTGACTACAGACATGATGTAAGATTTCACAGAAACTTCTATTTTAATCTCAAAGAATCTTACTTTTGCAATGCTTTGGTTATTAAAAAAAATTAATACATAAACACACAATTACTACTATTCTTTGCAGTTGTACAACACCAACAAACCTGGAATTAAAAATAAATCTAAAGAAAGTATTCCACATCACTGCTGGGCCCAGTCAGCTTTTCCTTTGTGTATCAAGGTGAACTATTTGATGCTTACAAGCTGAAAAATGCCTAAAATGGTGTACAGTTTACATGGACATTACATTGTGTTTGTCAATGGCATTTGGAGCAGCTGGCTTTTTGAAATAAAGTATGTATTCAGTGGAGTATCATTAAGGGCAATTGAATTGCCCTTCATCTGTTTCTGGGGCTCTGAGGACTAAAAAGCAGCATCTGGAAGCTTTATAGGTATTATCTGGCTTTCTGTTTTATTCTGTTTAGGCAGACTTGTCTGTTTTTTCACACATTAGACTCAAAGGCAAAAGGATTTCCAGCAATAACCTCCCTCTGATGAAACTCATCTTTATCTGCTGCTTCTTGTTTCTTAGCAAGTGATGAAAAAATCCTTTATGGGCATGAGATTACCTAAATCAATAGTGACTTGCCCATGCACAGCAGTGCTCAGTTGCCTGTTCATCAAAATGTCTGTTTACTGGCTGCACCGACTGTCAGAGGGAACACTCACCTGTCCAAGCACTTAGCTCAGCGCCATGGTAAACAGGGACACTAAATATTCCAAATATTCATGTTTTCAGGCTTATTGGTATCAGGGGCAAAGTTTCTGTATTTGTGATGGCAGCAGTGCTACACTGGAAGACAGCTGGCAGCTCCTAATAACTGGACAGCTTGTTGTCCCTATCGCAGTAAGTGCCACCTTATCATCCTTCCAAAAAAGTGGCTGGTACTTGCTTCCCAGGAAACTTCCCTGAGCTTGCAGGCTGGGCTCGGTCCCAGGTATGTGTCTGCTCAGCTGTCACTGGCCTCCCAGTCCAGACAGCTTGCATAGTGATTTCTACATAAATATGAATTACACACCTTGAACAGTCAGTTCTCTTTGGCAGCCCCACGATCCCTTCTCTGTGCCTGCTGGCTCCTTTGACCTCTGATCTCTGGACACCATTTTATATCCCACTTATTGGATATTTAACTTCTCATTTTCCTTGCACACTGCTCCAGACAGCCAGTGCAGCTCCTGCTGGCTCCATCCTGCCAGCTAATCCCTGCTGGGCCAAGCTAAAGATACCTGACATACGGGTAGCTGGCAAAAGAGATACGGGCACATTTTGGTGGAGGTCTGGAGGGAATAGCCCATGCATAATGATTTTGGCTGGATTAAGAGAAGTGCTCATCTGTTATATCACTTGAAAAAGAGCTTGTTCAACTGGGTGTTTTCAAGGCCAGCTCAGCATGCCCAGAGCACTGCAAAGAGCTCTCACTGACAGGAGGAGACACCAACTGGAGTTCTATGCCCAGCTCTACACCCTTTCTCTAAAGGGGCAGGATCTGCCAGTTCAACAAACATCAAAACCTTCCTTACCTCAGACTTAAGGAAAAAATGGCAGGCACATCTCCTGCAGAGGTACAAATCACTCTTCATGTCAGCCCATGGAATAAGTAACAACTTCTATGCAGTATCTTTGGAATATTTGCAGATGGCATTTTCCCTCCTGTGATCCAAGGAAAAATATGCAAATGTTGAAGAAGGTAAGAAAAAGCTTCATCCCAAGAATTGCATCCTGGGGACTTTCTGCTATAAAAAAGAAGGGATATTAAGTGAACTATACATTGGTCATGTAAACACGTAGAGAACATGGACACCAAGAGAAAGCATAACTTTTGGAGAAGTGTTGGAGGGAAGTGAGGGGGGAAAGTGCCTGGTTTCCATTTTCTATCCATGCAGGCTGAGTTTCTGTGGAAATAAAGGATGTGATTGACTGGCCCGTCCTTGTCTGGGGCCTCAGTCAGGGCACCAGCCTGGTCTCCAGCTATTAATCAAACAAGCTTTACTTCATTAGCTTCTTAGCTTTCTCCTGGATCTGTTCCCACCCTTGACAGGGGATGCTGTGTCACACAGCAGGAATTTCGCTCAGGTGGGGCTCCTGACATCTGCAACTGACTGCACTCACACTGATGCACCACGGCCTCAGCCAGGCAGTCCCCTTTTGGAGAGAGAAATAAATGGGGGGCAAATGAGGGAACAAACGGAGGAGAGAGGGAAGGAGACACTCCAGGGAGCAGATTTCAGGATAAACAACCGTAAAGAGCACTCCTAACTTTCCATATGGACATTGAGTTAAGGAGTGGTGCTACAGAAACCAACCTGTTCATTTAGATATCTGCTCCAAGAGTACACATATAAAAGACAGCTTGGGAAGGGAAAATAAAAGGCTTAATAGTTTTCCTGGTTTGGAAAAGGAGGATAAATTTTAGCCTTGCAATTACCATTTTTATAGGAGCACAAATCAGTTTATTTTCTTATATTATTGTTCCATAGTTTAGAAAGCATTTATTTCCTCTAAACAGTCAGCAAGTCTGAGTACATTATTCATATTTTTTCTCTGTTTTAAGTTCTGTTAGTAGAACACATTCAAGAAGGCCACTGTCATTACCAGAAGCTTCTGTTAAAATACCAAAGAGAGCAAGCCATCTACAAAAGTGAATAAAACAGCACCCTCTGTTCCCTAAATGACAAGGGCAAAGCACTATATTGTGATTATTTTAAATCAGCCAAAAAAATCAAAACCTTTTTAGCATAGTCCATAAAATTAATCAGGCAAAAACGCTTTCAATTAGGTTAGCAGTCCTGTCACCCTCTGAATTTCAAACAATAAACACAAGAATCACTTAAAAATTCCACAGTGTCAGCATAACACACATTTTCACCCACAACATATAAAAAGACCCAGGCATTAGCAGCTGACCATAATAAAAATGGCTTTTGGTGTGACAAGGATGTGGCAGTACCTGGTATCCTGGACAGCTATCAGTAAGGTGCATTGTCTCTCCAGTTCTGCAAATTTGTATTATTTTACTTATATATTATTTCAATAAAATATAAAACATTTATAATAAATATACTATGGGTCCATTGTCACAAGTTCTCTTTGAGAAGGACAGGGGAGGTTTCATACCAGCCAAACAGCAAATCTACCACATCAGAGTAATCAGGTTACACCATCAGTGTCAGGAATAAAAAAATGAATCCCATGCAAACTGGAAATAGTCTGAATCGGAAAGGCCAGAACTCAGCACTGTCCAGACTCCTGTATCCTATGGCCAGAGACTACCATTAACAGCTGTGGCACAGTCAAAAGGATTTCTGAGGATTAGGATCTTGGAGCTTTTAGAATGAATATATGTTGCCAGCCCATCAGAAGTTTGTTAATCAAATTTCTAGAAGATCTCAGTTTAAGATGAGAAATCAAAATAGAACCTTCGGAAGCACAGAGGTTTTGAGACTTGAGTCAGACATACAATTTTGGAATTTCTAGAATCCCCAATACAAAGGTTTGTTTAATGGAAATCAGAGGTTTAAAGGCCAGAGAAAAATAAGGACAGAAAATGGTGGTTGAACTGTAGAGGAACAACACGAAGAGGAATTTCCAAGCTGCAAAACTACTCAAATCATGTAAGTTTTGATGGGGAAAGCCACATATAACTACCCCAGGCTACATTTCCAAGTCAATAATCTGAGAACACAGACAGGCACAAAGAAGTCCAAAGTTTCTAGGAGAAGCACTGAAAACATAAGCAGAGTGTCTGTACAGGCAGAACCAAGGTATTCACGAGGTACAAAGGCAAACCTAAGCACTGTCCTACTTTTGTAAAGAGTTACTAAATTTATGTACAAAAAAAAAATCTGTAAAGTTGTAGACAAACCTCAACCCCATCAGAAAATAACAGGCAGAGATTTTAGATAGCCTTAAGTCTGCAGAAGCTTTACTTGCAAAAATTTTCTGAAAACTTTTGCCAAGTGTTTTTCCATGGGATTTATTTTCCATGATCTTCTTATATAAACTTATAGTTTTCATGCTGCAAACATCACGGATATTGCAGCAAGAACACTATCATTTGAAATGCTAGACTGCTTGAACATTGAATTCAAAGGATTTTTTCCTAACTACTAACACCTGAAAGCCTTGCCACACTTGGAAAAATGCCCTAATTCATAGAAGTTCTCTGTTTGGTTAATGGAAAAATATACCCTTTTGCCCCCAATCCATTTTGGTGTGTGAAAGCATAGACATTTCATTCCAATAGAGCATCAGAGCACAACACTAAATTTTGGACACTCCTAGCATGATTACTTTGCAATTATGGCATATGTATTATGGCAAGTCCCAAGTAAATTATGAACTCTGTGTATTACAAAGGCACTGTGAAACACTGATTGATTTGGACAGTTTGTAGTTAATTAAGTTCATTTCCAATTCCATCTCTTCACACAATTTCAAAGCATTCTGCATTGAAAGCCCATTTTCAATTAGTAAGGAGGATGAAACAAAAAGTATTAATTATAAAAGTGGCAATCCCCATTTAAATCTTCATAGTACAGCAATTATTTATGTTAAGTGTTGAGAATTGGAGAGTTGTACTTGTCTAATACAATTTTTTCCTTGATATATATCTCATATATATTAAATCTGTACAAAGTAGTGGCATAGCATTTTTAAAAGTAAGGACTAAATTATTGCTCACAAACTCTTACAAAGCTCCAAAAGGTAGAAAAATGTCTGTGCTTGGCTCAAGTCAAATTAAGTGTCTTGGACTGATTCTTCTCACTGCTACTGCACTATTACCTCCATGTAATTCCATTACTTGGACTAAAGCAAACATCCCCATCAAAAAAGTAGTGAAGGAATACTGATATTCGTAGAACTTTATGCTGCCAAAGGAGTAGCCAAAAGAAGATAATGAATTTTATTTTAGTGTTTGATGCTGTTCAAAAAGAATAGGTCCAGGCACTTACCAAACTGCTTTTATAAAGAGGTACAAACTTTATGGAATATGATGAAAACCAGAAAAAAAAAGCATCCCTTAAATTTCCAATGTTATTCTTGTACAAAACAGGTGTTCTTTAGCACATAAATACCTTTCTTCATGTCAGCCAATGCCTCTAATCCCTATTAAAAGGAGAGAGAAGAAGGAAAAGACCCAGTGGTTTTTGTGGTGCCATTTAGAGATGGCACATCTTAATTTGCTGGTTGTATTCTCTTCACCTCTATCAGAGACTGCCAGCCACAAACCCGACACCAAAATGAGTGATATGAGATCAGCAGATGCACAGTGCTTTAAACCAACTTTTCTATCTCCATTTGCTGGATTCTGAGCTGTCATCCACCAGCCAGTTGCCTCTGACAGGGAGCCCCTGCTCCAAAGCCAAGATGATTTCTTTACCCTCTGGCACACCCTCATGGCCTGGCTCCTTGCTGGCCCATTCCCTCTGTCCTCTCCTCTGCCAGCCTGGTAGCAGGCTCTGTACCCACCCTGCAACAGCACAGCAGGGGGAAAATGATGGGCACTAGAAAACAGAAAATTATTCAGGGCAGGTGGAAGGACAGGCAAGAAGGAAAAATACAACTGAAAGGAGTTAAAATAGAAAGTAGGGCTTCATTAAATGGGAAACTTAAGTTAATGGGAAGCAAAGATAAAGTCAACAAATGCAGACAGTCTGGTAGCTTCAGAAATGAATGCAGATTAAAAGGAAGGAGAACAATACAAATCTTTCATGTTTGTGAGCTGTGAGCAGAATTCCATGACTTTCTCAGCTCTCACCAAGCACTCCAAGAGGAAACAGCCTTTTCCTTCCACTATAGATGTTTTAAGTGCTGCTATCAACATACCAGCAGATAACTTACCATGGACAGACCTGGAACTCTGTGCTGGGGGTTTCAGACAGGGCTGGAGCTCACAGCCAGATACAGACAAGCTGTGCCCAATGGCACCATGATAAAGGGCATGAAAGAGGGGTTTTGTGAGATTTATTGCAAGGTTTCCTTGTTTTCTACTCTTCTGCTCATTTCCTTCGTTTGAAGTTGCATCCAGTTGAGAAAAACACTTAAGCTGGTATGAAATGAGATCCATGGAAGATTATTTTTATCAGCAGCTTATTAGAACTTATTTCAAAATCTGCACTTTATTCAAAGAGAATTACATTTAGTGTCATCTGAGTAGAAAATCTCATCAGTGGCAAAACATATTTTTTCTAAATCTAACTGTACAATCAGTGAAACTACATATATTATATTAGTTTGGCTTTTTATTCTAATGAAGGACAAGTTATGAGACACATGCATGAATTTCTTTTAAACACCCCCATTAGAGCTGCAAACATGCATAAATAATTTGTTTGATAAACCGAGACAAAAATCCCAGTAATTTTGATACCCTGTTCCTGCACCCTGTAGCATCTGAGCACACAGCAGGTACAGCCCACCAGTACAACCAGTGCTCCCAGTGCTCGAGCAGCCTGCACAGGCACCCTGGGCTGCTCTGCTCGGGTAACCTGACAGAGGTGTTTGTGTATTCCTCCAACACAGGGGCCAGAGCCTTTTCTTTGGGAGGTATTTAGCCACTAATTCAGAGAGACAGAGAGATGATCCTCAGGACACATAGGTATCCATAATTAGGATATATATATATATATATAAAAATATAGATGTATATATATATAGAGAGAGAGAAGTTATTTATCCTTTAAAAATTCAGGTGCAACTGAAATATCAATAATTAAAAGATACTGGTGAAGGAAGCCTTGGAAAAAGCTCACACTTACCTAGTTTTGAGGGGTTTCTCTGTGTGTGTGCATGTGCTGCCTGCAGGGAGGGGGTATTACTTTTGATTTTTATTTTTTTAATCAGCTTCATGTTACTGACAGTGAGGTGGCCAGTGGGTAGAGAGAGTACTTCTTGACTGGTTCTCCTTTATGAAAAGTAGAAAAAAGAACAGGTGGCATGAAAATATCTTAAAGAATTCGATATTTTTTCACATGAAATTACCTTTCTCAGCACTTGATATGCATTTGGAAACTGAACTCAAAATAGAATGTTGCAACAAATTTGTAAGGGAAAATTCTCTGGCCATTTAATCAGTGTTACAGGGTATCTACAGGCTTGCCTGTGCACTTCTTTGGAAAAATCAAGCAGCTGGGGTATGTGTGGAGGGGGGGTTGTTTGTTGTTATGGGTTTTTTTTTCCTTTTTTTTTTTTTCTTTTTAAAATGCAGAGTCCTGGATGGGCTGAATCTGCTCTCACAGTGTGTAATACTGCTGCAATTAGAATCACAGCCACTCAAACAGTACCACCCTTGAGAGGAAAATAAGAAACCACTGACTTTAGGGTCTCAGCCACTTTGCTCCTTGATTTGAATTAGCTCAAATCTGATGTGGAAAATGAAGAAATTTTAAAAAAGAAAAAAAGAAAACAAAAAGAAAATAGAACAAATTACTTTAAAAGGAGTCTGTTTGGTTACCATAAAAAAGGCTAAGAAGAGAGTGCTGAATACTGATAAACTTACTCTCAAAGGCCCAGATAGTCAGAACACTGAAATTATCTGAAGACTCTATTAACTGCCCATCAATTTATCATTTTGCATATTTATTATTTCCATATAGAAGTTCACATCTCATTTCAACAGTGAAATCTCAAGTGCACACCTATCAAACAACTTTGAGAAAGAAAATAAAAGGAAAAGACCCCGCTGACATTCCAAATGCTGCAGCTGGAGCTCGGGCCCAGCTCCGGAGCCTGCTGGGAGGGTTTCAGATCTGCTGCCCTGCAGGGATCCTGGCACTGTCCTGGCCATGACCAGGAATAGGAAATGCAGGGGAACCAAGGGCATTGGGCTGGAGGTCCCAGGGAAATGGACCTGAGCAGGGACTGCACTGCCACTGGATCAGTAAAATACTGACTGAGCTAAGGCAACACCTCCTGCACAGAAGGCCAGTCAGGAGTACAAAGCCCAGTATTACTCATGATACAAGCTAAAATGTTTTAGCCAATGGAATCCTCAAGGTTGGCCAAGAGAAGAAAAAAAAGTCATGGTTACCAACAACACTGATTTTCCTGACCATTGAAAAGCTGAGAATTTTCTTCAGAACAAAGTAGCTAAAAAGTTAATGATGCTAAGAAACAAAAAATACTGACTTTCAGTGCTTTTTAATGTATAGATATTGAATCTTTAACCAACATGGACAACAAACAGACAGACCTCCAAGGGTATTAAATCCTAGTCCTTTAAAACTTAAATTAATATTAAAATAGGTACATTAAATTACAAAGCTTTACATTTATGATTATTCAGATTAGCCACCCTGGGGAAACATATCTTCATGCAAACAGGAGCAAATTCCTAAAGCTCTATATAAATGTACTGCTATTAGTGTCAATATACTTATTCACAAAAGGAAATTTCATTCAGGACACACAAAGCTTTAAAGTGAATTGGGTTATTGTCCTTTATTAGAAGATGGCACATGTATTTCATAAGCATCAAAGTTCCCCTACTAAACCTGGTGTGCCAGACCTGGGCACAGACACATTTATCAAGTGATAACCACGTTATCATGTTAAAATGTTTAGGCCATTCCACATCCTTCTGTAACGGAGGTGAAAGTTTGTTTCACTTCATGGCATTGGGCATTAAGCTCTTCCAGCAAATTCAGCAATCTTTCTTGAATTCCTAATTCTTTTTGTCCTCTATTTCTTCTATGGGAAGATTTTTCTCGATAGCTCCAAAGCCATAAAGAAAAAAAGAAAAAAATCCCACCTGACAGAGCTCTGTAAAACTGAAGAAGCACAAAGCCCCTGTGTAAGTCCAGAGAACTGGAACTACTGGTGCCACTTAAATCAACAGCTGAACCCCCATTAATGTCAGCAGAATTACACCTAGGCCTCCTGTTTCGTGACAGCCTCTTCAAAATAACAGAGCAATAAGCACAAGATTGGGTTGACAATCATTTACATGCAAGTGTGACCTTTTTTACTCAGTGGTGACATTTGTGTCCTATTAGCAAAATACTGTATTGTATTTAAGCAATAATTGCATTTTCTATGGAGACAAACGACATGTAAATCAATAAATGACGAGGCTGCAGGCCAAGCACTGTATTGATTTTCAGTCACGTTCATCTCTGAGTTTAATGCTGAGAAAACACAGTATATGCTATGATTTTTTACAAGTCACATCTTTTGGGCCAGATAGTTTTCTGAGAATTAAGAAATAAGAAAGGTGTTCTCCACTTGAGAGAGGAGATTAAAGGGGAGTGAGAATTTAACAGCTCTAATCGAAGTTAACACAGGATCTTAAAAGCAAATGCTGAACAGATCAATACTGGTTTGTACAACACTCTTGTCATCTCCTCAACTGCTATGGTTGATCAAATTACACATGAATATCATCTGTATTAAACCAGTGGTTAAATGTAGCATCACTGAAGCAAGCAGAATGTTTACAGAAGTTTCAGTGAGAACCATTCTTATTGCTTTCGCCCTTCACAGGAAAACAAATTATTCAAACCCCACCACAATAAGACCCTGGCAAGTGGCAGATACTGAGAAGGGCATCCCTTAAACATGAATAGTGTGCTTCCAAATTTGCTGTCATTTCCAAATGACAACGCAGATTTTACGTTTTAATATAAAACTAAGAAGAGAAGGGAATAATCTCCTTGTTTTCCTTTTATAAATAGAACCAGAAGTAGGTAGTCCTTTATTAAGGATACCATATTCTAACACTTGAATAAAAACTGTCATTTTAAACAGCTTGTTTTTAGAAAACAAAAACTTGACCAGTTCTTTATTGCTCTTTTCTGTAACTGCAGAGAAAAAACAAGAAAAAATCTGGAATGGATTTCCTAACAGATCAAAAAAAGTGATCCCTACCTGATCTCTGTGACAGAAGTGGTCTGCTTGTGTATAAGTAAGAAAAACTTCAACACACAGGCAGCCTCGGCCATCTAGGAAGGTACAAGCAGCCTTTGCTACCACGGGTACCCAGTCACCACTGTGAATATGAGACAGGAAATAAGAAATTCATTGCACTCTACCTCGTACATTATTGCAGCAGCAGCACTGACTTTTCTCAATCCCTTCCTAAATCATTAGTAAGGTCATTGACTGAAAATATTTTAGATCTAGTCAGAGTGATTTGGGATGTTTCCCGTAGCTATCTCTGTGACAGTCATAATTTAAGATCTTTGTGTTTTTAACTTTAAATCTTCTCACTGTAGCCTTAACACAGTGGGATGAGGGACGAGTGAGGAATAATCCCACAATACTATTTTATGCTGATCAGACCTTTCTATACAATATAAGAGGAGCAGACACAGATGTTCACTTCCTCCACAAAGGCCAATTTTCCTTCCACTAGATGTTATTTTGAATTTGGATTATACAATCTAAATGCAGTTGTTCAGTATGTAAGACTCCATAATATCCTACAACTGAACCAAGAGGTTAAGACACTTTTCATCTGACTGCACTAAATTATTGATCCACCAGTCCCTTTTCCAGATTTTAAATCACCCGAACAGAAGGAAAAATAAATGCATTAAGACTTTCCAGTCTCAGTGAGAAAATATATGTAGGTAGTTTGAGTCCCTACAGTAAAAATAATCACATCGAGTATCTTGCAGTAATCCATCTGATTTTGAATTAACCACTCAAAAAGCAGTTTATTTCAAAAAATATATTTTTAGTTTGCTTGAGAGCTGACTATATAAGCCCCATCTATCAATTCCTGCAGTTTGGGTATTACGGTATGAATAATATATGCCTTTGTCATGTGAATAAGATAACAGCCTTCACTCCTCAGTGCTCTACATTTCTTGTTCCAAATGTGACATAAAATACAATTTCCCTCAAGTAGCTGAAAAGGAATTTAGAATAAATGAATTACGAATACTTGAATGGAGATAGACACTAATTTTCTAAAACAAAAAAAAAAGGAAAATATCAAGAATTTTTTATTAAATTCAGTGAGACGCTGAGAAGGGCCTAAAGATATAGCTGAAGAGTGATGTTTTCTCAAAAAACACACCTGAATACCTTCACATCTTTTTAAGTTACCACTTCAAAAGCTTCTTAAGCCCTCTTGAGCCTTTTTCAATAGCCAACAAGAAATGCACCCCTTGACCACCTACAGCTGTGAATTCAGATGGATTCAATTCTAGTCCCTTTTTTTAATTTTCAATTTTTTTTGCTCTGTTTTATTTATTATGGAGGCTCAGGTAATCTCCAAAGCATCAAGAAATGGCATCCATTTAAAAAGGGGTTCCAGGGCTGGGATATCACCCAAAGCCAACTCCTGAGCTCCTGGGCAGCAGAATCACAATTTCTGTTTCTGAAACAATTCAAACAAAGATTTAAATATCTGGTGCATTGTCCATAACGCAGCACCATGGATCTGCCTGGATGCTGACTACACTCCATAGAGCTCTGGCAGCATAAATAACCATGAAAAACTACCAGCTGACAAGAACCACTAATAAGGGATTATTTGGCACACAACATATGACCAAAATGTTCTCTGTGTATATTTCTGGCCTGTGGCCTCCCTCACCCCATTTTCTTTATGTTCTAAAAAAAATAAAGCAAAGTCTTGGCTTTCCCATTTTTCACTACCCCAGACATATTACTTTCATTTCATGCCAAAAAGGAATTGGAACTTTATTGTCATGGAAGAGTCAGGAAGAAGCCCAATACTTACTTGTTTTGGACCAGGAACTGTTTCTTTTTCTGACTTGTTTTTTCCAGGTTTTTAACACGTGGGCACACACAGTTATTTGGACTGTCACAACAACTGTTTAAGACATCTCTGTGTTTGATGTATGGTGAAAGAGTCATAAAAAACGACAGGAGTGGAAGAGCCAAACAATTACAGGCAAAATTGCAAGGGGTCATAGTGGGGGGAGATGGAAAAGAAGAAAACAAGACTCCACATAGTAACATTTCCAAGAAGCACTGAAAACCGTAGAACTGTCAAAATTCTCAAAAGAAAGCATTTGGATTTTTGTTTTAAAATGTGCATATATCTTAATTTTTAAAGACTTAAAAGAGTTAAATGAGGGTTTTCAGAGGGAAATCTATTTTCTGCTAACCCAAAATGATTTTCAAAAGTATTTCTCTTTTCCCATGCCTGAGAAAAACACAATTTAGGATAATTCAGCAAAATTTTCTTGCTGCCTTCTCCTCTGGTAAAATCAGCAATCTAACAAGGTAATTTATTCAAACAGATGTAACCAGTATCTCTACAGACCCACAATAGCAAAGCACCTTCCAAGAGCCTTGGGCTGGTGGTCACAGTGAGAAAGCAGCCCAAGAGTTTAACAGCAATGGACTTGGGCTTTTATTCTGTTATGGGAAAAGAAACGTCCCTAAGTCAGACAGAGAATTCCCTCTTCAAGCCTCCACTTGACCTTTAAAAATCACGAGGAACCTGAAGAAATGTCACGGGTGGATAATGGTTAATGATGTTCACCAAAGCACAGTGACATCATCCTGAACCAAACAAAGCCATCAGCCTGCACTCTCCTGTTATCCTCGATAGAAATGGAAAGTCACAAGCACTAAAGCAGATGATAACATTTGTTTTAAAGGAAATGTTAATTGAAATTGGCATACTGCTGCTCACAGCTAGGAACAGGACCCCAAGGGATCAGTAGAAAGAAATGGAAAAAAAAAGGTGAGTTTTGCCAGATGAGCACTGACTCCCAGCCAGTGATGGGGAGGGCTCCATGTCTGATAATCCATTTTTAACTACAGCAAGATTAACTTTGACCTGAATAAAAAGCCATTTTTAAAGTGCAGAAAGCCTATTATCTGCTCTTTTAAGCATGCAAGTGGGAGGTGAAGAAAATAATCACACAAGATCTACATTTTCTTAATTATTTTTTAAGAGATACTGGGACCTGAATATCTGAAAATAAGAAGAAATAAAAATATTAATTTTAATGCATGCCATGTAAGGCTTATCACTTAATCACTGCAAAGTGCTGTCAGGTTTAATTACAGTCTTCAGTGGCCCAGCAAGATGAATAAGTCATGAATGTTAACACACAAATCCGAATCATGAAAGTTAGCTTTCTCCTCCCCTCCCAGTGCATGCTGGATCCCTCAGAAGAAAACAACATATGTTAAAATCCACTTCTAAACAGGACAATAAACTAACCCAAATTAATTCTTTGTTAAAATCTGTTTTTATAGCAGAGACCAAAGTTTACTTATGGGCAAGAAATAACCTAAGTTAGCCTCACTCTGCATTAGTAATTGTTTAGGAAANTGGACTGGGGCTATAATTCTATAGCCCATCTATCGTGGGAGTGCATTTTGGGGGTGCATTTTGGGGTGGGCATTTCCATGTGCATGTTGGGAGTGTTCCACCTGGATGGAGTGAACCAGGGATCCTTGAAATAAATACCGAGGTAAAAAACCCCTTTTTCCCTTCCAACCGTGTTCGGCTCTGATTTTAAGAACAGGGATAAGGCATCAGTAGGAGCGACCCAGGGCTGAGGGACCCTGTAAGTGCTGAATAGCAGCTGGGAAGGAAAGATTCAGGTGTCAGGGGCTGCAGTGCCTGAGCAGAGATCTCAGGACGCTCCCTGCAGCAGCCTGCCCAGCCCAGCACTCGCCTGCCTTCAAGCAGGAACTGTGGCACTCTTCCCAGGCATAAAAATCCAGGGGGAAGACCTCTTCAAAGTTTTTTTTTTCCCATGCTATGCTCCATCTCACAGGCATCCTGCTGGCATGAACCAGCACTAAGCCTTCAGGTACTCATTTTCCCAGGAGCTTGTCTGTTCATGAGCACCTCGATGTTTATCTCAGGGCTCAATACAGTCTAAAATGCAGCGACACCTGAATGGTTTGAGGAACGGCACTTAAGAACCTGATCAATGACATATTTTTCACTGACTTCAAAGAAAGTACAACTTCAGATTAATAAAAACACTGTTCAAGGTATCCAGCAACTATTCTCTGATATTTTGAAGAACGTGGTAATAATTTTTCTTCATTACAGTTTGGAGAATAATTTCTGGCCTTTGGGAAATGACCTGCTGGGCAGGCCTTCCAGAAAACAGGTCTCCATGCCCAGTTTTCAAATTAGACTTATTCACATCTCCAGTCACGAGAAAAATCAATACAAGTACAAATTGAAGATTGTGTCAAAGTCAGAGCCCCATGGCAGTCACTCTTCACAGGGTCAGATCCCCTGCCAGCAGAGATGGCCTTGGCAGCTGGACCATTCACTCCTCTGTGCTGCAGCATCACCCCTTCCCCAAGCACTGCAATGTTTTACTGCTTCCAGGGGCCAATACAGCAGGAATGAATCTGATCCAAAATCCACAATGTTCAGCAGGATGCCCTCACTTATGTTTAACTGGCTACCAGGGAGATTTCCCTGACTTTTGTTTTCTCCTTTGCCCTTCTGCACAGTCTGAACGGAAATGCAAAACTGCTCTCTGTGCCTTCCTGCCCTCTTTTGGCTCTTTTTGGGTCTATTTCTCTCTCTGGATGACATTTTGCTCCAATGGTTGTGTGTGTGTTTGAAAGCCCCCTTCCCTCACTGCAGTAAAGAAACCTTCTTAGAACAACTGGCATCACCTGAGCCATTCTGATTGACTTCCAGTCACTGCCAGTGAATATGAAAATATGGTTATTATATAAATATACACACACAGCACCTCCAAAAAATACATAAGAATACTTAAACCTAAGACAGTTCAAGTCTTGCATGTACAGAAAAATAAGTTAATTTACTGAAAACTTCAAAAATATCTAATTCCTCTGAATATCAATATATGATTTTTTAATTTTATTCATTATATTCAAGTTGATTAGTAGTTCCAATACCCACTGTTTAGAGAAGAGATAGAAATACTTTGCTGCAGCTCTTTTCTGACCTCAATGGGTTGTTGCATTTCAAATGTGAACACTCATTATTGTCTCTTTTCAGAGTTTTCAATTCAGCAGCCAAATGATGCTTTTAAGGAAAAGGAAAGCCTAAGGCCCATACTGAAAAAAATGGATGCATTAGAGCTATGGAAATAATTTATTCATACCCTAGTGTGCAAGAGCCACTCTCACCCAGATATATGCGTGTGACAAAACTCTTTAGGAAATCAGCCTCTATTATAGAACATATTTGGAAAGGTAAAGCTGATAACCTATCTGAAGTACATTTAACAGGCTTCTTCCTTTAAGCTTTCATAATTACAGCATTAAATTCTCTGCTTTTTAATGCATTAGACACACTGAGGACATACGAGGTTCACTTAATTAACATTATAGAGAAAGAAAAAGGTGAGGTCTTCACAAAAGAACTCAAGAGTAGAATTATATTCTACATACCTGCACTGAGTTCCTTTCTGAGAAATAGGAAGAAGAGGGAGAAACATTTGTAATGGAAAAGAGGATCACCTTTTGCAACATTAGGTCTGTTGACTGACACTTTTAAATACTACTTTTGATTATGTTTTATTTTGATGAATAATAAATGTGGCTCTGTAAAAAAATTAAAGTAGTTGATAGAAAAACCCCTAGCCCATCATTTTCAAAGCTGCATTCCTGCATACAGGGACCTAAGCTTTGATACAGGCACATAAATGGAAATTCATCCCAGAGCAAGAATTAAGAGGCTCCTAATACAGAATAATTAGAGCCTTGGGGAGGGGACAGGTTGAGAATTCAAAAATGTGTGTGAGTTTACATAGTTTCCAAACAGATGTAAAGTTAAGGGTTCTTCTATGAGTATGCCTTCTAAGATACTGAAAACTCAGTATTTCCTGCCTGTAATTGCCTGCAATGCATTTTATCACTGCCTTACCACCACCATTCATTTTCCTTTTTTATACAGCTCTGAGGGGAAACAGCAGTTTCTCTGGAGTACAGAAACAATTCATCCAGAGAATACAGTGTACGATTTTGAGTACCTTGTTGAAAGACTGAAATTATCACAGCTCTCATCACCTTCCAGTATAGGGGACAAAAAAAATGTACATTTCTGGAGGTCAGAACAAATGTCACATGTGCAATTCAAAAACTCCATTTTAAAGTTCTGTTCTGAAAAAAGGGTTAACAGAGCAACATTTCTATTCTGTTTCTGGTACTTTCATTATGCCATCAATTATTACAGTGCCATCTTCTAATAGGAATTTCATCACGTATTCAAATTGGTGAGCAGAGTCATTCAGCAGCCACAACAAATTGAGCTCAACAGGCTTTATTTCAAGAACTACAACGGTGTCAAGTGGTCAGTCCTTCATTTTTAATTTCTGGTTATGAGATGCAAATGCATGATCTCTCATTCTAACAGCCAGCCATGGCAAACAGTTACAATTATATTCTAACATATCCTGAACTATGGGCAAACAACATTATCAAGCTGGGGACGGGGCAGTTTGAATCACAAAGAAAATACTTATTTTATTATGGAAATTTTTACTTTATTTTCCTCTTCATTTACCACAGTCAGGTCTTCCTAATCAGAAAAGTAAATACCAGGGTTTGTACCTTGATCCATGCAGAGAAGTCCAATAACTGCAAGAATTAATTTTTTTCCCCTTTTTAGCTACACCTGCAAACTTGAAAAGACCAAGACACCTGTTACACAACCAGCTCTGTGTACCTAGGTCTTAAATGTTGTTTAGTAGTGAAACACGATGTCCTCCTATGCACAAGAGGCAGTGGCAGCTGGCACACAGATTTCTGTGCCCTGTGTCCAGCACAGGGTGCCAGTGCTCCCTGCACACCCTGAGCACCATCCCATGGCACTCGGTGTAACGGGGGCCCAGCACTCCCTGGGGTTCTGGGGTCTGCTCCCTCTTTAGANAAGTAAATACCAGGGTTTGTACCTTGATCCATGCAGAGAAGTCCAATAACTGCAAGAATTAATTTTTTTCCCCTTTTTAGCTACACCTGCAAACTTGAAAAGACCAAGACACCTGTTACACAACCAGCTCTGTGTACCTAGGTCTTAAATGTTGTTTAGTAGTGAAACACGATGTCCTCCTATGCACAAGAGGCAGTGGCAGCTGGCACACAGATTTCTGTGCCCTGTGTCCAGCACAGGGTG
The DNA here is from genome assembly GCA_013397915.1 of Daphoenositta chrysoptera. Taxonomy (NCBI): domain Eukaryota; kingdom Metazoa; phylum Chordata; class Aves; order Passeriformes; genus Daphoenositta; species Daphoenositta chrysoptera. Next base: position 702,083 of record VZRO01007446.1, on the reverse strand, counting down.
CCAGTGCTCCCTGCACACCCTGAGCACCATCCCATGGCACTCGGTGTAACGGGGGCCCAGCACTCCCTGGGGTTCTGGGATCTGCTCCCTCTTTGGACCAGGGAATGCTGGAGCCTCTCCAGTGACTGGCCCCATGAAATTAGTGAATATACTGGCACTTTCTCGAGGCTTTGAGGACACAGCTGGGTCACTGGCAATTCTCAACAAGCAATGTAAAAACTTAATTAATCATTCAGTCCTTTAGCCAACAGCCTCTGTTCCAAGGGACCTTTTCAGTGATGCCAAATACTTTATTTTAAGCTCCTTTAACTATCGACTGGTTTATTTTTATTTGTTGCTACCAAACAACTTCTGACACATCATATCTTTGAAGTCCAATCTACTGTTTATACAGAGAAAGTGAAGCTGACAGTCCTTCCTCTACTTAATTGGAAAAACATCCAAACATTACAAATGAAGCTCCTGTTTCAAATGCTGATAGGAAGCAATGCTGAAATTTGCTGTAAAAGAGTTCAAAACATGCCAGCTTAACATTTGCTTTCTGAGCTGGCCAGGTCAGTAAAATCTTTAACCATGATACACATACAAGAAAATTAAGATACAAAAGAAGAGATTCAATGTGAGAACACAGAAAATTCGTTTAAATGCATGAATAATCATGAATACTATCTGGAATTTTATTATTAGTTCTGTGTTGCACATCCATATTTTGAGGCAGAAGTGCATCCTGCCCTACAGCAAGCCCTGTCTAAAGCCCTGATGAGCTGTAAACCCTTTTTTCTACTGCCAGCATGCCAAGCTATTGACCCATAGCACCTTAGGGTTGTTCTGATTTGGACACAATAGCTTGAGGAACACTCTCACTTCAAATGCCAGATCCATTTTTTTGTTTGCACATGGGATGCTCTTCTGTGACATGAATTGGAATGACTGTAAAATCTATTGATGTTTGTCAAATCTAATGGAATGCAAAGGAAAAAGATTCCTTAGTTTCATATTGGGATACTGCAGAAGGCAAAAGTGGTTAATCCTCACCAGCCCCATCAATGTCACATATCTGCAGTCTTATTTACATTAAATGTCGCAGCAGAGTTTACTTAAATTAGGAGGTTACACATGACTGGATAAAATTAAAGAAGTCACTTCATGAATTTTTAATTTCCTCTGTAGTGATTTAATTCTGAAGTAATTTGAAAGAATCCTCTCAGAATGTAATATCACATTACAACAGAACCTGCTTATCTCTACCTAAGTTATCTTTCATTGACCAGTCTTCAGACTCCAGGCTCTTTTTTCAGTGTTCTAGTGAACTCTAAAATGCTTACTGAACATGTAACTCTTTTCTTTCCTTCCAGGGTGCACAATACAACTCTTTACAGCAGAGATCTGTTCAGCCTTGGTCTCCTCCCCATATTACACTAAAGATAAATATTATTTTTTGGGAGTTAGCCACCCCACATTTGTTCACCCACAATGTATCAACAAATGCCTAAATGAAGAAACAGACATTGTTCTCTCTTTTGCACTACCCCAGCCTGGATAAGGTCCTCCCATCTCACCTCCAGGCCACTGCCAGGACCCTGAAGAAGTGCTGTGCAACACTGCTAATTCATGGAACATCAACACAAAACTCAGTCCTGACTTTATGCTGGATAAATTACAAGGGATGGAAAGAATTTCAATAAGTTGCCCAGGGGAAGCAGAATATTTATTTCAACAGTGCTCCAATTTCCAAATCGTCCTAACTAAGCTGGTTGTCAACACAGCAAGATTACACTGCTGGTTCATTGCTGCTCCAGCAGATGGTGAGGACCTCTAAAAGCCGAATGTGCTGCCACTTTGCTGTTCTAACAAATTAAAACTGAAGTCTTGAAAAGTTAATTTGTTCAACAGCAATAACAAATGTGAAGTTTAGGCCCTTGATAACTATATACACATGCACATATATAATTTTGTGAGCACTTATTCCATCTTCTGAGAAACTCAGAGCTGTGAAATAGTTTTTCTGTGAAGATTTTGGATTTTGTTTTTAAACAAAATCTAGATAACCAGTCACAGTTCATTTATCATTTCAATATAAAGTCACTATAACTGCAAATGTCTTCAAGTTTTGGCATGGCATTCTAAAGCTCCAGAAAAGGCTTCCAACAAAAACATTAAATGGATTGTGAACAGCTAATTAAGTGTGATAGCCAGCCTTGTGAAAGAGAGAGAGCTATCTTTGGATGTGTTACATCATTATAGCTCTCTCTGGAATAATTTTCTTAGGAATAAGAGATTTCACTCCCTGTCCCAAATCCCCAAAACATCAAAGGACAACAATGCTAAGTGACATAAGTCAGACTTCATCTCTTACTCTCTTAAAATCATAACCAGGTTATCTACCACCATTATTCAGAAATTTTTGCTCTATGGCTGCAACCATTGCAATATTTTCACTGACTGACACTAACTAAAGATGATTTCTGACCAATTCATAGACTACAGCTATTTTTCTTACAATTACTGCATCTCTTACAATGTCTACACATCATACATCATCTGAATTTTTTTTGTCAGTATGGACACTCCTGGTGAAACAAATAATTGTTATCCACATTTTACAGATGAAGCAGAAGGACAATGAGTCTGGTTTGGGGTTTGAGGCATTTTTGGTTTGGTTTGTTTTGGGTTTTTTAATGTGGTTGGTTGGTTTGGTGTTTGGTGGGGGGTTGGTGGATTTTTGTTTGTTTGTTTGTTTTAGAAGGCATTTGAATACCTTCTGGCTCCACAAAACAGCAGCAAGCACTTCATTAAACACTCCTGTTTTCACAAGCAGGTTTAAAACACTCTGAATCAAGGCAGATGTTCTTTAACTAAGATGCTTTTGGAAATAAAGTTTATGCCTCGGAGCACTAAGCAGGTTCATACTTTGGGCTCTGGGAGTATCAGAAGGTCACCCCAGAAGTCACGGGCAGCACAGGGAAAGGAGCTGTAGACTCATCAGTCTGCACTCCCTGCCCTGAGCCAGACAGACAGACAGACCCTCTCATTGTCTAATCCCCACCACTGAATTCTCAGGGCTTTCTCTATCTGCTCTCCCTCTTACCCAGTCCTGCTCCAAAACCACCCATTTCACCTTCACACATGCCCTTGTGAAACCTTTTACCAAATTACATATGAACAAATCCTCACTTAACTCCTTATCATATCTTTTCCTCATCGTTTGTCCTTCTGTAGCCCAGAAGTGCCATGGAAGTTGCTCAGCATTCCTTTGTGTTTGCACAGCATCTAGAAAACATCTCACTGATCCACTCGGGGGTTTCTTTGGTTACTACGGAGATAGAAGTAACAGCAAAAGGATTTAGGATGAACAAGTCTAATAAGAAAAATAGACACCTATAAAAATTACATCATACTGTCTAGACCCTTTGAACTCAATGCAATAGACTGATTGAGGTTATGTTTCATCATTGGCTTATTTAACAAGGAAGGAAACCAAAATTTTCCTCCCTGATGCACCTGACAACACTCTATTGAACGTCCAAGCTGAAACTCTACTGAGGTAGAAAATGAGGATAGGAAAGAAGATTCAAGATTGCTTGTGTAGTGAGGGAGGTTTATCAAGGTTTACAAATATCCAATCAGCACATTATAAACTGTTAATCTAGATGGATGCTACTATTTGGGCCTGCTTTTAAAACCTGCATGGATTTACCAGTCTTTCTGGCATGTAATGATCCATCCCTGTTAGATACATCATCCACTGGCACAAGAATTCCTTCAGCTGCTGTTCCTGCTCTGTTCTGCATTTCCTCCCTCTATTGTAGTTCCAGAACTCTCTTACATTGCCTGGCAGAGTTAATCCCAGCTATTTAACTTTACAGAGCAATACTGCCCAAGGTGAGGGGGAAATATACAAAAGCTCATCACTAGAAACAGAAACAAAATTTAAAAAATTTCAAAAGTCAAAAAGAGCATGACTGCTACAGTAGCCATACATACATTCATTGACAAAATTATGTATCTATTTTGTGCATACAGAAAATAGACATACAGCTCACTGCCTCTACGAAATCAAGATGCCTACCTTGATAACTGCTATCAGCAGTTAATGTAAGTAAAAGTTTTCCACACAGATGACAAGATTTCCTAAAATAAGGGACTGCACTAGAAAATCAATGTTCAATAAGCAAACCCAGCATGCCTGTGGCTGCGCCAGAATTCTGTGAAACCACGATTTAGGTCTGTGTGTAGAAGCACCTACTGACAGCTGCACTTGCTGGTGGGTATGGTTTGATTTCACCATCTATTTCACAAACACCCACAACAGGTTTTTTGCATATAAATATTCATAAGGTGCAAATTAGTGGTTTCACAGCTATTTTTCCTTTCTTTTTCTCCCACAGTCTGCTACAATAAAACCTCATTTCACAGAATCACAGTTAAATGTAAGCAGGGTCTCTCCCTTGATCTACACTCAAGTGTATCACCCCTCGAGATTATTTAAAATTCTGATTGTTTAATTGTTTCTGATGCCTCTGAAGCAGGACATACACATGTTAATACTGATTTTCAGCTGAAGAAAATAATTGGAACTCTCAAAATATTTTGAAAAAAGGCTGAGAGATGATCCCAATGGCCAGTTCAAAACCTGCAAAGGTAGCAAAGGTATCACACACAACAGGTCCTTCTTGAAATCACCTATCTCAATTGTATGAACTTCAGACAGCATCCTAGTAGCAAATCACATTTGCTTTACAAAAAGAGAGGTGTAGCATGGAAATCATTGGAATGTTGTGTGGGAGGTGAACAACAGAGTTTCTAGGAAAAAAACCAAAAACCAAAACCCCCTCTCCCTTTAAAGCAAGTTATTTAAAACAATTATCTATGAAGGTAATATAAAATATATAGGTCCAGTCCAGAGTCCTGACTCCCACAAAGCCTCTGTATTTGAAAACACTGATTCCTAGTCCCACAATTTAGCTTCCTTAAAAGGTTATTTGATCTAAAGAGTAGAGCTCATTACCTGAAATTGAGTCAGAAAACTCACACAGGACAGATCACATGGTGAGGAAATCCATTGAGATCTCAGGAATGAAGAATCATCACCTGCAGCTACCACTGCTGCTGACAGAGATTGTTCTAAGGATGGACACATGTGAAAACCAACATACAATGCATCCTGAAGTCACTGCATATGGGGTTTTTTAATATAAATATTGGTAAGTTTTAGGGAAAAAAATAACATTCTTTTTAAAATGAAAAAGAGAGGTTTCAGTCCCAGACTCCTAAATTAATAGTAAAGTATTTAATCTGAACACTGAAGAGATGAACCTGTATCATTTGCTGATGCACAGTAAGCACATGCATGGTACTTACCTGTTTACAGCACTGCTCCATCTCTTACTAGGATGAAAAGAACTCTTATGGAAAATCCCTCTTTGCAGTCCCTCCTCAGCCATCAGACAACACTTTGGAAGGTCAGCATGACAGGGGGTGGAGGACAGCACTGAAGGAAGCTTTCCACTGACTGTCTCAACAGCGAGATGTTCCAGAGGATTGTGGTAGTTTGGTTTACATGCACTAGAAGAAATGCAGCAGAACATTTGCCTCTTTTCCACTGTTTTCCTTTCTTCTCTTCCTCAACATTTGTTTTCTCCATCATCTGATGCCATTACATACATAAGGAAAGTTAAATATTTACAGCAGCTCAGGCAGACACAGCAAATCCCTTTAACAATTCCCCTGGGAAACCCATCTCTCTGATTCAGTTTTCAAGGAACCACAAGATAAGGTTTTTTTTTTTCCTATAAATAAAGATGACACTACAGTTCCACATTGAAACCATTTTCCCCCAATTTCAAACTTGCATATACAAATTCAATTTGCTGTCCTGTTTTATTCCAATAAATGGAGCTTTACCAATGGATCTAAGCAGAAATGTCATCAGTGTTTGAGTGATTGTTGGATATTATTTATTTGATATGAAATGAGCACTGAATGAATTGGCAAATTAATCTGCAGATGACATTACTACCTTGAATAGATTTAAGCTACTCCATGTCAATCTACAGCTTATTGTTATACAACTTTGATCGCTGGCTAAATGTACAAAGCCTACAATGTACAAAGCATCAGAAATTATCTTTATAAAAATAAGATTAGTGAGTAATAAGAACAAGGTGGTTGCTGGAGATATTGTTGACATTTCATTGTAAAGCCAGAAATTGTTATGAAATTGAGTTGAAACATGCGATAACAGGGAGGAAAAGGTGATCATCAATAAATTTCATTTATTGGAGCACTCTGTTATTGACATTTTATAAAATTAGAAATCATGAGACGGCTGATTTCCACAAGTTTGACAAGGAGTAAGATCATTTAATAGCATACTAAGAAAATGGAACCAGCTGGAAGTTACAGTGAGTGAAGCATTTTCTCATTGAAGTTTTAAAGTATTCTATGCTAATTCTTCACCTCTTCTCACAGAGGTTTAGGAATGTGATTCAGGGACATGCATAACCATATTCTTTCAGCCCCACCTGTTAGGGCAGTGCACAAGGCAGGGGGCACAGAAGGATGAATGCCCTGAATGGTATGAGGATGTGGCACTGAAGAGGTGAAAAGAGGCTGGGAAGGAACCACCTAGCACCCAGCTCTCTCTGCTGCTCTGTCTTCTCCAAACACCCTGACTGCAGGAGCTGACCATCACAGGTCAGAGTTAAAACTGGAACCTTCTGTGAGATGCAAAGCAAAGCAATAGTCCAGCTTCCACAGTCAAATTTCTCTACTACTTTATTGCTCCCTACCCAGTCAGACGCAAAGCACAGCTCATGGCATTTTTAACCTGTTAGCAGGTTCCTAAAGCACCAGTTAGGGTTCCTGATTGCTCATTTTTTAAACACATCTTTTGCCTGTTTCTAACAGTAGGATATCCAAGAAAACATGGCTATCTACACAAAAGAATTCACTATTCAAACACATATTCTAAATAGCTTCCCAGCCTCTATTATTTCCTCACTTGCAGCATTCTGTAGTTGAGACATTTCCAGTACCCAAATGTTGCATTTCATTTTTCTTAATCTATTCCCAATAGAACCATCATAACTTATAATAAGTAACTCTGAATGGCAGATTTCTGAGGCAAACACATGATTTAGGATTTAGCTTTAAAAAGACCTCTGCCATTTAACATTCAAACTCCTGTCACACACTCTTGTAGGTCGCCACACACTGCCTGGGACTGCTGGAGTGTTGTGTGAACGTGGCTGATAACTCACACGCCAAGGCACCCCTTTGTTTGGGAGTTCATTCACGCAGTTCTGAGGTAACTGGCTTGTGCCCACCCATCAGCCTCATCACCAGCTGCCTTCCCATGGAAGAATCCCAGCCACAAGGAGGGGTGTTTCATTTGAATCACACAGTTGCTCCACTGGACAAAACTAAATCCGTATCTTCACAAGTAAAATTGACTCAGCAGCATTTACAGCATCATTACCTATTTTATCTTTACATACATACCCTGATAGGGCACTGAATTCACACCTCCCCTCATCCCAGAAATATTTGAATAAATGTTTTCTTCAATAAACATTATATTTGGAGCTTTTTATTTCTCCTTTTGGCACGATAAACAGGTTCATATATCACAAATAACTCTTTCATTCTTCTCGTACAGAATATACAATCTTATACAAGCTTATTCCCACAAGCTTTGCTTAGATGACAATATGACTACAGCATAAACTTCTGCATATTCTTTAACACACATACAGGACAAGAGTATGAATTAGAACTTTTTATATTATTCTGATGATATTCACTGATGATCACATACTGAAATGTGGCCCTATTTAAATAATTTATCAAAGAAAAAGATAACTTATAAAAATTAATATTGACCTAAAAAGGTTAATTGGCCACAATGCATGTAGGGAAAAAAGTCTTCAGCTTAATGTACATTAGAAAATACTTTTTTTCTGTGATTGAGATGACTCTCTTTTTTTGATGCTAGGTTTGTTTTACAGCTTTGCATTCTGGCTTCTGACACAGGTAAGCAAACGAAGGGTGCAGGCAGAAGTGTGTGACTGAGCTCTGGCCCATGGCCCTGCCAGGGCAGCAAACACAGCAGAGCCCTTCTCCACCAGCACAGCCACAGCGAGCACAGGCTCCCCCTGACTTCAGAATGCTTTTGCATCGGGACCCTGCTATGTTTTGGGACATCAAACTTTGTTTCACACATCTTCAGAAAGCTCCTGTCTAATTCAAGCCGTTTGATACCATCAGAACTTGGCCCTTCTTTTATGACAAACTAATCACAAAAAGAGTTTTCACGTCTAAATTGTAAAGCAGTCGGCAGGAAATTAGCTGTAAAAGAGACAGGAGGTTTTTGTGGCACAGCTGAAAGCTTATGAAAAATAAATTACAGAAGAAACATTTTTAATAGACATGCTTAATGTTTTTATTGGTGCAAATGCTGAAGTGGCTGTCAATTCAACTTTGCATCCAAATTGTCAAACATAATTGCTTGTATATGTGACATAATAAAAACCTCCATTGTAAAAGTCTTAAGAACACTAAGTAATATAACACTGGCTTTTACAGCATTAAAAAGGAATGATAGACTTGTGTCCAGTTATTGTATTTAGAGAAATGCAGAAAACCCATCAGATTTCAAAGACAGACAAATTGTTAAATGGTTTTTGCCACTTTGATCTGCACAAAAGACAGAAATCATTCCTTGGGAACATTTTCAATTTAAACTTGTCTCCTTAAAATATGCTTTTCAGAGAGTGCATTAAAATAAAAGCTATATTCAAATGCAAACACTCAACTAATAATTTCTCCATGTTGATAATTGTATTAATCGGGTAGCAATCTCTGCATCTGCGATATTGCTGTGACCTCTTCAGCTGAAAGCAACTTCTAACAGGCACTCTGAAAATTCAAGAGTCATCAACTTGAGTGCAAGAATTTTCTATTTACAAAGAAACGTGTTCAGCTGGTAAACAGGAAAAAAGAATTCAAGACAATCTGAAAGATGGAGCAAACCAACTAGAATCAATTGAGGCATAATAAGAAAATGGAGCAGTAAAAACAATTTAAATGGTTCTCCTGCTGCCACAACAAGTCCAAGATGAAAGTTTAACTTCTTTCCTTAAGCAGAGAAAAGTCCTTTCCAACAATTTCAGTGTAACCCCAGCACATCTGGAAACTTAGCCAGGGGGTAGTCTATTTCCAAAATCTGCCACAAAATATACCTGCCACAAGTAAACTGGAAAAACTCTGGAAAGTAATGTCAGTGTTTACAGAAAATAACTAAAGGAAAAACAGATTAGAAATTGTGAAGGTTATGGTGGAGATTGAATCTTATTAAATATAATCTTTACCCAGGCAAGACCCCCTTTGACAACCCCAGGAAAAAGAAGAAGGAGTAAGACACAGATGATGTCCTCACTTGTGTTCCTAAACTAGAAATCAGCATAAGGAACAGCAGTTAAAAATAAAAGAGAAATTTCTCTCTTTTTTTTTAAACTGAAAGAAAAAGCTGCTGAAGAAGCAGTCAGCAGGAAAAGGATAGCCTCATACTTCATCATACTTTGAAAATAAAGCCTTATTTAAGCATTTCATTTATATTAGCTCTTTAGAAAATAAATCCCACATATCAGCCTTTATGTCTTCTACAGAGAATAATCCATTCCTCATAAAAACAAATAATGTCCTCATAGCATACAGAGCTATGACATCATCTTGAAAAGCAGTATTCTATCTGCAGGAGAGTGCCACACAACACTCCAGGTGTCCCCAACAGCCAGTCTTTGAAGGCAGGGAGAGCACAAGACTAACACTAACATTTAAGAATGTAACTTGCTTTGCTTGGGAAGCAAATCCAAGGAAGGTACATCAGGCTGCCAGTATCAGTGCAAGAGCTCACTTCCATCTAAACTGCTCCCAACTCCTTTTCCTCTGCAATAGTAAAGACGTGAAGAAATAATCAGGTAAATGTTACAAAATCACATGCTTATAAAGAGAGCAGCCACTCCTAATTAAGATGAAACTAGAGAAAGAGGAGCAGTCATTCATTAAACTATGTCCACCTTCAAGAGCTTTTTCTTTTAAATCCTGATCTGGTACCAACTTCCACATATAAGCAAATTTGGAGACCTAAATTAAGACAGGATTCAAGGACAGATGCAACAAGCAGTATGCAGGAGCAGTTATTTTTTTATCATAAAAAGATATAAACAGAAATTAAACATATATGAGAATTGCCTTCTGGACACTACTGGACTGTACCATCATCAGTTTATTGCTTGCTTATATATATATATATATAGCCATTATTCTTCGAAAGAGCTTATCTTCACTCCCCTCTGAGCCAGCTATTATCAAATTCTAACAGCTCATCTCCTCTCCTGTCTCTGGATTTGATTTCCTACTTCCTTGAAGTGCTACTATCTTCCCTCCAAAGGTGAAGGGAAAAAAGAGAGAGAAACAATCAATACAAGATGCAGGTTTCAAGCAGGGCTTCACAGTGTCTCAGTGGTCAAACTGGACAAGGATGCAGTCTGAGAATTCACAGAGATAGTGGATCAGCTGCACCTCTGTCACAGAAAAAGCCAAGGCACCTCACTCCACGCTGGGCAGATGGGCTGAATTTGAAACCTCTGTGGCTGTTTTCATTTTCAAGTCCACACCTTGAATTCTATCACACTTAAAAAAAAAAAATGCTTATGACAAAAACTGAAAGAAGCTACGGAACTCTTCCCTGCCCCTTAATGCCTAAAAATCCAACACAAAGCTTGGGCAGTGCCACCCCACCTGCCCCACGGGCCCCTCTTTTCTGGTACTCTTGGCCCACCACTGACCCCTCAACAGGAGAAACATTTGCTGCCCTTAGTCTCAACCAGGCAGATCTCAAAAGCCTGAGAGTTTCTCCATGCCAGTCCTTACCCAAATGTTGCCTTTTCCAGCCTCCTTTACATCCAGTAGAGGAAGTCTTGTCCTTAAGTTTTACAGTTTAAATATTTGAACAAAGGTATTGCATTCTCTTAACACTCATAACTTCTATTCTCAATCTGTATCTATCACACTTTGCTCATTAATCAGCCCTGGTGATTTGCATGTCCTAGTTCTGAATGAAAGCTAAAACCTTTTATGAGGAAAAGAATTTTAAAGCTGTAGACCATAGTTAAAGCCATAAAACCTACCAATACATATTTTGTACAAATGTTAACTTCCTCAAAGCTGGTCTCTCTAACAATTTCATCCTTTCAAAATACTTCTTTGCCCAAAACCTGACCAAGCCCCCTTTTTTTTTTTTT
>VZRO01007446.1:616606-690698 GCA_013397915.1 Daphoenositta chrysoptera | reverse complement strand
AAAAAAAAAAACCAACTTAAAAATTCAAGTGCTATACTCCAAATTATTTCAGCACAAAACTGCAGAATGGAGCAGCAGGAAAACTGGGCCTACGCATCCTGGGATAAGATGTGAGAGCTACATAATATTTCAGGAAACATCTTGTTATTTCCTAGAACTGCTCACTTGCCAGGTTGATTTCTCAGCTGACAGCAGGACAAGGCTCCCAGCACCTAACACAACACGTTTCTCACAGTAACTCTTTTTGTGGAAAGTCTTTTAGATTTCAAGAATTATGCAAAGAACTTCAAGTCCATCTTTACTTTGCTCAGCAGAGACAACAGTGCCTTCTAACTAAAATTGGAAATACTGCAAAATATCTACTTATAAAAGGCACAGTACATTTGTATGCCAATAAATCTATACTTCCATTACACCCAAAATAAACAATGGAGTACTGTACTGAAAGGAGGATTTCCCATTCTTCTAATAAGTAAAAGAATATTGTGAACTTCAAATTTTTCGTGAGGACAACATGACATCATTAGCATGAGTTACGTATGTAACTAACGTGTTCTAAATGAAAAAAATAAGACAAAAGCTGAAAGAAAAATGATGGTGTTTACCCTAACTAAAAGCTATGCAGTACACACGGATGTGTCCAGAGAAGAGCTGGGGCACATCCTGCTAAAAGGTTTTAGGCCATTAGAAGAAGGTAAAAGAACAGCAGCCTGTTCTCCAGCAGCAGACACGGCAAGCCCCCCCTTCATTCTGGTCTTAAATAATGCTCTAGAGAACTGCAGAAGACATACAGAAAATCAAGATTTTAACTGGAACAGACAAAAAAATAATGAAAATTAACTCAGACTCTTACAAAGCAGAATTGAACTGACAGGGAAATGAAACAGAAAGAGGAAATTCAAAATTATCGTGCAGGGCACCTTTGGATAACTAAGCATTTAAGTGCTATCCTGATGAGCAGAAGCTTCATTAATCTTTCCTGACAAGTGACTTGCAAGAAACAAAGTTGTGGCAATATTTCTGCTACTAAAGGAAACTTCCATGAACTCCAGTGGCTGCAACTAAACCAATATGGTAAAACCCACCAAGAACACAGTAAAATTGCTTTAAGGAATTGCAAACATAAATCTCTCTCCTGCAACGTCATTTTCTTGCCCAGTGCTAAGCTTTATGGGGCATGCCATCAAACAGAGCCCTGCTGCAGTGCCCTTGACCCCAGCAGAGCTGCTGTGAAACTGCACCGTGTCTGCTCCTCTGCTAGGGTCTGTTTGCACTTTTAATAAAGTATTCTCCTCCCTCGGAATTCAGGTGCTGGTCCAAAATTAGAAAAGGGTTTTCATTTCTTTTCAACCAGAAATGACACCTACTTGTATCCTGGAATGGTTTTTCCACCTTGACACTTTCTTCCCCTCGGGGAGCACCTCCAGTGTGGGGCCGGGATAGGCCTGAGGAAACCTTGACACTCAGCAGTTTGAGGCAGACACTGCTTCTCAATCTTCCTCCTCCACCTCCATAAAACAGGTCAGATGGTTTTAAGGCAAAACCTTCAGCCTGCTCTGAATGCCTGGGTTTCTCCTTGAACTTGCTACCAGTGGGAAGGAGGAAAGGATGGCATGGAGAAAAAGACAATGTGGCTCAGACAACAAGGCCAAAAATAGTTCCATGCCCTCTTTTCTGGTGACAAAGGAACAATCTGACTGTAAAATTAAAAAAAAAAAACAGGTTAGCTCCATAGCTGAGTCATTAAAAGGTGTTTCACATTTAATTCTACATCAGAGGCAAAGTTCTGGACAAACCACTCTGCTCATGCCATAAATGAAAACAGGAACTGGCCTCTCCCCTATGCAACAAAGGGACAAAAAAGAAAATATTTCTTTCATAGGAATGCACACAATTTGATCACAGAGACACTGATTTGTGCAAAAGTTTATCTGCTTTCTTGTTTCTTCCATTTCAAGAATGTTTGCTTTCTTGCCTTAGAGCCAGCTCCTTGCTATCAGAGGTACAGGGATCTGGAGAGAGCAAACAGCCCTGCCCAGAGGCAAGAGGATCCAAGATATTGTCACAAATGGGCCCCTTTTCGGGTTCTTGAGACAGCTGGGACCTGTACAGATGTGAGTTCTCATTTTTATTGTTGCAGTGAGAGTGCTATTCCGTTATGAGAAGCCTTCTGAGCTTCAAGCCACCTCTTGGTTTCATTAAATGGACCTTCCCTCCTCAGTGTGCACCTCAGAGAAGGCAAATTTGATAACCACAGTTCCTAATGATGTGACAGGATTTTCTGTTCTGGAAAGGAGGTGCTCTATCAGTCCTACTTTGGGTCACTCCTTTGGTAACTAGGGCACCCTAAATATTCCTGTCCCTTTTCCCCTCATGACCCCTAAAAGCAGAACTAAGGAACAGATTTCCTGCAGAAGCCCTCCCTCCTTAAAAACCAAGATCATTTTTGTTTCTCCATATCAAGCTTCTTTTTTAGGAGATAAATCCTACATCTCAGAAGACCACACCTAAGACAGTATGACAACAGGCCAATTTTGCCATGCTTGTCCCCCATAAATTATTAAAGTGTGGTTTGTGTTAGTTTTAAATGCAATAGCAGTTCCAACTCTATATCCTATAGAACTTATACATCATGTCAAAATACAAACAACCTGGAGAGCAGGAGGATCTGAGTTTTCTCTTAGATTTGGCACAAACCCCAATACTGAGTGTTTTTGCAGACAACTGGGAGGGGGAGAAGCTACAGAACAATCAATGTTTTGTTTTGTTTTTTTTAATGAAATCAAAAGACAACAAACCTTCAAACTGAGACATAGGATAACAACGTTGCCCACAGAGAGAAGAACCAACAGCTGCAGGCACCCATCCATTGCTACATTCTTATGACATGAACATTTTAACTGCATCAGAAGTGGGGTCTTTCTATCTGTGAAAACAAGTAGCAGGATATGGTGCCCATCTCAAGTGAGAAAAAAATCAACCTCTTAATACACCCAAAAAAGCACTTGAACACAATATAGGTTTTCCTCCTGGTAAGTATAGATTTTTACTTTGTAAAAAGCAAGGTCAGAATTGTGGGTGTTGCTTCAGAAGGAAAAGAATCTAATTAGAACATATTTTTTATTGAATTAAGTACAAGGCAGAGCAGTTCATTTAATTCAATAAATGCTACAATAAAGAGAGCTCCAAGTATCAGATCTTTGTAACAACACTGTTTAGGTTCACCCTTCACATTAGCAGCTGGAAGACAAATCAATCACAAACTGAGAAACACTGGAGCAGGGCTGACTCCAGGAAACCGAGGGCAGCAGCACAAACACACGTTATACATTCTGCAAGGTTAAATTAATGTGAAGTAAATTCCTCAAGTTATGTAAATAAATTATAGTAATGTTGTCTGACAGCTCGTATTAAGTGAGATTAATTCAGCAAGCATAAAATATGCAGGGGACTTAACACCCTCACGGATCCCTGTTCATCTTAGGCAACCAGGCAGCCCCAAGGAAGAGGCTGTGGCCTGGAAGCCGCAGCAGCAAACCCAGTGCTGGGTGCTCAGCAGGGACAGGGCTCTTGGATGGTGTCTTGGGGCGACTTTGTGATTGTATCCCCTATCTATGCCCAGAAGATGAATCCTGTGCCTTTCTGTGTCTTTAAGACTGGGTGTGAGAGGAAAAACTGAGCGAACTTTTCAAAACAATTGCCCAAGGACACACACAGATCTCTCTGGGCTCTCGGCAGGGAGTGTGGAGGAAGCAGCCTTGCTTTCCAGCCAGCTCTCTGCTCTTTTCTCCAGAGAGAGTCTTCCTGGGACTTTTGGTTTGTTTTTTTTCCCTTTCTCCTTCTCTTCGGGACTGTTTTACACCATTGGACCTCACCGGGGGAGAGCCTCTCTTCCGAGGCCCTGGAAGGGGCCCACGGGCCCAGCTCTGAGGAGGAGAGAGGCCACACCCAGAGAAGGCCTCTGAAATCTTCCCAGGTTTCTCTCCACAGCGAGAGATTTGTTATTTAGCATTATTATCCTTTCCTGTGTGTTTGTTAAATAAATAGTGCTTATCTCTTTCACTTTCCTTCGAGGAAATTCTTTTCATTTCCCCAGACCTGTTGGGGTGAGGGGTGGTGGTACCCTGCCTTCCCTCAGAGGATATTCTCCTCCAATTTTGGCCAGACTGGCACAGATGGCTCTGGAAAAGGTCATTGCTGAGGCTCAGCCCAGCCGATCACACACTGCAGACTGTGCCTGCCTGCGAGGAAGGGACACCCTGAGTTCTGCAGAGCTGCTGAAAAGGGGAGAACCTTGAGAAGTGAAGCAGAGACCTCTCTGCCTCTTAGCTGTACACTGACCACCAGGTAGGTTTGTAAGCTGTCCAATCTGTGAGCAGACAAACCAGAGAGCCTCTAGATAACTTAGAGAAAAAGGAACTGGTTTTGCAAAATTCAAGGTCTCCTTCTCCCTCAAGCCTTTTTTTTTTTTTTTAGCCATCTTCCCTCACAATCAAGACCTCAAACACAGACAGAAAAAAATCCACCAGGAAATACCAGCAGAGGATCACTCCTCGATAATTAACACTGATATCTCCATTCTTCTCTAACATTGTTAAAATCTTCCTGACCCAAGTGAAACTCTTTCGTCTTTGGGGGAAAATTATACAATTCTATCAAAGCCACCATTAAAGGATTAATCTTTTGTCCTATTCTCCCCCTTCAGATGGGCTTGGTATCCAGTTTCTGGAAGGTCCATTCTCTGAATCTGCCTTTACACACAAAAGAATATATTTCTGTAGTGAAAACAAAGCACCACACAGACACACACCCACACTGCTACAGAAAAAGCAGAGCAACTCACTGAACTCTGGGCTTTTGAAACTCAGCCCTAACCATTTTACCTTAAGAAAAAACCAAAAGTGCTGAAAAATTGATTTTATTATAGTGATTTTGTATAATAGTATTCAGTTTATAGACCAATATAAAGAGGGAAATATTTTCATAAAGGAAGAGTACGTGCAAAAAAGGTTTGTTTGGAAACCTCAGAGTAACTTTAGCTGTGGATCACAAGAAAACTAAAGACATGGAGACACTGAAAACAGCACTGTCCAAAAACATAAGGCATTCATTCCACAATATATTACCATTATATTATGACTGACTTTATCCATCTATTCTGTGATCTTTTTGCAGGCGTGACTCAACTCTAGCAAGCAAAATAGTTCTGCTCTTGTTAGGTTTAATCTTACTTCTTAATCTTCCTTTCAAATTTCATCTCAAATTTCCTGCTTTCAAGTATCAAGCCAAATTGATTTGATGCTTAATGCTTGACAAATAAATAATGAGCCTTTGAATCAGCCCACGTGTGATAAGGCAATGATCCCATTATTTCTCACATTCGTATAATCAGGCAATGATTAAATTATTTCTAATGTCCTCAACATGAATGCAAAAATACACTAAAGAGATCTTTAACAAAGCTCCCCACCATGTTTTTTTATTAAATGCTCTTAATTTGAGTATTTTATCACATGATTACACTAGCTGGGCCATAAGAGCTTATTTTAATGAGAATGGGAAGAGCTCAAACAGTGGGTGTTCTGCATATCTCTTTGACATCTTTACAACCATTTGCCATTTTGAGTGTGATTAGCTGAATAGCAACTATTAGGAAGGTTGATTAATACTTTTTTAATTTGTCAAATCTTGGATAGCACTCAGCTTATTTTTTGGGGGAACAGACTGAAACAAAGACTTCCTCTATCTCTACCTGAAGACACAGCAAAATGTAATGTGGGCAACAAAGAAAAGACCTCACACCCAGCTCACTGCCAGCAGCACTGACATTTCTACTTACAGAGACCTGGACTCATGTATGATATCCAAGGCCTTGACTTCATTGACATCATACCCACATAAGAAACATGAGCACGTTTCCAGAGAAAGAAGCGGTGTAGGCAGTGTGGTTTCTATGGGTGCCTCCAGGACACTGCTATTGATAGCAGACACCTATTAAAGTGCTAAGAATCAACATGAAATGCCATTTAACATCCCATTTTTTAAAAAACCAAGTTTTTAAAAAATCCCCTCATATTGAGCTTGCAGAACAGAACAAAGAAGTGCATTACAAATGCTGATAAGGGTATTAAAAGGCAATATTTGATGTATGCCTATCTAGTACCTTTATATTGAATCTGGCTGTGATATGAGTTGCACTAGTTAAAATTACATATTTCTCTTTTTCCTTGAATCAGAGGAGGCAGTTACAGTAAAAATCAATATCTAAAGCTCACAAAGCCAAAATCTTCTTTTAGCACTAAGATATCACAGTGATAAAGGCCATGAAATAAAGGTCAGAATACATAAAATAGTCATTAGATGCAGAGAGACATTTGTGACACACTGAAATTAGTAATGCCTTGCCCTTACAGAGGTTTACCCGAAATGCTGCTCCTGCCAGCACAACACACCCTCTTCTCCCCACGAGCCCACAGGGATGCAGAACATGCCAAAAGCGAGCAGACTTTCCTGGACTGTGTGCTGTGACTGTGGGAAAGAGATGGGGAGAACTGCACTGCTGGCACTGAAAACAAGTAAACACAATTTTCTGTCATTCATGCTACCATTCATCCCTAGGGCTGACAATCAACCAAGTGAAAATACTCCTTCAGAGGAACTTTAGGATGCTTCAAGTCTCTGTAGATGGCAAAAGAAATGGCTGAAGGCTTCACAGTTCACCAGGAGTTTCTGAGTTAGTGCAGCCCTTTGCAAACAGGTGAGAGACAAAATTCTTTGAAGATGTGGGAATGGATGAAGTGACATGAAGCCAGAAAACCACATCTTAATGTGCTTTTCCATCAGCTATAGTTCATGGCCAGCGTGGAAAAAGAACAAGATGGAAAAATCAGAGGACTGGCACTACTGATATTTCTGTGAGGAAGGTGTCAGTCTGCATTCCCTGCAAGCTCCTCTGTGCCTGCAGTTTGCCCTGGTGTGCCTCACGTTTAAGGAGAAAGGGGCAGAAAGCAAGACTGGAAGGAGGCCTGGAAGAAAAGATGAAAGGGAAATGGAGTAAGAAACAGATCAGTGCAAAGGGGAAGAGTGTTAAGACAGTAACAGAGATCAGCATGTGCAAGGCAAGTGGGTAAAGAGGAATAGAAGGAAATGGGAAGATGCAGCAAAACCTATTCATAACTATCACCAATGTCTTGTATTGCCTGTCTGAAGACTACAGAGCAGGAGGGAAAGGAAGCATTCCCAAGAAACTTGCCTATTTCTTCTCAGGTAGGGGTGGGTGAACTGCCTTTTGAAATATGTAACATACTTCTCCATTCCTGCTCTCAACTACTGTTAAAAGAAGTTGTATTTATCATAACTATATGACAATTCTGAAGGAACAAAATTTACGTTTTGTCCCCCAAGCGCTGAAGGTGACAGAACATACTGATGCAGGGAAAGGGCTTCATTTTTAAACACAGAAAATAAATGGAGAGTGTAGGGAAATGGAGAGAAGGTTACATTTACTTTTGAAAAATTAGGGAGACAAAAAGCTCCTTTTCCAAGATGACCTTGCAACTCCTACCCTCGAGGGTCCAGCACTTGCAGATGGGAGCATCAGGCATTGCTTTCCTTGGCCTGTGCTGGTACAGGAGCCATTTGTGAAAATGTCAGAGCAGCAGTGCAACCATGACATCTTCCCACAAGTAAGTCATTCCCTACTAGCATCACACCACTTTAACTTTTACATTATCATCCCAAAAACTTTCTCCAGCAAGCTGCCCCATGTAACAGCCCCTGCAATCAGACAAGTTTTCCTACAGCAAAGCAGGTACTAAACAAAGAACCCTCCCTTGCTTTGTGTGCATAGAGAAACCATATTTTTGCAATCACTCTTGATTTTTCATGAGGGGAATAAAATGGCCAAAACATTTATTCTCCATGAAAGAGCAGTGAGCATGCTTGTCATTTTGCAGCAGGATGCTGAGCTGCTGGTGGAATGGCTGCCAGGGCTCCAGGCTGCATTCCCCCCACCCCCGTTTGCATGTTTAAAGCCACGGAGCACAGAAAACACCACCCTAACAATTCACAGCTAAGTACATGCACCATCTTTTATTTTCCAGCAGTTAAATGAGGCCCTTTCCTCAAAGCTGATGCGGTGAGTGGTTAAATTTAGGGCATGACTTAAAAACGTTCCCCAAAAAAATGTAATGATATGCAAATATGAATGGAGTTCTCAATTTGTGGGAAGTTGATACATCTTTACTGTATCACCTGGCATCCAGCACTAGAGATTAGAAGACAGAAGACACTTCAGAAGTGGGCTGGCACTACAGGCAGCAACAGATTGCTGCCATTAAAATGACATTTATCAGAACACTATCAAAGAGTCTTTAATTTCAACAGTGAATAGCTGGTCCTTGGTAAGATTCTGAGTCAGAAAATATACAGCAGTGGCCAACGGCCACATTCATACCCACAGTACTCAGCTAGTTATTATGACAAGCAGCAAAGTAGTTATAAAACAGTCTTGTCTCATTTCCTCCAAAATATAATCCTACCACCATTAGCATTTGCTGTGTCCTGAGAGTGCTTCATCTGAACCACTCTGCAAAGAAATGGAGAGGACAAGCAGCATTTACCCATAGGACAAGATAAATCCAGTATCACAATCGTTTAATGAGGACTACAAATCCTACTAAGTGCTTTTTCATTTATAAGCCCTAGATAAAGGGCAGGACAAAGTGTGGTTTCCCTCCAGAATGCTCCAGACAAAGACAATGCCAATTTTGGCCTCATGACAATATGTTAATACAAGACTATCTGCAATAAAGGCTTCATGAAGAACACCACAGAGTATATGTTTTAGTGACTGTGCCACAAAACTGGTGTGCTTTAGCAGCATAATTCCCCATCGTTATAGTCATGCTTCAGTGAGGTGCAGTCATTTTCCAAAGATAACACTCTTAACAGTATTATTCCATTTCTTTTATGCTGTGTAATAAACAGGAGTTTCAGTTACTTCATTTGGCAGATGCTGGAGCAGAACCAAGCCTGTTGTTCCTTGCCACTGAAGCTGTTATACTGCTTTACAAAACATTTTCATGTGCTGTTTTCTCCTTACCAGATCAGTCAATGGGACATGTCCAAGTCAATCTTTACATTATCTGGATCACAATAAAATATTGTAAAGGTAGATGAAACAAATTAGAACAAACTATAAATTAACTCCCACACTTTTGCATAATCTCTTGGATTTGAGATCCTGCAAAAACAAATCAACCAGAGCTGTTATTACAGGACACAGAAGAATTATGCTCTGTTCAGATCCTAAGACCTTCTCTAGGTTCTCTCACTAAGAAAACACCTTGCAGTATCATCTTCACACAATAACTATCACAACATCCTCAAATATCAACACACACCTGGAGAAACAGAAACTTCTACTGAGATAAATCAACGACAGAAACAGAAACACAGCCCAGGCTGCACCCAGCTGGCAGCACATGCAAGCTTAGCTTCACATTCTGCAACTTCATTCTGCAAATACAAATGAAGAATAAAATGACGACTCCTTTTTCCTCCAGGTTGCCTTTGCTTCCCTCTCCCTCATGTCCCACCCAGACTGCTCCCTAAGAGGCAGAATTCAGCAGGAGCACAGAACACAGCCTCATCCACACGATTCCTCACCCATTCAAGGTTTCATGTCCTGCACTGAATGTTCAGCTCCACTGTGCTTCTGTAACTCATAGAGCCTTTCTAACAGGTACACATGAGAGTTAACTTTTATACATAATTCCAAAATTAATTTATTGTTCCCATTTCAAAAGGCAAAAAACCCCACTACCTTCTCTCAGAGTGGCTCACAGCTTTGCTTTCCTCATTATCAGCTATGAAGGACTAGCAGCCAAACACATCTCTACCCCTTAAGTTGCAGAGCTCCTGCTTCCCCCTGTTGGCTGACAGGGTGGGACTGGGGAGTGGAGGCTTTCCTGCTTCTGTGCTTCCTTTGACCTCCATCTCCCCAGCAGCCATGCCAGCCTGGCCAAATCATTTAGATTACAGGAGCAGGGACCCAAAATCAAGGGGTACAGCTGTAAGTTTAAGTATTAGGCAAAATAGTCTATTTTACCTGCTAGTGAATGCACCCCAAAGAACATTTATCTGCATTTATATGCAATTTCCCCACTGCTAGAATCTGCCAAAAGGAACCAACTTGAATGGATATTGTCTTTATTTAGATTGACTTGATAATTCTTCTTGTGCCTATAACCCATGTTTATCTATATACCTCCAGTTCCCTGTACACTGCTCCAGTGCAGAGAGAAATAACTTGCTAGGAGCTTTAACCACACATTAGTTTGCATTATCAGCACAGACATGCTGAACTCGTGAACCATGGACACTCACCCTCTCAACCCACTTCAAACACTGCAAGAGCTGATAAGAGAGTTGCCATCCAAACTGAGAGACAGCAAAAGTTTGTTTTCCCTCTTCCCAATGCAATAGAGCAGATTCTGTTGCATTTTGCAGGGTAGTGCAGGGTCAGTGCTGTGATGCAGAGCAGTGTCACATCACAACAGGACAAGGTGAGGGGTGTAATGGCACTGGAGATGGGCAGCTGGATTTGCTGCTAATCCACATTCCAGTGGGCCCTCCAAGGGAATGTCTGTTTAACATCTATACTCTCTCCATCAATTAGGATCACATTGACAAAGCCATACATATGCATATGTGTATTTTCTTTCTACATATGCATGCCTGTCTGAACTATCTGCTCAGCAATCAATCCTCTTTTAATCAGTTCCCCATTAAATACAAACTCCTACATCTTCACACTTTACCTCATCATGACTATGAAAATGCCTTTATGATGACTAAATCGGCCTTTTAGCAGCACAGTTCATCTGAGGGAGGAGGGAAGGGGACACAAGGAAGACAAGAACTGTGCAAGTCACAGTTAGGAAACAGGAAAAGTCTTTGCACCCTTTAAAAAGGTTGTTAATTAAAGTAGTAAGTCATCCTCAGCACCTGAGAATTCTGAGAAAAATCTTATTACATGAAAAGTGCTTGACAAACCTGGTATCTCAGGTGTCTCACTTAAAGGTTTCAGAAACTCCCATCCTTGGAGAAAAACTGAAACATTTCACCCATTTTTTCCCCTCTCCTGAGACAGGGAGTGATAATATGGCTTATGGGGTTATGCAAAGATACTCTGACTTCTTAAAATCATTTCTGCAGATTTGTCACTCCAAAACGTTCCAGTAGAGTGAGAACATGGGGGAAAATACTATATTCACAGGAATGAGAAACACATCACTGAATCTGCTCAAACTGGCACAAAGAAGATGAAAAAGGACAAAATTTGGGGTGAAGCTTTTTTCCCCCTGAATACACAATCCCTGTATTTCCTGAAATGCCATAGGCTTGTTGTAACAGGCTTACAAAATTATGTCCAAATTCTTGTCCAGCTTGAAATAAAAAGCCCTGATTGACAGCAAAAATAGGTCTTTCCTAGCAATCAGCATGCTTTGTTTTTCAGCCTCTCCGCATTTTGTGGACAACAGCCCAGATTTTGGAAGATTATTTCATTAGGGGAAGCTTGCAGTTTAACTAAACGTGGCTTTCTCATACTTTAAGCAGACTTGATGATTCATCTCCAGGAAATCTGTATGAAAATCTAGAGCTATGGCTGATCAGACAAGATGAAAGGTGCACAATCACTTGATTTTTACCACTCACACTATTGTATCTTTACACACATACAGAAAAGAAAAAACTACCCAAAAAATCCCAAACCAAGTGCGTTTCTTTACTTATTTTCCTCCATCTTCCTTCTTGATATTTAACTCCAAAGCCATCCACCGTAATCACTTATCTGCAGAAAGGTAGGAAGAATCCAAGCTACAGTCAACTACCATGACTCAGCTGCTGCTTTATGAAATTTGATGTTTTCCATTCACAGTAGAATTTGCATAAACCTTTTTGTGGCTGTGTTTCAGCTGAATTGTGCTCCCAGCATCCTGCTTAGATACCGTGGGTCTGTACAAAACAGCCTATTATTGCCAGCGGTGGAGGGTAAAGAAGAGGGGGGAAAAGAGCTTTATTAAAGAAATTATAAATAGTTCAATACTCAATCATAAAGCCAGGCTTGCCAAAGCAACCATATTTGTTCAGTGTTTGATTGCTGGCAACATCTCAGGCCTCAATAAACCCTCATACAAACAATTCTAGTTCTCTAAACTCCAGGGAACTCAATGGGGCAGAGGGGAAAATTCTCCCCCAGAATAATTTTAAAGAGACCTTGGTCTCTTTTCCAACTTCAGAAAATACATGATACACATCTAATCCTACTATCTTACTTACCCATTAACTGGATCTATATTTAGACAATTTTCGACAACATATGCCCTAGGTAAATAAGTAACTTTAACCTGAATTCTCCTGTTCTAGATGCCCGCTCAGGACTTGGGGTTCTGCATCTCCTCAGGTGTGGGGCACAGTTGAAGCAAACACTTCCTAGCCCAACCCAGGCCTTAAGCAACAGGTGATTTAAATATAATCAGCCTTAGGTGCTATTTCATGCCCCAGCAATTTCCACAATCCTTTCATTTGCCCACAAAGTGGGGCAACACAGTGACTCCATTTGAGAGATGAGATTTAAATTGTACTCTGAGAATTTTTGTTCTTCCCTAAAAGAAACAAAAGGGTTCTCCCCTCCCTACCATCTGCAATTTTCTTTGCAGTCACTGTTTTACTTAGCCAAGGCATTGCTGGGTCAGACAGTCACTTTAAAACTAGAAGAAACCAGGTGCTTTTTATATAAACATAATTAAGCAATCTAATGAAAATCTGTTGAGTCCACCTCTCTCTGAGAATATGCAGGGCTCAGCTCAGTTTATTTCTGCTTGTTTTTCAATGCATGCTGCACTTAAATGTAACTTTGCTGTCACCAACAGGTTGCCAAGAGAATTAAATAGTTTTCCTTTTTTTTTTTTTTTTATTTTATACCTCAGGATAAAAATACAAATGTGACTCACCTAGACTTACTCTTAGTGAGTATTGTTTAAATTTGTAAGTAGTCCTGTTACCTTTGATGTAATTAATGATGACTTAGTAATCTCTGACTAAGAGGGATAAATGTGGTATGGGAAGGCAGATTGAAGTTGCTGCTGTTCAAAACACTACAGACAAAGAGAGAACGTAATTAAATTATCTATCTGATTTTTCAAATTGTAACAGAGAGATGCATCACACAGCATGTCACTTCTGGTTTCTCAGAGAGCTTATTCTTCTTTTATTATGAACAGAATCATCTGTATCCACTGCATGAGAGAATTGATTGGTTTCAGTATAACTGGATGTTTTGCCAGCCTTCACTGTGCTCCCACTCAATATGTCATGTAAAATAATGTGCTGAAAACTGGCTGACCTACCTGTCTGCTTGGTGTTTATAAGGAGTTTGTCTCCATGGTATTTCAGTTCTTTATCAGAAAACAAAACAGGAGATAGAGGAAGCCAAGGAAACCTTGAAAGGAAAGCCGTAACAGTGATAAATAAGATTTGATGGCCCCAGACACAATCCTGAGAGGCTAATGACATGTCAGTGCTCTCACCCTGCTTCCTGAGCAGCCCTGGGAACACCACAGTTCTCTCCCTGCTGCCACCTCGCTCAGGGCATCTCTCCTGCTCTCCCCTCATCACAAGCACATCACACCCAGGGAGGCTGAGCTGCCCAGCACGGGGGAGAACAGAGCCAGGGGGGCACCCAGCATTACCCCCTCCATCAGAGCTCCCCCTGTCCAGCCTGCTTCCCCCAGGGTCATCCCTGGCTTCGACTGGGATAGAGTTCATTTTCTTTCAGTACCAGGTACAGTGCTGTGCTCTGAATTTAGTGTGAAAATATGTTGGTAACACAGAGGTGTCTTGTTCTTTGCTAAGTAGTGCTTACACTCAGGGATTTTCCAGGTTTCTATGCCCTGTCAGCACAGGTGCACAAGTTGGGAGAGAGCAGAGCCAGGACAGCTGACCTGAACATAAGGCAAGAGGGATATTCCACACCACAGAATGTCATGTCCTGTATATAAACTGGGGGAGTTGGCTGGGAACTGGTGATCACTGCTCAGGGACAGGCTGGACATCCATCAGTGGGTGGTGAGCAAATGCATTGTGCATCACCTGCTTCTCTTGGGTTTTATTCCTCATACCTTCTGGGGGTTTTTTGTCTCAATTATTAAACTGTGAGTATCTCAACCCATCTTTTATTTTTGATTCTCCTCCCCAGCGAAGGGAAGGAGGGGAATGAGTGAGTGGCTACACGGAGTTTAGCTGCCAGCTGGGATTAAACCACAACAGACATTAATACCACAGACACAAAAAGCATCAGCTAAATCTCGAAATACTTGCAGGAAGCTGCCTGGTAGCAGCTGTGTACGAGATCAGACAGTGCACTGGAAAGCTGAAGAAACAGGCTGTGTGTGGAAGCAGACTTTAGAGAGCAATGGGCACTGAGGTCCAGGGCTCCACATGCTGCTCTTGGGGCCAAGCTGAATGACTTTTTGGAACTGTATCCTGAGTTTGTAGCTGGGACAACTCCATTTGTCATGAGTTAGCCTGGTGTTTTGTCCAAGGCCTAAGTACCATTTGTACAGAGCACTCACTTTATCATGCACATAAGGGCTGAAGAAACATAGAAGCAAAATGAAAAGACTGGAAAACAAGACTTAATTCTCACTTTCTCTACTCTCTCATTTTGCATCTAATCCAAGTTCAAGTGAATAATAAGGTAAACAATTACTACATTCTGCAGTAAGAGACACAATCTTCTTCACATGGCTTTGTTTCAGCAACATCTAAGGGCAGAAGAGAAGAAAGAAACTTTATAAAATCTGGGTCATATGTAACTTACCTAGGAATTTTAAACCACTTGCTTGGATTCTAGGGGTTTAGCACATCTTAAAATACAAGGAAGTTAGCCTGATTGGAGTTATGGATTCCTGCAAGTCTCTTTAAAGGCTCAAAAGTTTTGTCAAAAGTTAAACTGGGATCAGAGGCCCAGAAATGCCCAGACTACACAGCAGCTGCTGCTACTTCTGTTCCTTCCTGGCCTCTATGAGTGGTGGTGCTGTGAGAGTCCCTGCAGAAGTTCACGTGATGAAGAAGAGGGTAATGTCACAGATGTTGTCACAGAGTGCCAGATGGTCATAAAGCAAATCTTTCCATACAGAAGTGGAGGGATCCAAGGAGTGTGCCTGATAAGGAGACTTGCTGGAAGGCTGCAGCTCATCCCCATGGCACCTTCCTACACACAAGGCACTGTCCAAAGCAATAGAGAGGCTGTCCTCTGCACTGGTGAGACCCAGAGCAGCCCTGGAGCCTGTCAGCAGGGCTAGCAGCAGGGAGTCCAGTGGGTCTGTCTCCTCACATGCCCTTAAACCATGGCACTTGATACAGAATTCTTACAGTTCTGCAAAACCAAAGAAATTACTGCTGTCTCTTGCTGTTCACCACCCTTAATCTACCTCGGCTTGTGTTGGCTCCTCAGACAGCTGTCTCCTCTGCTTGCCCATTCACACTATAACCAAGTTAGGGTGTAATTCCTCGAATGACACAGTGATAAACAGGCCTCTAGAAAGCACCTTATACCACAGGGCTCAGTCCTTTTGGCAAGCAGGAACAGGTCATGGAATTGAAGCATGTGTACACCAGGTTAACTACACCTGCTGCCAGGCCTGTGAGCACAGAAGCGATTAAGTGACACCAGTACTGCTAAAGTGGTACAACATTTATGTTTAGACAAGGTTGTAGAACCCTCCAGCTCCTGCTGCTTAAAGGGGCATCAGGACAAGAACAAGAAGAAAGCAGGAGTGGGTGAATTTCAGAGCTGTCAGGTTAAAATGGCCTCGCTGCTGCAGCAGCTCTGTGCTGCAAGCTCACACAGCCCCGTGTGCTTGGGAAACAGCTGAACACCAGGCAGAACAAAAACAAACAAAAAAAAGGAACTCACTCACCACCAGGAAGGTTTTCCCTGGTGTCCTCAGCTAAAATGTTAACCTGGATGTCTTTCAGGATAAATATCTCAAGAGTTATTTGTACACAATGCTGCAGTGTTTACCTTTTGATTACAGATCTTTACACTCTGTCCATTATTATTGAATGCCAGGATGAAAGGCAGCCTAAGGGCCTGAATGCAATGTTCTGTCACAAAGAAAATACAGCAAAAGTAATGGCAGGCTCTGAAAGCAGAGATATATTAGAAAGAAATACGAGCACAGGTATGGGGGTTTCTTTTGCAGTGTTTGGCTTTTAAGAGAAAGATTCATGCAGTTTTGCCTTGACAGTGACTTGCAAAGCCTGGATTTGGATATAAATTGAGGACATGGGTATAAAATCCTCATGACTAATTTCTGCCTCTTGCATTTGTGTCTGTGCAAGTAAAATGGGAATCACAGGGGTGTTAATCTACATGTCTTTCTCTCCAGAACCACAATGAACACTATACTGTGCTTTAAGCTATCTAGAACCCTGATTTTTAAACATCCTAATGAAGTTTAATTTGTGGTTTTACTACTCATGTTTCAAAGTACTCATACAAATATCTATGATTTTTATTAATCTTCTCTTCTAGCACTGGCATATAGTTTACTCCCCAGTCTGCTGCTAGAGTCATACAACTTGTTTGCAATTTTTATGCTCATGTTCCAGCAGTCCAGATTTGGATTTTGAAAGGCCAAAGCCTGGGGATGTTTTCAGGAAGCATTTTGACGTGTCGCCTGATATAGATTACTCATATTTTCAACAAGGTCACTTGTGAAGTCTAGACAGCAGCAGAGGCGTGCAATCGTGTTTTTAAAATTGCATCATGATTACCATTTATCAGAACACTTTCTTCCGCTGGCCAAATTTTGGCACAATTTTTAAAAAAAACCCTTTCCATGGCTACTTATTACTGTAGCTACACTGACTGGTTAGTGCAGATTACCTGTAAATCTTGAGTTTAAGGTGGTTTTTTTTTGTTCTCTTTTACAGCATCTCAGTGCTTGCTGCAATACTTCTAAGAATACCAAACCCTCTTACTACACTTAAAACATTCTACCTGTTAGATCCACTTGAAAATCATCCTGTCATAGGCCAATTAGGCTAAGATACCACAGCACCACCTGACTTCAAAGAACAAGAGAAAAACTGACCTCAAGTAAATACAACTGCTTTACATTTAAGGGTAGGAAAGCAGGCAGTAACAATTTTTCATAAAATATTGCATTAGATTTAATTCTTATTAATAAGAAATGGGAGTCATTAACACTATTAAAATCAAATTAAATTAGCAATTTTCTATCAAGTTATATATGAGTAGTTAAGTATTGATATTTGTTTTTCCTAACGGGATTCAGAAGTCTAATTAAAAGTCTCCCTTTTGTGGTTATAGTGGGATGAATCTTTATGAAAAACAAGTCATTCCTAATAGCCAGAGATGGCATATTCCCTTAAATAACATACTTCACAACTACCTTCCTCTTCAGCACTTTAACCAGAATAGAAAATTAAATAAATTTACCTCGTGCTGAAAGAGCACAACTGTGCGTCCCTTTCTCCTCATTCCTCCCTCCATGCCCAGTTGCTTTACAGTTTGTAAGAACTGAGTAATAAGAACAGGTATAACAAAACCTTTTGACTCTAAAATAACACTAAGAGCAGAATTTTGCAACATTGATTAGTCCTGTTAATGAAAGCCTTATTGTGAACAGAGTTGCAATGGAATAAATTATTCCTCTCAAGAAACTGAAACAAGAGCAAAAATCCCCCGTTTGCCAGACAGCTGCCCCACACAGTTTGTCAACATCCTGTGTTTCAGCACAGCCATTGTAGCAACATTTGGCTAGATTAGACTGGTCTCAGTTCTATTTTCTAAGCACAACTGGTAATAGATTGTAAGCTAAAAACGTCCATTGCCACTGGAAGCTTCCCTGCTCTAGAGAAACACAAGCTACCTTCAACCCAGATAACATTTCCAAAACACCTTACCCTTGTTTCTGTTGAGCATTGACCCACATCAGTGTAACAGGAATGACTGGTAAGATGGAGGGAGATGGCAGAGGTAAGAAAGCAAAAAACAGATATTCGGGACATTCAGGACTTCAACATCAAGGAAACATCAACATCCAGAACATCAAGGAAAAGATTAAATAATTATGTGACTACAGCACATCAGTAAAATCAGCCATCCCTTATCAGCATAGGACATGTATTCCACCTGTGGACTGAACCAGCAGTCATCCTGTCCTGAAAGCAGCCTGTCCTTCAGCTATGCCACTTGTTTTGCCACTGATGATATATGGCACTGAGTGTTGCTGCTTTATTCTTCAAAAATCAGAGCACTTTAACACAAATTGCAAATCTAAAGTGCTCCTCAGCATGCTGGCTTTGCTTTTCCTTAACATGTACAGATCAATGACAGGTTAATGCTTAGTTAACATTTATTAAGAGCAACATGGTTTCAGAAAATTCAGACTAAAGGTGTCAACTAGATGACAGATCCTTCATGAAAGATGAAAGAACCTCTGTGTTGGGCAGATACTCTTACGCTTTGCTGTCAATGGTTTATTAATTACAAGGTCCCAAGTGTCCAGGCTTATCAGGAATAAGAAAAGGAAGTATGAACTAAAGGGTACTGATTTCACAGAATCTCACTAACAATGAATGGAATCAAAATAGTCTGGAAATTACAGATTCACACAGCCTTACAGTGACTACCACAAAGTAACATAGCATAGAATGGTTTGGGTTGGAAGGGACCTTAAAGATAATCTCATTCCAAACCCCTGCCATGGGCAGGGACACCTTCCACGAGATCAGGTTGCTCAGAGCTCCATCCAACCTGGCCTTGGGCACTTCCAGGGATGGGGCAGCCACCGCTTCCCTGATCACCCTGTGCCAGGGCCTCCCCCCCCTCACAGGGAAGAATTACTTCCCAATATCCCATCTCAACCTGCCCTCTGTCAGTTTGAAGCCATTCTCCTTTGTCCTGCCACTCCAAGCCCGTGTCCCAAGTCCCTCTCCAGTTCTCTTTCAGGCCCTTCAGGCACTGGAAGGGGCTCTAAGGTCTCCCTGGATCCTTCTCCAGGTGAACACCCCCAGCTTTCCCAGCCTGGCTCCAGCCCTTGGAGCATCTTCATGGCCTCCTCTGGACTTGCTCCAGCAGCTCCCCATCCTTATGCTGTGGCCCCAGAGCTGGACACGGTGCTCCAGGTGGGGTCTCACCAGAGCAGAGCAGGGGGGCAGAACCCCCTCCCTTGACCTGCTGCCCATGCTGCTCCTGATGCCCAGGACACGGCTGGTTCTGGGCTGGGAGCTCTGATTGCCGGGCCAAGCTGAGGTTCTCTCAACCCACACCCACAAACCCACACGTTCTCCTCCTCAGACATCATCAGGGAGTGAGCAGTGGGAGGGGAGCCTGCTCAAAGCCTCTGGAAGGGCAGCCAATCTATACTCAAGGTCACTCTACAAATCAGGAACATCAATGTTGATTACAAATTAAATTCTCTACTGTCTTTTATGTTGGTGCAGACACAGACTGTGTGAAGTGTCTGACATCCTGTACATAATTACTGCTAAATCTGAATGGGAGACAGTCATAGCCACTTGAGCAGTGTGCAAATGCTGGCTTCGTGACAGGGCAGCAGAGAGTCGGGATGCTTGACTAGGCAGAATCTTACACCCAAGGGCTTTTCACACCTTTTCAATTTGTGAACTCTCAACAGTTTGCTAGCACAGGTGTAAACTCCGTGCAGCTGCCTGAAAATGCTCTGGCTTTACCTGTTTGTGCCCTGGAGATCAAACCCCACAGCAGCAGACTGTCACTTTGCACAGCTGTGAAGGGCTGCACAAACCACAAAAAGCCAGCAAGAACCCAGATAGGCAAGTTTAATCTTAGTTCAGCCTTAGAGCACAAAATTCAAATAAAAGCATGCTATGAATGACAGTCAATATCCAGAGTACAAATCCATCAAGCACACAGGAGTTTTAGAAGCTCCATGCTATCACCTTACAAGGTAGAACATCTCTGTAGAACTGATCCATATGTTTGTGTGGACAAACAGATCTGATTTTCTCTTGCTTCCAGTATGACTCACCAATCAGTACCTCCAAAACCATCTCCTAAATAAATATCACAAAGTCTATGTTAGAAAAGACATAATGCAAAAATAATTTTTCCCATCTTCTTTTTGTGTGTTCCACAGTCACTTTCTTTCACCGCAGAAGTTATGATGATAATCATCCTAAACCTGAAAGACTTCCATTACACATATTTATTTTTCAGTATGTACAGGACTGAACCTGACCTTAGTTTATCTATAACAGGAATATTAGGAATACCTTTTGGTGTAGGTTTGTTCTTTTTTAATCATTACCCATCAGTAGAAAAAATTTCCCTAAGCAATTGAAATAATAAATTGGACTGCCAAAATTTTTAAAAGGTGAGAAAACCAGATCTTTTTGCAAAAACAGGGACAGTAAATTCTTTTACAAAAAGGTATTACCAGAAGCTCTTCACCATCTCAATCAAAAGGCTGCAAGCTACAGCCTTGAATTTCAATTGCAGATGGTGAGATGACATACAATTAATATGATTCTATTTATGTAGTCTAATCAAAGCATGAGAGAACAGGAAAAACAAATGTAACATACTGTGTGTCTTCAGTTTCAACCTATGATGCACTGAAAGAGACCATTAGCATTTCAGTACCAAATTCACATTAATTTCCCTGCATCTGCAAGTGTTCCCTTCTTTCTCAACACCATCGTGCCATCCTGAGCCAGAGGCAGCTCTTGTCTCTGAGCTGTTTACAGAAACTGCCAAGAACACATTTTTTCCCCTCTGGAATGCACCAGATGATGTATCAGGTGTCAGATTTTTCTGGCAAAGTTTCCCCAAGAGTAGATCATAAAATCTTCTTTGTTATATGTCACTCATCTCATATTTGACTACCCCATTCATCTGCTCCCCCATTATTCTTTCTGCAAAAATAACCCAAAAAAAACCTACTGGAAGAACAATGTTTGCTCCTGATCACACTCTGACGTCTTCACTTTGTGTCTCTGCATCTTCTACAGACACAAAAACCTTCAATGCCTCCCTGCTCACCACATGCACCTGAATAAAATCTCAGCACACAGTGCTGTGATCCCGTTCTTTGTTACAGTTTTGTTTCATTGCAGTGACAATGGATTTCTGTCCATCTGGATTACTGAAAGCTACAGAGAACAAGGGGAATGTTCTGCAGGGAACAATGGTGCTTTGGTAAAAAAAAGAGAGGCATTAAGATGACTAATAACTCTTTTCTATACCCTATAATGCGCAAGCGTAGTTACTTTTCCTAAATAGCTCCCTTTCTTAAGAAGCCTGTTCTTGGCATAATAGAGCTCTGCTATTAGCTACCCAGCTCTGATTTTCTGATATATCACCACATCAGGAGATAAAAAACAACAGCCACATAACAGTGAACTGACAAGGAGACATATTTCTGAACATAAAAGGAACACATTTATGTATTCTGATCTTATATATACAACTTATTTGTGTTTTAAACTGGAATTTGCCTCAAAAAACAGAAAAGAAAAAACCAAACAAAAAGAGATCTTAAAATAAGGACAGATCTAAAAATGTTGAGAGAATGACAATCTACTACTTTTTTCTCAGTACAGCACCATATTCATAGTAACTATTGGTTTATTGCTCCCAAACTTGTCTATATTTTTTTCCTCCTAGTCATTTTATTATACCAATTGATTTATTTGACTGTACTAGATGACGTACCACGTGTCCCTACAGTCCTTTGCAAGGTGAGACACAGGTGGACATGTTAAAGCCTCGAAAGAGAAGCTGCTTTGCTGCACCAGCTGCTGAAAAACACCACCAGTTGCTGGTTTGGCAGAAGAATTGTCCATAAAAACAGCAGCCCCCAAATGGAGCCATTTCTTCAGCTCCAAGACCCTCAGATCGAGCACAAAAGACACTCAATGCTTCAAGCAAATTCCTTTCATTCATTCATCAGATGGCTGGCAGACTGGCATTACAAAAATTCATCGGCGTTCAGCAGAGCTGGGTCTGTCTCTGTGAGGATGCAGCCACAGCCAGCGCCGTGCTCAGCGTGGGGCTGCTCGTACAGAGCACCAGAGAGCGTGGGTAATGGTCTGTACCACTGCACAGGCTCAGGGCCATCCTTTTAACTGCATGACAGGTCGTTTGGTACTGCTCCTGCCCCCCTTGGCATGAGAATAATTGTGTAAGCTCTCGGATCAGAACTGTGCCTGTGTGAACAAGCACACCAACAAAATCTGCCTTCTCCCAACCTCCCAAACAATACACAGAAAGAGCTGTTAGATAATGCAATAACGTACTCCAGCAGCAGCTTCTACAGAATTCTTTACATAATATTTCCCCATCATTTAGTCTGATCTGTGTCTGACTTTGCAGCTCAGCTCAAAAGTTCATCCATTCTTAGTGGCTTAGTCAAAATTAATTTTCATCCTACATGTGAAATTAAGACGAAGGCCATTGTGCTGTGAGACATAACACCCTTTTACATCCACTACAGTTGTTACTCCTGCAGAGTACCACATATGTATACGACAAGTATGTAGAATGTTAAATGAAACATGAATGAATAATTCTCCCTCTACACTTAATTAATTAATCAATTTTCAAGCATATAAGTAAATGTTAATAGAAAAGGTTTAATGCCAGTGCATAATAAATAAACTTAAATATCACTGGCATATATTTTGAAACATCAAAGGAAGGAAAGGAAAAAGGAATTGTGAAAGTGAACAGTTTAAAAGAAAATGAAGTTTAGGTGACCTAATTAAAGGCTTTTCCTCAGCTACAAAAAGACATCAAAGTGCTGCTTCTGAAGTTCTTTTGCCAAACCAACAGCCTCAAATTAAAAGACTGCATTAATTTCAAGGAGTGAGTCAGAGAACTACTACTGTAAGAGCCTTCAGTCCCTCTGTGTTGCCACAGAAACAGAACATTATGGCTAGTTTATAATCCAAGGGCTCCATTTATATAAGAGAATTTATTTTTCATTTTCACCTTTTCATTTACTTTTCCAGATATGTAAGAAAGCCCCTCCGAAATAAATGATGCTTCTCCTATGACTGACAGCTGGAGTTTGGATGTCAAACAATGCAGGGTTTACATTGTTTTTTGCTAATGGCTTTCTGCAGGAGCAGCAGTGTATTTGCACAGCAGAACAGCCACGCTGGTGCTCCCCTGGCAAAGCTGGGCTCAGGTCCCCTGACCAAAGGCAGGATGCAGAGAGTGACCAGAGCTCCCTGCAGCAACATCCCAGGGGTGTGCCCGAGGCAGGAAATGCTCCCACTTGCAGCAAACGTCCTTCTGGCAAGCCCAGATGTCACCAGGAGTATTTGGGGGATGCCTTGGGCTGTCACCCACGTTTGAGGCCTGCTGGTGCAGGTCAGAGCACACCTCTGCCCCACACATTGCCTCTGCCTGTGAGGTGACTTCTGCCGCTGGTGTTTGCTGACTTCACTGGCTCCATGTTGAACCTGGCATAATCCAGCTTCTAACACAAACAGAGGAAAATGGGGCAAGATGAGCTGGTGTAAACTCCACCCCAATAGTTCCTTTCAGGACAAAATTGACATAACCTTTCATTCACTCATCCTGTGTGCACTTTGCTACAAAGGATACAAACGGTAAATTCTACACAAATTCAATATATATACACTATGCTCAAAATACAAGTTAATCAGGTTGAGTGCTACCTTCTTGGAAACAACTAGCAACATGTCTTGTTTCTATGGCTTTTAATGAATATTCTAAATTGAAGAAATGCATAAACATAAGGGTAATTTACATTGCTAAAGTTAATCAGTTTTCTTATACATTTTATGCATCCGCATGATTTTTCATCTGTATTGCATAAATGCATCTTCTCATTTTTAATATGCATATGTACATCCAAACACTCTACTCGTGCCTATTTGCTTTTACAAATTTCTAGAACCACGCCTGTCTCAAGATTTAAGAAGTCTGCGGTTTACAGGAAAAATTACCAGCAGAAGGCTGTAAAATAGTTACAGATTCAAGGAGGCATTTAACTTAGATGTGAACTTGCCCTTTTGTAACTCAGTTTTTCTATCAGTAAAATGCTAATAGAAGAATCTCCTTCAGAAGCTGGCATATCAGCAAATGTCCAATACAAAGGACAACTCCATTAAAGAAATGGTTTTGTACATACAAATGTTAGGTAAGAAATTTGACAAGGGTACAGCAAATCTTCACTGATTAGCATTTGCAAAGGTCCCCGAGATGCAGAGATGAAAGGTCTTCACTATGAAACAAAATGCCTATTTGTTATTAACATCATTCTACATTTAAAAGCTTTCCCAGTCCACCCTAAGTAGATACTAATGAACCTTCAAACATTTCTCTGGTTCATTCCAGCACAAAATCAAGGTCTTGGCAGGGTCAAGAGAATTAGGTACCTAACAAAATAACTCATGGTTGTTTTCTCAAAAGGGTTGACCTTTATCTGATTTTGTTTAAACCACTATACATCCAAGTCAAGTCCCCATCACTTTACATGGGTAGAACTAGAAGCAGTATAAACTTCACCTTTTAATATGCAACATTTCATTATTTACAAACCAACAAAAGAGGTTTAATAATATAATTTGGGAACTGAAGCACACCAGCTAGTTGAAGGGACTTTTAGATCAGTGAAGCTGCTATTAAAGTGCCATCAAAGCATTTTTGACTCCATAGAATTAATCATGAAATCTGTTCCTGCCAGCTCACTTATCATATCCGAAATATTAATTTTGAGCAAAATTAAATTGGACACCTACCGACAGCAACATTTTGCCCTTCAGAACTCCCCTTCACATTGATTTATTAACGGCTGCCAGAACAGTGTACCAGAGCAATTTATTTCTACTTTCTCGATGTTTCCCTGTGCTTACAAATAGTTCTCCAGAGTGAAAGGTGCTACCTGACAGCATTCTGACAAAGGTGCATTTTTCAATTTGCATAATGTTCTTCAGATTTATTAGGATGTAAGGAAAGGTATTTCTTTTCATTATCAATGGAATGGGTGATTCACAGAGAGGAGACTCTGCTTTGAGTTGCTTTCCAGCTAAGCAGATCCAGCATTTCCATTAGTACTTGGTGTGATTTCAGACAGAAGCGTCAGCAAATCCTTTTGTTTTATTCATCAGCATCACTTCCTTTGCTTGCCAGACAGGCAAAGGAATTTGTACTGAGCAGTAGGTGGAAGTGGGTCTGAAGATGCAGCGTTAGCCCGAAGAGAGGTAAGGGCATAAACACACACGTGTTTTACAGCTTTTTGAAAAATATCATGTCAGAAAGGCACTTTTCTTTGGGTGAAAACCAAAAAAACACCTACCAAAGTTCCACTCTGACCAAATTGAAGTTTCTTTCCTCTGCAGCTAGAAGCCTTGGGATAGATCCACATAAAACACAGAAGTTTGGCATGGGGTGTTTTAATTTGACGCCATTCGAGTACAGCTAATAGAAGGGAAACTTCAGGCCTTGGTATGCCTGGCTTGTGTTTGAGTTACTACATCAAGTGGTCAGCCTGATCCACATCCCTAACTTTCAAGTGGGTTCTCCAATCTCTGAAGCATTCAGTGTCTGGCAGAAGATTCTAATTCAGTGGTTTTCATTCCTTTCTGTAGAGCTATTCCATCCTTTCTCTTCCTTCCATTCCTGTGGCTGCACAAAGCAGAAGCAGTCCCACTGTTAGAGATCCTGGTTTGTGAACTTACTGCCTGAGAGAAAGACAATTCATAAATACCATGGCTGCTGTCTGTTAATATTCCTGGCTCCAGTCCAACTCTTCAATCCATGTGCTTATTTTTAAGCATGAATAGTCCCATTAACGTCAATTGGGCTGCCTGTGCTCTTAAGCACTTTGCTGCATCAGAGCCTATAAATGCACATCTGCCATCTTCTCTGGCTCAGTTAAAGGTTCCTTCCTAATCATTATACATTTATCCAGGAATTCCTCTAGTTTATACATGCATACACACATTCAGACTTTGCAACAGGCTACTTGACACATTCAAAAGCAGTTGTGTTTGTAATCAGAGACAAAACTGTCTAGCAATTTAAATTTGAATATATATGTTGAGGGAACACACATAGCTGAAGGTATAATGGGGAGAAGAACGCTCGGTTGGACATTAGTGGAAGGGAAGTTTCCAGTAATTGACTGGAAGGCAAAACAAGTTAAACATGCACAGAACCAATTAAGACACTCCAGATGGGGCTAGAAAAAAATGTCACCAGCATGTAGGAGAAAGCAGTCTTTTAAAACATGAACATTAAAAGTAAAAAACTGTTATTGCTCTTGTCAACTCTAAAAATTCACTGAATACAAAAATTCCTCCCCTTCCTAGAGCCACCTATGGTAAATCTGCTGCTAGCACTTATTTGCATCATTGTATGTAGTCGAGGCCAACATTTCCAATTCTGTGTGAAAATGGAACTCCTTTTTAATAAAACATAAAAAATCTCTTTTTTTCCCCCTGCCATCATGCTCCTGGGTGTATATGCAGCATGCTAAGCTGTTTTATACTCTACCCTGATTGTCATTAAGTGGTAAAGATCCCTCTTGGGAATATTTATCATGGTTTTTTGCCAGTCTTTGACAGACTACCAAGAGCCAACTTCCTCGTAGCCAAGCTGCCTCTCTCACAGTGGGCAGTTTGGTATTTCGTAGCTTGAGCTGCTTGACATTGTCCTTGACCTCTCAAAGAAACATAGAGGAACACAGGGACACCCCCAAAGTCACATACTGATGTACCAAAGGTTACAGTTCTGCCCAGGAAGTGCTGATGTGGAAGAGTGACTATGGCAGGAAAAGGGCTGGCACAAACCAATCTCTGGGATTTCCCCACCTGCTCCTGAACGTGGCAGACAGAAATCATGCTTCTGATAGAGGAAAAGACTGAATTGAAGTATGTATTTCTTAGAACCTGCTCCAAAGCCTCGTGGATTATCTTACTTATACAACGGAGCTCTCTTTTCCAGTCTTCTGATTTGTCTTTTGGAAAGGCTATTTCCTAGTAAAGATTTCTAAGTTTAGCCTTCTGAGTACTTTTTGCTGTAATCATATTGTCAAAAACAACCCTAATTTTGTAGTCTTCACCAAGATCAGTTACTTTCAGACTCGCTACTCTTTCAGGAAAAAAACAACATGTCACAATAAAAGCAGAGTGAACATTGATGGTGCAGAAGTGCAAAGGCTTTAGACCATCACACTGCACTCAGTATTGGGAACAGGACAGGCCCTGTCTGGTTTATCCCCCTACCAGTTCCAGATTTCATGCCACATTGTATTCCATGCTCCATTTCAAAAATTATTAAACCCACTTCCACCCTCAAGTTATTTATACCATCTAGAATTATTTACTCATTACTCTGATAAATACTGTTTGATTTCTTTTTACTTTTTGTTTCATAGCACCCATTATTCCTACTCATAGTTTAAGCAAGTTGTCATGTTTTCTTAACCTAGTTATCCTTCAGTACTTTCAGATACTTACTATATAGAT
Source organism: Daphoenositta chrysoptera (assembly GCA_013397915.1). Taxonomy (NCBI): domain Eukaryota; kingdom Metazoa; phylum Chordata; class Aves; order Passeriformes; genus Daphoenositta; species Daphoenositta chrysoptera. The sequence continues at coordinate 663,113 of VZRO01007446.1, read as the reverse complement.
AATTTCTCATCATTTTGGCAAATTATTTATTCAGTTTACTGTTTTTTTCTACACCAGCCTTTCTAGTTCTTTAACCAACAATTTTTGCTGAACTTTTCGCCTGTACCTTCACTTTTGGCAACTGATGTCAACTTTGGATGTGCGTAAGAGATCAGTATTGCCAAAGTAGTACTTAGAACTTAAGACTCAAATATAACAAGATAAGGTTAAAACCACAGTGCTTTAAAAAAAAAAAACCTTGCATTTCCTTAAGAAACTCAAAGATCACCAATGCCTTAAAGATCACCAGAGGACTTTGCCCACTGTAGCAAACAGTGCAAAAAGCAACTGCTCGTCTGTGAGCACCGAGCTGCCCCTCCCTGAGCCCAGGACATTCACATCCCACCGAGGCCAAGGGCTTTCATCCCTTCTGAGGAAGCAAAACGGGCTCAGCCTGACACGAGAGGAGCTGTCATGGCTTAGAAAGTGTCATAAACCACCAAAGACTCCCAAAACACGCCCAGACTCATCTTCCACCTAAGGACTGCACGTGACCCACGGTGTTACAACAGACCCAGAGAGCTGTAAAAGCACAAAACTTCTCCCAGTGGGGGTGCCTGGGCATTCCCAGGTACACCTGAACACTGAATAACCCACTGAACTCCAGGTTTGGTGGGACCCCTGCCACCCAGAAGCCCAGAAGAAGAGGAGCAACAGGACACAATCTGGAGCCATGAGCAGTGATTATCTTTCTACTAAATCTGTCTCCCTGTAACTTTCTCCCTGACTTCCTGCTTTTTTTCTATTTATTTCTATCCCTACCTCACAGTTATTGTTAAATAAAATCTGTACTACTGACTTTGGCCTTATTTGCACCTTAATTCAGGCAGAGGAATCTCTCTTAATATAATCAACAGTTTCTTTTTACTTGTCTTATGAAGTAATTCTTTTACTTATTTAAATGCCAGAAGCTAAAAACTCATTGAAAGTAAAAAATTAGACTCTTATAATAGCATCAGGAACATAAGAGCTTTCAAAAAAGAAGATACTAATGATTTTGAATTTCTTTTGCCAAATCCACAGCAAGTCAAAGCAAGTGTACGAATTCAGTCTTCACCATTATTCTATGCCTAGTTTATTACATAATAGTCCTGTAACTATTCCTTGACAATCCCTTCCCCACTATTTCACACACATTTCACACTGTAAAACCATACTGTTTCCACTATCTCATCTCCTTCGTGGTGAAATATTGCTCTCTTATTACATTAAACACTAGTTTCTCCATTTGCATACTTTCTAGATGACATTATTTATTATTTCCTGTCCTATTTCTAACTGCAGGATCTTTAAGTTATCATCCAATCTCACAGCTCTTCCAAAATGTAATACAACCTGTGAATTTATTTCCCATGCTGCTTACAGTACCTTCTGGATTATTAAGGTGTTAAATAAAACCAGGTGCACCAATAAACTCAGAAATATCTCCCTATAACTCAGTGCATCTATTTACCAACTTTTGTGACAGATAGTGCTCATTTCTAAGATAATTTAAACTATTTTTTCACAAGTACACTATGGCAACCTACGAGATTAAGTTCTTCTCCTGGATGTTACTATGCAAATTCAAAACCTAAACCCAATGTAGTCTATGGGGGATCAGTTTTGACACAGATTTCTCGACTAACCATTGCTGTTGATCTTCCCTGCATTACTAGACCTATACATATTTTATAGATAGACCTATAATGACACTAGGAAATCTGCTCTTTCCTTAATAGATCCAAAATAAATATTTTCTCACAAACACATCTATACACTACTGTGATCAAATTTATCAGAAAAATATTACAATATGCACATGCTAACAAGACACAAATTAAGAGCTTATGATCCAAAGTATACCACTGCCAGAAATAGTGAAAGAATACAGTAACCATGGGGGACTAAAATAACCCCAAATTATCTATTTTCAATGTCCTAAAGAATGAATGAAGGATGAGGAAAGACTCCAATTTAGCACAAAAATTGCCTTCATCCTGAGGTAGGAAAAACAGAAGTATTCTACATAGCCTTGTCCCTCTTCCCGTCCTTGAGTGAAGCTTTTTGTGCTTTGATCCCTCATACATCCATCAAAATTAAAAATAATCAAGCCAGGATGTGTCACTGAGAAAGAGCCTTCTCCTTCCTTCATTACAATCAAGCAACTGCTCGCCTCCGTGCCTTAATGGACTCGGCTGCTTCGACACCGCTGGAAAAAGCCCTGCCTATCTTGTTTCAATCTGCTCCAAGTTCCTGGCTCCAATTTACTCACGGGGATGAATCTGACTCGGAATCCCCCTCCCCCAGTTCTTATCTATTTATCTTCCTGAAGAGAGAGACTTTTTACTAGAGAACCGATTCCTCAGCCCGAGTTGAGCAGTGCAACAGTGACATCCCATGGCTGCCTGCATGAGGCTCCAAGAGCTTTCCTGGCCTGCCAGTGGCCTCCCCTACCCTGGTAAAGAAAACTGATGATGACTGAATATTAGCTGCCCTCAGTGCATTTTATCCATTCACCTCCACATTAAAACCACCTGGCAGTTTCCTCCACGTTTCCAAAGCACCAGGAATTCTCTTCAGCTGCAGCCTTAGACTCAGACTTGCTGAGCTCTCCTTGCACTGGATGTTAACAAGGCAGACTCAGGAACAGACAGGTGTGTAGGTGTTCTTATCATTCCTCATTTATGGCTGCAAGGGAGGTGCATGTGAGGCTTTTTTTGTGATGAGCACAGCTCTCAGGAGTCTGCTGCATTTTTTCCTGTATCAAAAAGGTAACTGGAGCCGAACAGAAACACTGGGGGGGTGTGTACAGCAGTGTTCTGTATGCAAAGGGAGTGGAAAGGTTATGAGAAGTGTTAAATACAGAATTGCTATTTAGTTCAAAGGGATCCAAAATCTACACTCCTCAGAGACCATTCCAAGGCTAAGTGAGCAAACTAAAACTGAGCTTTTCATTGCCTCAAGTCTGAACTCTAAATTTGTCTTAATACCTGAAGTGAGGAATAGCTTCTATAGTTTGATGGTAATTGATTTAATTATGCAAAGTTTATTATGTTTATCTAATGCTGCTTTGCAATACAAGGACTAAACAACTTTTATTAACCTTTCCCTTGCACTAAAAGGACCCTGTTCTGATGCTCCCCAGGGTGGCTGGGGGCCTCCACTGGCCTTACCATGTACAAATGCTGTCCTATTTTCTCTCTACAGACACAAATTTTTTAGTCTAACTGAACAGTTTGGTAACTGAAGTACCAAAATCTTCCTGAACACAAGACAAACCTGACACAAGGGCCAAAGAGGAGCAGCCCAAATAAACTACACTACACAGGATCAGAAGGAATGCACAACACAAACCTGTAAGACAAAAGAACCAGTGACTATCCTGACCCAATATTCCGTATTTGCAGGCAACCATCCAATAAATTTTTAATTCAAAATATTTACTTCACATGCTCACTAAAGCACTTCACAAACTAAGCAAGTCTTGAGACCAAAAGGCCACAAGTCACAGGTACAGTTTCTCACAGGTGGAGTCGAGGTGCAGCTCCACTCTTTGATGTTAAAGCTCTGTTTGCACATCAAGTACTAAAACACGTGGCACCTTCTACTCCATCCATTTCTGTCATTAAAAATGTTAGCTGGATAAAGCTTTGCTATTAAGTAATGCAGTAAGTAGCTGATATTTTTAAAGCCTGAATCATCTACAACTGTGTTGTCTTTATAACTTGTGCCTATTGTGTTTGTAAGGAGAAGTCATCCTAAGGAACTGCCACTCTTCCCAGACTATTAAGAGGACTGCAAGCCATGTGTAACTATCCATTTTTAGTCTAAAGGCTCTCCCTTGTGTGCAGAATGCTTTCCAATTTACAGACACACTCCTTTCAAACTAAAAAAAAAACAAAACCCAACCTGAAGCAAAGGAATTTTGCCATTTTCCTTTTTTCTTCCTTTTTTCCCCCCTTTATTTGTCTACTTTATTCTGTTTTTTCCACTAATGAATCTTACTTTGCCCAAGCCTTATTGTCATTTTGTTGAAACTATTCAAAGTGCCTCAAGCTGCTAAACAGCTGGCAAAATACACAAACATTTAAGACTTTAGTCTGAATATTAAATCATGGTTTCCAGGAGAGAACAATGTTGTCCTTTCGATTTAATACCTTCTTTTGAACTGTATGTCATTTTTGCTTTCAAATTAATCTGAGCATGGAAAACAGGTTGAATATATTTTTATTAGAAGACACTCCAAATATTTAGACAGTCATTTTAATCATGTTGTGGCAAAATTATTATGCTTGTCAGTCTGAAAACATACAATTTACATATTTCCCTTACATTAACTCTCTTTAACAAAGGATTATTAAAATCTTAAATGCTATTTACTCTTCTTTTCCCCTCCCTCTCTGGCATGCATACTTAAAAGAAGCCCTAATAAAATATTTGGGCTGCATTAAGAAACATCTGAATTGCAGTTACAATTCTAGTGTAGTCACAAGCTTGTCATTAAAATGCACAGCACAGTGCTAGTGCAGCTGTATACAGCTTTTATTATTCAGACTGCTAAATAGATGAAACATATTTTAATTCAATGTAAACTGTGCAACTAGAAACACGAGAGATTGAGGCTTTTTTATTTCCTCAGGAGAAGCCCAGATCCTTGAGCTCAATAACTTCTCTTGGCCAAGGGCCAATCTAGATTTATTGCAAGAGTCCCTGTACTGCCTCTCCAGACACACATTTTGTAATACATGAAGAAGCTGGTGGGAAAAGCAAGCTTTCAGCCTCCACCACCTCTTTTTATTAACATGTACCTGTTAATACTTTCAGGCTCTAACTCCATATTCCCTAGGCAGGATCTTTTTTCCCCTCAGACTGGGAATCAGCTCTGAGACCAGAGGAGTCAGCTCACACAGGAGTGCACCAGAGCCCAGGGCCTCACTGCTGAGCTGGAGAACAGAAATGTCCCCAACTCTGCAGCTTTAGACACATGCCACACCTTTTATTAGTGTCCTGAGGAGTTCATAACAGCTTTAAACACTCTCCTGCAAAGATTGAGTCAATCTATCCTGACCAAATTCTAGCTGACCAGTGCATAAACAAGCTTTGATACAAAGCTCATGTCTCAAGCATTAATCTGTATTACTAGCTGCTAAATATCAATTATTTATAATCACAGCCTGTGTAATCATCCCTAATTTTGATTTTGAATTTAATGTATCAGGACAAAAATAAAGCAGAAGAAAAGCCCCAAAGCTCACACTCAAATCTTTGGGAGTAAGTTGCTGAAATAACAAGGAATAATCAGAGATGTACAGTAGATGACCACACAGAAGAGACAGCAGCAGAGTTTGGCAGATATATCCCTAAGTCAGTTGTGCAGCAGAAATGCAACAGAAGAAAGCAGTGCAGGTCCTAAATGACAGTGAGTAGAGCCCATGAGCCAGATGAGCCACGAGTGTGACAATTAAAGGCTATAACCCTAAAAGGAAGCAAGTCCTTTGCCAGATTTCAGCCCTCTCTAAGCTGAGCAACAAGGAATTTTCTGGCCCATTGTGTGCCCTTCTATTGAGGTGGCAGCAGAGTCTCATTATCTCCGTGGGCTGTAAAAGTGCCTCTAATTAGCTAGTCACCAATGCTCTACCAGAGGGTATTTTGGAGTAGATATATTCTAATTGTCTCTGCTGGGTGTCTACAGCGATTCCATAGAAAACAACCTTCACACAGGGTATGCTCAGCTTGGAGGCATTCCTGTCTGCTCTTTCACTCATTCACAGCATTTCAAGCCTGGATGCCACATAAAGCTGAGATGGACGTGCTACGATTAAAGACAGAATAAAAATGAAATGAACCAATAGTCCGAGGTTAAAAATTGGAAGTAGCAACAGTTAATTAGCTCCATAGTTGAAAAGAGAAGCCACAGTGCTTCTGCTCAAGAGGCTAGTGCTGCTATTAGAATATGCTGCTATTAGAATGTTCCAGGAGTGGATTTCTACATTTCTATTATTTAAAAAATAACGTGTACTTTATTATTGATTTCCAACAGCTAAAGCTTCCGTACTTCTCAGTCTTCCTATAGCAATCTGTTGCTCCTCACTCTGATATCTACAAGGCCAGTCAATACCTACTTCTCCCATACCACAAAAGAGGGCTCTGTAATGCAAAGTAAAAGAGAATATTCATTAGCTATGACAGAAAATGACTTGACTTCATTCTCTTTTCTGCTGCCCTCTAAAGCAGCCATAAACATTCAATTGACTTTTATCCCTTCCTTGTAATCTTGGTGATAGAGATGCCCACCTAAACATAACAGGCTTTCACTCTGTCACCTAGATCCAAAGGTCCAAGTTTTCCTGTATCCCACACCTACAGGGCTAAGGGAATGCACACATATCTTACTATTCATATATATTTATGGAGAAAGACAAAAAATGGTTACTTAGAAAAGCCCTTATGCCACCCTATTTTCAGAATTTGTAATTTCCAGGGCTCTTACTGATAAGTTCCTGGGTAATATCTTTTGAAGTACAAATCATTTCACATGATTCACACATTTGCAGTAAAAAAGAAAAAACAAACAAAAAAACAAACAAAAAAAACTAAACAAAAAGTCATATATATATATAATGCACATGTAAGTGACTCAGATTCCAGACATTTCACTTAAAAGATGTTATCATCTGCCTACTGACAGGATTTCTAGTGCATCTGAGAAGAGTTATCAGTCTTTGTCTTTTTTGTTGTTGTTTTTAAAGCAGACAGTGCTTCTCCAAGCACTGGCACTGGACCTCACTGGCCACCAGGCAAACTCCAGTCTAGACCAGTTTGGGCTCCAGCAGTTTTGGTCCCATGACAGGTTCATTTGCAACACCATCTGTCTGAACTAACTGGTCCCCAAGCAGATATCAACCACTTGTAGCACTAGGAAGTTTTCACTCTGGTGGAAGAAATTTTACTTTTCTAAGTCTGCTTTGTCATTCCTCTGTTCTGTAATTATCACTCAAATTTTTAGATAGGAGCAAAAGATCACTGAATAATGCTGTCACACTAGAGGCTCAACATGCACCAGTAACCTTAGAGAGTTTGTATTAATCTTGGCTACCTATATGTGTCACATACAAGAGTATTTCTATTTATAGCAGGATATTCCCAAAAGCTTTCTCATTTTCCATGCAATTCACTTATTTTTTTTTGTTGGTTGTTTTTGAGAATATTTAATTCACTGTCTCTAAGTTTGAAGGTTATTGGAGTTGCCATTCACTCACATTTCACAGGCTCATGCATGACTTACACTTTGATCACGAATGCAAATCAGCAGCATATTTTCATGAATTTATTGCTTTTAATCAAAAATTAGACTTTCATGTCTGGAGATTTATCTAGATACTTCATCACTTAAGCAAGGACACATCTTAATGAAAAATCACGGGATGCCAACACCACTGCTTGAAAAGTTACTATTTTATATGAACACAATGTTCTTCCATCTCTTCTCTAAATCAGATGTCTGTATGTCTAACAATCAGAGTTTTTTTCAAAAATAGCACACAAAACAATGCCTAAGTTCCCTTCAGCTCTGTTTTGGTTGACTGAACAAATTACTTAATATAGAGCATACACATAACTGAGTCTTCTCTGCCTTTCGCTCCTTTTAATCTTGCTGATATGTTATTTACGTTCTGTTCAATAAATAAAATCAAGATTAGAAAGTTTAGCTGCCTGAGGGCACTCTTTGCTAACAAAGATTTTCAAGTGTACAGCTTGTTTTGAACTTTCAGTAACATCCAAAGAGATACTTTGTTCTATAAGCTACCCATGTGATGTCTGTGCCTAATCAGTGAAAATCCCAAAAATTAATGACAATTTCTCTTCTATGTACCTGCCATCTACTTTTTGATTGTTCTCTGTGATCTGTATGAACACTCCACTCTAGCAGCACCTCACCAGCTTGTTGGGTGAGGACCAGGAGAGCAGAAATTCATGGTATGAACACAGAGAAACCCTCAAGGAGAGGAAGGGTGACGAAGTAGTGTTTAAGAATTACAGAGCTGGAGCACCTCGACCAGTGCAGAGCAGGGATCAGCCCCTGGAAGGCATGCTGGGTTTGTTTGGGGGCCTATATTGTGTGTGGCCCCAAGCTGAGTGGCATTTGTTGCCAGACCAAAAATTGTCACAGTTTATTAGAGCCATTTTTCCTCAACCAGTGAAGTGAAAATGACAAGAAAATAAACAGTTGTCTGAGAACATAAGCCACCAGCGAGCAGTCCTTCGCCACAGCATGGAACCAGAAAAAAGAGCAGCCATTGAGCTGCCTTAACACAGCTGGAACTGGCACTGGCTCTGCTTCTGAATTGCTGCAGAAAGCAATGGAAAAGCCCAATTGACAAAGAAACAGCTGTAGTAGCCAAATAGCAAACGGCTTGGAAAAAGGCCTTTTCAGCTGACACATTCTTCAGCAACCTCTGAAGATTGATATGACAAATGGTGGACTTCCTTCCCAAATTGGGGGTTAAGTGTGCAAGAGGGACCTTGTGCAGAAAGTTGTCCATCAGGATTTCTACCCACTTTCCCTCTTTTGCCTGGATGCTGCTGCTTCTCTCAGCGTGCTGCAGTTCCCAACCCAGAGATCTGTGCCCATGATACCTTGTGCCATCCAAAACTTGTGCTGGTCCTGTCTGTAGTACGTGTATGCCACAGGTCACCATCCTCTTCCACTCTTCATGCCTGAGAGGGACCAATCTGACTTTTATTTATGCCTCAAGGTATGTTATCCATGAGGTGAAGGATTGCTATAGGGGCTGTACATGTGTACATGTAAACAGTTCTCAGATATAAGATTGCCGTGTTTGCGCTTTATTTTCGTCCGAGAAATCAATCAAAAAGAATCCTCAGCGACTCCCGTTGTTACAGCGGGACGGGACAATGCCACCGATGCTTAGGAAGCACATCCGAGAGAGGGTCACAAATACAGAAAGTGTTTTAGAATTGTCCTCGTTTCCTCCCTGACAGATAACCACAAGACTGATGCTGTTTGCTTTCTGAGGCCAAAACAGCTCCGACAATTAAATACACACAATGTATTTAATTGTGTACAATTAAATACCTCTGTACTCAGCTGAACAGGATTTTAGAGCAGCACCAGGACACCAAGAAAGAGATGATGTAAACCATCTGTTCCTATCTCTTCCTTGGAAAAGGGTTCCTTCCTATCATTCCTGTGTCTCATTCTTCCCTTTTCTTCTTTCCCTTTCCCATTAGTGCAATTACATGAAGAAAGTTGTAACCATGATAATGCTGCACCTCAAGAAAATGAGAAATGGCACAGGATTACTTTTATTATACCTTGAAGTGTCCAAGGCTTAGGGACTGCAATGCTCATAAATAGCACTTGAAGCAATCCTACTAGAGGTCCTTAGCTCATTATGACATAATTGCACTCTTCCAGGTGCGCTACTTAGCCTGCAACCATTCCAGAGAATTGCTAAAAATTAGAATAGAGAAATAATTTAGAAGTTCACCAGCTCACATAAAGGTTCCTACTTGAAAAAAAATAGCACTAAACTTGTACTTTCTTTTGGGTATTCCTCAGAAGAAGAGTCACCAACTGGCTGAGATCCCATTTACCTGCGTAAACATACAGAAAGAAACAAACTGAAATGACTGAAAAAATACATTTTACAGAGACATCCAAGCTACTGTTAATTCCTGAGGATTTACTAAGAAACTCCATCAAGTATCTGAAATTCCATGTTCTTGATCATATTTCTCAAAATACACAGCCCACAATCAAAACCTTGAAATCAAAATCCAGTTAATTCTGAGGTTTTCCTTTTCATCCATCATCACATTTTTCCTTATAAGGAAGATTTTTTTAAAGAGATTAAAACCTGAATATTGCATTTAATTCCATAATGTCTAATAACTAATTATTTAAATGTTTCTTAACAGTGAAGAGCAAGGGAGCTTCTTGAGAAGAAAGAACAAAAGAAACAAGGAGCAAATAAAAGTGATCAGCCACAGGACTGTCTGGAAATGTTAATTCATCTCTCTATTTTTGAAACCAGATGACAGTCACATGCTGTTAGGCCAGCTAGGAACTGTGAGATTTTAAAAAGCATAATTCATTAGTTCTTCTTAGTAATTACCTTCACAGAACTCTTCCAATTTTCCCCCGTGCCCCACAATTCAATAGCGCCCCAGTTTGTCTGGTTCATTTTCTGTCTGTGGATTTTAGTAGAAACTAATTGAGCTTGATAAGGGTCAGAAGATCTGATCACTCCCAGCTGGAAGTAGGACCAGCCCTCACATTTACCTGGGTTTGGTTTTGGGTTGTGCTTTTACTTCTGGAGGATCCTTTCTCCTTTGGCTCCAGACAGCAGCTCCCACCAGCACCCGGAGACGAGGCTTTCCCCACACCTCCCGAGCCAGGCTCACAATAGGCCTCTCTCATCCCAGGCTACTTTAAACACCAGTGAACTCATTTTTCCTGTCTTTAGGAACGCTTTTCCTATGAAGTAAAACTGAGAAATCTATTTCTACAACTGTGACTGTTTTTCCTTTCTAGCTCCACTCCAGGGCTGGGCTTTGGCAGTGCTCCCTTGCAGGGTGGGCTGTCCCTCCACAGGCTCGTGCTGAGCTTTCCCAGGTCACGCAGCCCGTGTCTCCCTTGTCCCACAGTTGTTCCCTTGCCATCCATTTCTGTTATCCTGGGTACATGAAGCAAGGTGTCATTTAAATAGACTGCATCCGCCATCAACATGATTTCTTATTCCATCCAGCAGGATGAAATTGTCATACCCCACGCTGGTATCTAAATATTTCCTTCTGATAATGACTGAGTAGTCCTTGAAATTACCCATTATGCTTCCGACCCCCATTTGCCACCTGCAGTCACCATCTTTGTCCATCTGCACTCATCGTGTCTGTTCATCTTTGTCAAATTTACAGCAAACAGTCTAGGAAGGAACAATGCACCCAGCACAATTGTAAAGATGGGAAACCAAACAGGGGGTGGGGGTTGGGAGTGACTCTAACAAAAGGCAGGTGTAGAAGTTATTAATTAACTGCAGAGATACAGCACAAATTACTCAAAGTACAATGTAAGTAATTGGCACAATGCATTTGCTTGATGCAGCTGAGAATTATGTGCTCCTACCTTTTCACTAAAGCACTACAGAACATGAAATTATTTAGGAAAGCATGTTCATTAAATTCTACCACATTGTGAGAGGCAAGCCTTAACCAAAGTATTTAGAATAAAATATTCATATTTCAGATGATACAGGCAGTAAATTTTGACAGCATCCAATCTCAGGGACTGCAGTATCTATACTCAAGTCCCCAGAGTAGTTGTGATAATTGTTTCTTTTTTAAAGCAGTGCTTAAAAAGAAGAGCTTTAATTTGATCAGATGAAACTTAATGAAGGTGATTTAGCCTATAAAGTTAATCATCACTTTGGTGTCACTTTCACAGGATTTGGAGACTTTCCATTCTAAGGCAGGAATGCAAACATCACAGAAAAGGGCACATCCGTGTTTCTCCACTGTCGGTTCTACAGATAAAGAAGATGCAGTGTCTGATTTACAGGCACAGTGCTTTTCCCAATTGCTGTATGATAAATATAATATTCTGCTTCTTGGACTTACTTGTAGATAAGCCTCTATTCCACACACCTATCTGTGTGCTCTCCAGGCTTCCCGAGTGTGTTTCTGCACTTTCTAGAGCATCTTAAAGAAAGGAAAGTGTATTAAACCCTCATGCTGGGCCAGGCTCCCCCCTGCACTCTCGGAGCCTGATCCAATGTCCTGTTAAATCAACACGACTATTTCCAGAAAATGCAATTACCTGCATTCAGTCACATCCCTGATTACTCACCTCTGTCCCCCATTATTCAGCATGCAGAGAATACAAGTGGTATGAAGGCCACACACACAACTGCAATAAGGACAAATTATTTTCCCCATTTAAATTATCTTCCTGAAGTCAATGCAGCCTGGGGCTGTAGGATCCAAAAGGGCTGTCCAGAGATTTCCAGGCTATTTCACTTTTTTTCTAGCAACCAAAATCACCAGAGAGATCCTGAGTGCTGAAACTACGATTAGAGTAGCTACATATTTTAACACTGTTTCCTGCATCGTGTCCATAAGTAATTTGTTTTCATTACATTTGTATGGTAATAATAATGAGAAGATAATGTCTGGTGCCAAGGTAGATTACCTTGTTCCTGTAGGAGAGAAATTTGGCTTTGTGAATCCAGCTATTTGGTATCATACACAAACATGTTCACAATATTCTCCTCCAGGCAAACAGGCCAGCATGAGGGGGCACCAAACCCAGTACTGTGATGAATTAATTAGCAATGAACAGTAACTCTGTAGGATTACACTGTAGTCACTGCATTCAGAACATAAAAGGCAATTCCTGCAAAGGGTTTGAACCCACAACTCCACATTTAGATAGAAAACTCAGTTCCATGTTTGAGCTTTCTCCTGTTTCCTCTTCTTCTCTGTGACATGTTTTCCACTGCTTTACTACCCAGTAAAATTAACCTGAACAGAAACACAGAGGCACTTTCATCTACCAGATCCAGTTCAAAGTTGTCAGATCTCAACTTTGAATTCTTTGCTTCTGCTCATTCACATTCCATCAACTGCCAGCAGCTAAAAGTGGGGGTTTGTGTGTCAGGCAGCTTTTACTTGTGAAATATATAACATTTTGATAAATACTATAATTTTAAGTGTTTTAAAGCCTTCTTTATACTGTTAATGAGGTCATACAATAAAGAAATGGCAATTACAATGAATTTCTTTAAAGCTACTTCACTTAGAAAATAAAATGCCTGCACAAATTTGCCAGCTAAAAATCAAAATTGTTGTATACTACATGTAAGCCTTTAGTACAAATAGAATTTCTGACAGATTTATATTCAGGATAAAAAATGTTACCTGTCAAAAACAGACATAAAAAATTAAATACCTGCTTAATCTGAGGCTTCAAGTATTGCAAATGTAGCATTCATTATCATAAATACAGTAGTATGATCTAATTATGTATTCTGTACTAAGTTTGTCAGATAACACAACTTGAAAATGGCACAACTAAATCAAATATGTTCTACTTACCTATTGAGTGTTAGTGAAATTGCACATAAAAAGGCTTCTTTACAGTCAATTTTAAGACGCTGCAACTTTGTTACGGGTTTTATTTTATTTTAGGATTTTATCATCACTTTACCAACTGATTTTAGAGCTTTTTCCAGCCTGAGAATATCTTCATATCCAAACACAAGTGGATGAGTTGTTGTATGAATCATCAATCTTATTAATGTTTATCTTCATCTCACACACTCTAACCAAGTGTGCCCGTCTTTTTCCACTGTCCTGTGATTCACAGTTTAGGCAAAGGCAAGGCAAGTCTTTACAAAAACCATATAACTGAAAGAGAAAAGCAAGGCAAGAATGTGAAGGCCATTTTGCCTGGGTCTGTCCTGGTTTGGGCTGGGATGGAGCTCCTTTCCTTCCTGGTAGCACAGTGCTGTGCTACCCCAGCAGTGAGCAGCCTGGGGGTGCACAGGGGGCTGGGAGGGGTCACAGCCGCACAGCTGACCCCAGCTGACCCCAGGGGGATTCCAGACCAATAAATATGGCCAGTAAATAAATAGGCAGAAAGGGGCCAGGGGGACACTGCTCAGAAATGGGCTGGGCATCACTCAGAGGGAGGGGAGCAATTGCTTTCTATAGTCTGTTCATTTTTATTAATAATAATCAGTATTATACCTTCTACTTCTGTCCCATTAAGCTCTCTTTATCTCGAGCCACAAATTTTACATTTTTTTACCCAATTCTCTCCTCTGTCCTATTGATGTGGGTGGGGAGCAAGCAAACAACTCTGTGGTGTTGGGCTTCCTGCCAGTTTAAACCACCACAGGTTCCAACATCAGCGTGATTGACTTCAGGGGCAAAAAAAGTTGTTTGTACCACACCTCTTAGACTAAATACAAAATAGCCTGAACTCTTAAACTAAAATCAGAGGTATGAAACTGTTAGAAATACAACTTTTCTCATGAACTAGAGACGCAGAACCAGGGCAAAAGTAAAGCAACTAAAGTAATCTTTCAAATAACTTTTCTTCAACATTCCATGAGTTTTACTTCAATCAATCTCGTCCCTAATATGGATCCTTGGGATGTCAAATAGGTCTGATTTTTGCTTTCCACTCAATCTCCTATGCCCTTGAGTGTTTCTCTCAGTAGCAGTGGAAAAGCACAACCTCTGCTGTCTCACCCTTCAGCTGGAGTCATTTTCTCTGCAATGATCCCTCCCCTGCCCCTCTCCAGTACGGATTTGCCTCCACAGCCTTGTGACACAATGCTTGTTCACCAGGTGCATTTTCAGCTGTTCTTCAGAAATCAAGAGCTACACCTGCTGTCTGGGGTGGTCTGAATTTTCTACTCCTTCCATTGCTCCCTCCCTGCAAAGTAAGGTTTTGATCATTCCCTTGTCCTCTGGCTCCCAGCTTCTTTCATGTCAGTCTGAACACATCCTCACAGTGCCTCTTTATACATGTTATGATGTCTGACTGGAGCATCTCAGTAGGACTGGAAAAACTGTGCTAACACAAGGAAATAGCCTAATTATCATCATCATCATTTCCATTCCTGCTACTTGCAAAACTGATCCTGGGGTGACAGTCCCATTCTATTTGACACATATACACAAAACATTCAGCCAAAAGACCATCTCTGTTCAAGAGGCTGTAAAAATGGGTTCTGAAAAATCACTCTAGGTTCTTCTTGATTTAAAGGAAAACGTCTCATTTATTGAGACATCTGTATTCAGGCTTTTTCCTGAATTTTTTAAACTTCCAAAAGCAAACTTATATCCATTTTATGAAACACAGGGCAAACAGTGATCCTTCTACGTGCATAAAAAAGGTAACATAAGGCTGTAAAGGTACATAGAAGAAAATGAAAGAAACTGAGCGTACACACACATTTAAAAGTTATTAATGTAAAAGCTAATATTTACTTCCAAGTCCCAATTCCATTATGACCATAATAAAACAAACCCAGGTATAGATGTCTATGAGACACAGGCCACAAGTGTCTATGAATACCTACTGCCCACAAAGCACAGTAATACAACTCTTCTGTCAAAGGAAACGCTGGGCTTAAACATCTTCAGAAAACAAGCACCCAAACTTCACCTTAGTAACACAAAGCAAGGGACTAAATTATTTTCTCCTCAACATTCACACTGCCATGATATTGTTCAAAAAGAGTGAAGAATTAAAAAAAACTTCGAAAGTATTAAAAAGCCAGAAATTCTCTTCATAATGTTGCAGCTAAATTATGAATTAAAATCATTCCATTATTATGCCACTCAGTTGGGGCCTACTGGGGAAATACTGGGACACTACGAATTAGAGTTGTACTAATACAATTCTTGATTTCTATTACTTCAAATTTTCCCCATGGTGATTATGGTAAGAATAATAATAATAATGTGCAATAAGAGTAATTAATCTAATTAGTTCATTAAAATGATGATGGCTATTAACACTAAAGGTCATAAATTAAGACAAGACCTTCTCTGAACATTAATAGAGATGAAATATGTTTTCCTCTGCACAATGGACAAGGCACCAGCTGCTTCTTTGGTGAAAAAAATAGCAGGATGATTATCTAAATATGCAAATAGAGTTTCTTTCACTACCTACTGTGAAGGTTGAATATCAATGACACAAAAATAATTTTTCTTCAGATGGAAAGGAAACAGTCACAGCCCACTGCAGAGGAGGGAGAGATTTTAATTTCTCAGTTCAAGGCCTATGACCTGGCAGCACTTCCCCTGCCCTACTGTTCCTCCTTTGTCCCCTTCCTCATAAGAAACTTCCATGTGAAATGCTGTATTGATAACTTTTAATAATCTGTTTGCTTGCTCTCTATAATACATTTATGGTGTTTCATTCATGAGCTCTTGGATGTCCATTTGTATGCATTAACTCCACCTATGTGAAACATCATATATGATAATAAATACACATCTTGGTATGTGGAGGTGAAAACCTTGTGCAAAGTTGCAGAAACATATGATAAATCAATTATTTATGTCCTTTTTATTGCCTCACTGGCCAGATAATTCTGTGTTCCCAGTAGCTTTAACATTCCAATCCAGTGAACAGATTACAGCATCCGTCATTTGCTTGAAATCCACATGCCAAATAAATATTTCTTCCATCTGCCTCTAATGTGAAATGTCACCTGTTTTCTACAAGCACTGGTGTGATTCAGTCTTGAAAGAGCTCCAGCTTTGGAGCTATAAAAGCTTTGGAGTCTTACCCAGGCCAAGGAAAATGATGCCATCAAGACAGGACATTCCAGCACCCTGCTCACATCTACTCCAAGCCTTTTGAAGAACCCAAATCATCCTCCTTGAAAACAGAGAATTCACGTGCAAAATATTTTGTCAGAAATACATCTGGCTGCAATCTATCCTTCCCTGGGTTTCCCAGGAAAATGTACAAGTGGAAAATGCCACTACGTGAAGCTCTCCATGGAGGTCAGCCTTGTGTACCCTAAATAATGCCTCCCTCTGGACAGCCCAGAGCCAGCTGGAAAATGACAAATGACATCCTACAGGGAGCAGCAAGACAGACAGAAGAGCAAAGTGGAACCTGCAGAGAGATTTTTCCAAATGACAGAATTTGTAGAGATCACAGACAGAAGAAAGGTCACAAAAAATGAAGTCCTCTATGGCTTCTGGTTTAGCAGGTTTGTGGTTGACCTCAAGCCAAGTGACCATTTATCCTGTTTACACAAGTTACTTAACACTGTCACAGAGGGTTTGATTCTTTCATGAACAAGTATTCTATTCAGAAAATATGTTTACTGTATCCTGACTTGCATCCTTCACATATTTCTACTGCTAAGCCTCAAAAATGGGGGTTCTACTCACAGACAGACAAAGCCCATTTGCCCACCTCCCTCCCAAAGCAGCCCCTCTGTAACAGGGCTGCTCCTTCACCAGCCTCCCAGACAGGAGCTTTGGGATGGTAACATTTTAAATTCATTTATTTTCTAATTTCCTACCCTAACAATTGAGGTTAATGTCAGTTGGTACAGACATGAGTGAACCAGAAATATGACCAAATTTTCTACTATCTCCCTATCCAAAAAATAACATGATAAAAAGAAATAATCTAAAAAACCTGTAAGGAATTACAACAAAATTGTGCTTCCGATGGGAAACGGCATCTGATTTTGCTTTCAAATATAAACCCAGAGAAGTCACAAAACAGGTAACTCTCGAAGTATGATAATTAGTAAGAATATGTGGATGCTGTCTAGGCATGGATTTTTTTTTTTTTTTTTAATGTTCAACTTCAGTGACAGTCTTAAGTTAGAAAAAAATTGGTTATTTTCTATGCATTTTTAAAGGAAATAATGAATAATTCAATTTTAAGGAAGGGAGCATAGGAACAATTGACTCAATCTTTCCTTTTCACTATGTTATTTATGCTGCCCTTTATTTCCATAAGAGATAAACCCCTCTTTAAAGAACTAATACTTCTAGAACAATCGTTTTTAATTACAAAATCTCAAAACATTTCCATAGAACTGAGTCTCACTTTTTGAAATAAGCTTGATAAAAAATAGGAAAAGACAAAAAAGCCTAACATTTGAATAATGTTCAATAGCAATTTTGGCCAAAGAGTTACAGACTATTAGCATTTTTCTTCCTATCAGCTGGAAGGAAGAAAAATGCTGGTTTGTGAAAAACAGGGAAAAATCCCAACCTCTGAGAAATCACAGAACTTTTAAGTATTCTGCTCTATGCCACCATTTTCCTTGTCCTTACCCTTCTCAGAGCCTGGGTGCTATTAGAAAGGTAAACTGAGACACAGGCAAATAATTTCTTCTACAATTCATGATTGCTTTTCACTCTGCTTTATATTGTTCTTAATAAGCCAACTACAGTTCATGATCCACATACAGTTTACTACAGTTCTTCCTTGTAAAGAAACAATAACTATGAGAGATAAAAATCTTCTCCTCCCTCCAAATTATAAACAATTGGTTTAGGGCTAAAGATCTTGTTTCCAAAATAATGGCTTTGGTATTCGTTCTTTTATTTTCCTTCCTTTTTTTAGTTTTCTTTTTTGGTGTTAAGGTTCATATTTTCAACTTCTCTGGAACAATGAGAAGCAAAAACAAATATAGCACTTCAAAAAATGAAAGCTGGCTCTTGCAAAATACTACCAGCCTGACAGCTGGAGCTTTATAAGTAATATCAAATATTGCAAGGGAATAAAAACTGAGAAAATAATTGTTAGAGAACGCTAAAGACAAACTGCCTTAGAGAAGAAAAATTGTGTCAGCAAAACCCAGAAATTGAAGAGGCCCAACCAGCCTCTTTCTCTTGCCTCACATCCTGCACTTGTAACTTCATGGTTATTCCTGGGATTTGCATGCTGGTCAGCACTACTTGCAAGCATACAAGAAAAATTACAGAACCTTGTTCAAGATCCTTTTTTTAACTCTGGTATTTTCTGCATGTGTCTGCATCTTCAAAAAAATACTAATATCCAAGCTAGACACTGATGAAGTCTAAAAATCTTACAAAAAATACCTGTGTTCACTTGGAGAACTTTTACTCCCTGACACTGGATACACAGATATCTCATACTGGAAAAAATAAGCTCACTGAACGTTTGTGCATAAACAGATTTCACTTATGTCTCTGTTGGTGCAGTGCCCTCGCTGATCTTATGAAGACAATGGAATGTTAGAGAAACAAACAGCAAGAGCTGCTTGTAATACCTTCAACACAATGATTTCTTCCTTAAGGCACACATATCTAAAAACACTGCCGGCAGGTTTCCCTTTGTTCATCGTGTTCCTGCTGAGTCCAGATGTTTGCTTTTGCCCCACGCCAGTCAGAAAAATCGTGAAAGGTTTCCTGAGTTGCTCATGGGCAGAGCTGTGTAAGCACAGCTGGTCCAGCCCAGTGACACAGAGCCTCTCTGCCTCCAGAGGGAAGGAGAAATAACTCCAGAAAGTCGGGGTTTTTTCCAGGAGAAAGAGCTCCATTTCAATGACTGCCAGTCAGAATTCTGCTGCACCTTTGGGTGAAGAGCTGAGACACTTTTGAGCCTGTCTGGATCATGTGGATCACTTCAGATCACTCAGTGCAGGCCTGTGCCATCACAACTACACTGTACTTCTCTGCTGGGCAGCTGCACCATCCTTTCTCTATCCCATAAAAAAATACTGCCTTCAGTCAGGACTTTGACATAAATAAGAAACTGGAACCGCTATGCAAAGAACTTCCAATAAATCAGGATTTTTAAAATGAAGGTGCTCAGCACTTTCTAAGAATCTTGGAAGGATACTCAGAGTAGGTACTTCTGAGCATGTGGCAGTTCAAAGTCAACGATCAGATTTTAACACCTTATCCCTCATTTGGAAAAGCAATGTGGTGAGGAATTGTCACATTCCAGTGCTGGATCTGCAGGGATCCTTGACACCCAATTTCAAGGCTGAAGCACGGCCAGCACAGGCACAATCTGGGGCTCCTGCACCAGCCCCGAGTTCCACTGCACCCCTGACAGCTCGGCCCGTGCAGCATCTTCAAGGAAAGCCTTCATTAGTTTAATTTAAGGTCTATAATTTCCTAGATTTTACTCTCTATGCTATAGGTACAATTCTTCTTTGGTGGTTCCCGTGGGGCTGAGCATCTGCTCAGACAGAGAAGGAGAACACCTCAGCTAAGGTCTGATCTTGGCCTAGTGACACCCATGATTAGATTAAGTTCTGATGTTTGGCTGTCTGAATTCATTCTGTTAAAGAACACCGAGTATAAATTGCATAGTTGTGTCACTAATGATAATTTTTGAAAATGAAACATTTTTGCATATAAAAACATTTTTAAAAAATCCGCATTTTTTCCGGCTTAAAACCAAAACATGAGTTATCTCTCCTGCACTAGAAGCAAATAAAACAATTAAAAGGAAAAACAACTTTGCTTCTGGGAAAAATTATTTCTTTTTCTTAATCAAATTCATGAATTTTAATCAGTAAGTGCCTTAATGCGTGAAGGGAAAATGGCAATTTTCAGAGCTCTTCTCCCTAGAAGGATATTACATTATATATTTTCCATTCTGAATGTCCCAGACATATTTTACAAGTGCCTACTGATACTTAAAGTTAGGATTGAATTCTGTATTTAAATTGCAACCCATCTCCAGTTTCAGGTCATTGAGATACAAAAGGTCGTGATATTTGCCTTTCATTTTTCTCCTCTCAGAATACTAAAACTTGAGACTATAAAGAATGCTGTATGAAATATAATTTCTTGCCAATTTTATGAAGAATATACAGTGATTAAGTAAGTAGTTTGACCTGAGTTGTTTAATCCTATTCACCTAGGATCACCTTCAAAAATTTGGCTTCTCAATGCAAGTATGAATATTTTAAAGAATATAGGAAAAGATTCAAGGTGAAAAAAGGCCACAAAAGATGAGAATCTGCTTCATCTTTGGGTCAAAAACATTGTTTCTGAATAAAAACAATAAAAAAATATATAAGTGACTTTTTTTTTACATTCAGCAGAGAATATATTATTTTCAGTGTGGGACCTGAGAATGTAAAATATGATAAAAGAGAATCTAGGCTAGATGGACTCTTTCCTTCTATCCCCAAAAATTTACAGACAGGTTTTGGAATAAAGCTTTCAATGCTAATTCCACACAATCCCTTTTTACTTAAACAAAGTTAATAGATCTTGCATCTGTTTTAAAGCTGCTTAACACCTCCAGATGCATGTGAAGAGGTCACAGTGTAAATGACAGTCAGAGGCAGCATTTCTACTGAAATTAATAGATTGACCAATTTATAGGAACTGAAATGGACCATTATCATCATCCAGTCTGACCCCCTGCATATTGACAATATTGGTCTTTTACCAGCTTATCCCTGAAGTGAGCCTGTAATATCTATTCCAGGTATCCCATATCTTTTGAAATACACCCATTTTGATTTTGGCACATTAAGGAATGGATATTCTATCTCAGTTCTCAGTAAATTTTCAATTGGGCAAATCAGTCTCACTATTACAATGCCTCAGTTCTAGGACAACATCAAGTCCCTCATCTTTCACGCACTATCAGTACACTGTCAAAACTTTGCACACCACCTCTGCCAAGCACATATTTATGCCTCAAAACAAAAGCGTCCCATAGCAGGAACTCCTCAAACTCCAGCAGTCCCTAAGTTACAGTGAGAGGAGGTGCAGGGAGAGCTCCTGCCCAGTGAGCTGCTGGTGGCCAGGCTCAGAGCAGCTCTGAGGGCCCGCTGCCCTGGGGACACCGTGCCCCCTGTGCTCTTCACCTGCTTCTCCTTTGCTCAGGGGCTCAAGGCACATCTCAGGGCTTCGTTATGTGCAGCAATATACAGATATATCCCAAAATACAGTCTTGTCTCCCAGTTACAGCACTGGCTGTTCCCATCAGACCCCGGTGAGCCACACCAGATCTCTGCTCATCCTGCAGACGTGTGCCAGCGTGTCTTTCCTAACGCTTCCACACACGTACATTCACAGCATCCACAGCCCAAAAAAGCAGCTCAGAGCTGTGACAGTTGTTCCCTTCCCCTGCCTCCATCCCTTCAGGTGAGCTGACAGGCCTCAAGGCAGGGGCTGAGCTGGCTGAGCTCTCCTTTCCCTCTGTTCTGTCTCTAGCTCAGAGTCAGGGAGCAGCCCTGCAGGAGGGACCAGGAGCACGGGAGCTCTGGCCGGGCACAGGGGCTCAGCACCTTCCCTCTGGCAGCATCCTGGAGGTGGGGCTGCCCAGGGACCCCCGGAACAGGAACAGAGAACAGAGACAGGGACAGGAACAGAGCTGGGGCTGTGGCACTCCCTGAGCCCTGCCTTACCCAGGGAGCCAAATCGATACCGAGCCCAGTGTGGCAGCCACAAAAACGTGTCAGAACCCAGCAACTCCATGAAGAACCTCCTGATTACCCGTGGAGGAACACATCCAGACTGCACTCCCCAGCCACTATTTACACAGCTGTGGATCTCCAAAGATAACTGATTTTTCTTTTTTTTTTATCTGCTTTTTTGAAGAGATAAAGTATTCAGCAGGTTGATAGAGCTTTCAGCTGCAACTCTCTTGCTTCCTCACTCTTAAGCCTAATAGCTCATCAAGATGCAGCTTGCCAAATCTGCTTCTCCTCCTCCCCCATCATTTCCGTTGTTCTTTTCAGCATCCAGGGTTTTAAAGAGTTTCTGCTTATAGGGTTTAGAGGCAAGACACTCACAAGTCTGCTGATAATGCATCATGTTACTTACTGATTTTTAATCCTGAATCAGTATCTTCTCACTTTTAAACAGAAATTGTATCTTTACCAGCTATTTGTTTTGTAAAATTTAAATTTGACTTTGTGCTGTGACTGCTAACCTAATGCCTCCAACTGCTGGAAACCACTTCATTCTCTTTTCATAAACATCTTCTACAAATATCTATTTAACTTCCCTGAATATATTACCCAATCATCTTGTGCATTTGTGATCTTACTTTTATGCAGAAGCTGCAATTTATTACCATTAAAATCTTGTTACAGAGGATTATTTTCAATTTGTTGAAATTTAGCTTCTGTACTGGAAAACAAGGAAGAAAGATGGAAAGCAAGACCATGATGGACTTATTTTCCAGGATGCTTGTCTGCATTCATGCTAAGGGTATTACATGGATTTACTTCCTCAAAGAGGAGGTAGAAGGGAGTTAAAGAGAAAAGGAGGAAGATTAGTTTGACACTGAAGGACTGAGAAGGTTTCTTTAACAGTATTTAGGAAAAAAGGTAAAATATAAAACCTAGCTTATGCCAAAACTTTCTCCCACCCTTGGCTCCACTGTAGATTATATAGGAATGCTAGATTTTCAAGTAATTTATTATTGAAAAAAAAGACTTTCATTTGTTTTCTGTTAAAGAGATAAAACATAAATAATTCTCTATTCTTTCACATTGAAGTGTCAGGTGTCACTTTACAGTGCAAAGTTTATTAGCCTTAAAAGTCTTTTTCTTCTTTTGCTTTGTGCTACTGCTCTTTTTATCATGTGTCACATTTACGGAAATTTTAACTACCATTTCAGAGTGCCCTGTTTATACCACAGATAGTATATTTTTAATTTATAAATGTATTTTTATTTACTGTTTTCTCTTTTCTGACTCAGAAATTTAATGAGCTCTCCCACACCTCATACCCAGGGGAAGTAAGAAGACTGAAGAGGGCATGTAAAAAGCAGTAGCTGATTTTATAGCTGTTAAATGTGAAATATGCTATTTGTAACAGGGAAATTGAAGCCTGTGGCCACTATAAAAATGCTCAAAGTGAGGAAGAGATGTTGCCCTGACTTTTGCAGTCTTTCGATGTTTTCACTTTGGGATAGAGTTTCTCGCACACTTTCTGTAAACATAGTCATGTTTTGTTAACTGTTCCTGATTGTTTTCATTGTTTCTCCAGAGGTGGAGAGAGTTTGATGGATTGTTCTATTAACCAATGTGGTTGGAAGAGGTGGTAACCTCATCCTCCAATCCATGGTCATTCCTAGAAACATACATATATGAGAGAAATAAACAACCGGGTCTCTTCTCCTGGCTCGGCGTGATCTGACAGAGAACTCGAGTCTGGAGTGCTTCTTTCGTGTCCTAGAGCGACAAAGAGATGCCTTTACTTGTGGGGAAGAGTAACTTCCCAAGTCATCCCACTAAATTTAACAGGCATTCCTGTGGAACAAATGAGTGTAAAAACTGAGTGACTACTACCTAGCAACACATCCTAAAATCAAAAAATGGTTTGGGTTGGAAGAGACATTAAAGCTGATTCAGTCCCACCCTGCCATGGGCAGGGACACCTTCCACTATCCCAGGCTGCTCCAAGCCCCATCCCACCTGGCCCTGGGCACTGCCAGGGATGGGCAGCCCCAGCTGCTCTGTCACCCCGTGCCAGGTCTCTGTGACACCGGTGTGGCATGGCCAGGTCAGCTGGCTGTCACAGGGGAACAGCTGCAGTTCCATGCACACCCTGCCACTGCAGCACCGTGGTTGCTGCCTGTGACTGCAGAAACGCTGGTACCAAACGTATGGGGCAGACAATCGGCCGTGCCTCCCTTTACACATCGCCTGGGGAAGGATGTCCTCTGAATTACTCAGTTAACTTTGCAGCTATTTCCATTTTCCCCCCATGGCTTCAAAGAAGTCAATAAGCAATTGATAAATCTTCTGTCGCCCTGGGCAATTAATGGGAGTTACAC
This sequence comes from Daphoenositta chrysoptera, assembly GCA_013397915.1. Classification (NCBI taxonomy): domain Eukaryota; kingdom Metazoa; phylum Chordata; class Aves; order Passeriformes; genus Daphoenositta; species Daphoenositta chrysoptera. The sequence goes on along the minus strand of VZRO01007446.1, from coordinate 638,785 downwards.
AGCATTGACTGCATCAATTCTCGTGTATGTGAAAAGCAAAAAATTGATTTCACAAATTTACTGGTGCCTATTGATTTAGTGCCTCTTTCCCCAGCTATTCCCATTTAAAGCTTTTGTGAGGTCATTGAAAAAAAACCCTCAAGACTGTCAAATAAAATCTGTTTCTTCAGAGCTTTATCTGTTACATTATTTTGCAAGTATTTTTAGCCTCAGCAGTATGTTTTCAGGCTGAGCTTCAGGCTTGTAAGATTTTCATCATCTAGAAAGTGAGCATAAACAAACTGACCCAACCAACCATTAAGTGAAGGTGTTTTGAAGGTTCAGGGTCCTTTTAAAAAGCAAAAATTCTACCTACAAAAATCCTTACTGAGACTTCACAGGCTCAAGATGAGTTTACAGGCAAATCAAAGTACTTGTGTACCTAACCATCCAATTTGCATCTGCATGCATCTGATTGGCAGCTGAATACCATGAACATCCAGAAAAATTGTTAGTCCAAGCAGCCAGATTTGTTCCTAGGACTGAGCTTTTAGCAGAGGATCACAGAGACAAATGCAGCAAAAGTAAACTGAATGTATCAAAAAATAACAGCCTTTTGAGAAATTTGTCCTCACGCACCTGTAGCTCACAGTTCATCACCCACATTTGTGAAGACACAATAGGCAGAACAGAAAGGAAAAATTACTTTTCTAATTTTTGGGTTTTTAGACATTACCTCATTTTTTGTTAAAAATAACATTGAATGGGAAGTCATTTGGTTCTGCATCCTCTTTAGTCTCATCCTCTTTCAGGCCTTACAGTCAGCAGTGCAGGTTGGATCTCATTGTCAGCACAGTGATACTCTGGGAACCCTTTTGTTTCTTTCCTATAGAGCCTCTTTCCTAGAATCTCCTGTCAGGACCAACCAACAACTTCAGGTTGATTCAAGGAGCAGCTACAATGAGATTTAGAAATTCTTAACTAGATACCAGTCACCCTCTTTTGCAAAGGGATGACTTATCCGTGGCTCTTCAAACATGGAAGTAAATCGATATTTTTTCAACCTTTTTTTATAAAAGGAAGTAATTTCTACAGGATGTATGGGTGTAAGTGCTGTGCTGAGCTGGGAAAGGAGTGAGGACGAGAAACAATAGGGTTCATACCTACTTTGAAAGTACAGTAGACAGAATATTTTGGAGCCATATTGCATCCAGAATTCCAAACCTCTAGTCAAAAATCTAAGTGAAAATTTGCTTCTATGGCAGTGAAGCGTATGTGCATCATCTGATCCACACAACAGAGCAAGATAAGAATATGTCTGCAATCATAACCTAAGACCACCAAAATTCATCCCTCTCTATGCAAGTGCCAGCCTCCCATAAATCAAAAGGTGTTTTAAGGTCTCTGGATGCATTAAACTCGATTTGTCCCTCCCCCACAGGCCACTGTACCTTTGCTTGCTGAGCAAGGCACCAGGCCCTGCTGAGGTGCCCTCGCTGTGCCTGAGCACTCATCAGGTCACACAGGCTCCAAAAACCACTGGGTGCAGTGGCTGCCCAGGGCTGAAACAATCTGCACTCGGTGTCTTCTTCTGGGAAACAAAAAGGAACAGATTTCCAACAGAGTCTGTTTTTATTGCCTGTTTAGAGCAATGAGATCTCTGAAAAATGAAATGAAAACTCAGAATACTGTTATTTATAAATACATGGTAAGTACTGAGGTAAACTTTAATATGTGAATTATAGTAAAAGAAACCAGAAATAACAAAAAAAAATATTCCAACTGGGTAAGTGAAGTCAGAAACTCCATATGTATATATGAAAATACTGTGAGAGAATGATCAAAGTAATTTTTAATAGGAACTAACAAACTGAAATTTAACAGGGTGACTTGTCAGCTTGATATCCACCAAGTCAATGATCCCATATCTGAGTAAGGACAAGTAGTTATTTAAGCAGTGTTGTTGTAGTGACACTGTCAATCCCATAAAATGTTTCCATTTTTTATTTGACAGAATAAAGCATCCCTATTTATTCTAGTAATGACTGCCCTTGAACGATGGCAAAAAGTTCTCTGAAGTATTTCAAAAGGAACAATAAATAAATAAACAGTTACTTTTTCCTTATGTTGTTTAACACTTGCACTTTCACACCTATTGAAAATTTTTTAAAATAATACTTAGCTCCTTTTTAAGTACTTCTTAGGAAACACTAACTTGCTACTAGAAAGATCTTTCTCTAGTATTCAAATGAAAACACAAATGACCATGACAATGTAACAGAAATAAAGATTTTACAATGACAGATATAAACAAAAGAATAGGTCCTGAAAAAGCTGAAAACCATGAGAATTGTATTTTGAAATTTATTAGAGATGAAGAAGTTTCATTCTTTTATCAAAGTTGCTTTGATAACTTTACAAATACAATTACTGTTTCAATACAGTTCTTTTGTCTGGGCCATCCTTGCTCTGTACCTTACCATCGCTATGGTGAATATGACTTTTATAGTTTACAAATGTATAATTTTCATGACATTACAAATGAAAGCTGCATAGAATTCTGTTTCGCTTGTATAAAGAATTTGCAAGGGCCTATTTTACTTTAATAATGAAATGCAATCTGTTAATTTCATGGTTACATTGATGAACAAACTGAAAAACACAAAAGTACATGTTTGCTATTTTTCTCTATTTTCTCAAATAGATGACAAGTACCAAGATATAAAATGAAGGACAAGCTTTACAAACACAAAGGATATTAGGAATCAAATAAAATAGATGTAAAAGATGGTTATTATGTGGGAGGAAGCTCCTTCTTCTGTCATCCCATTAGAGAATTAACTAAATAAACCTTTAAAAGTAATATATTAATGAACCAACTTTATCACCAACTTCACTACTACAAAATTCTGAGCTGTAAGGAAATAGCATCAACTCATTTCCAACTATCATACTACCTACTAGAGGAAAAGAGTATTTTACTGCCATATACTGTAATTTATAACCCACTAAAGGTCTAATGCCAAGCCTCATGTCAGGTAGCACTTCACTGATACAAACTTCAAGTTCCTTGGATTTTGGTGGATGCAGAGTTGAGAGAGAACATGAAAACCTGTAGTTCTGACCTGTCACTTCCACACCCTTTTTGCCCACACCATGCACACCCCACACCATCAGCCCCTGCTGCACCCCCCAGGTCTGACTGCAGCATCAGTGACCAAAGGCACTGACACGGGGGGCAGGTGCTGAAAATGCCATCAGATCACATTCACTGTAGGCAAAAGAAAGATTCAGACTGCTCTGGGGTAAGAAATTCACCCTGGAAAACAAAGATGCTGCCCGCTGTCATGTAACACAGCTGTGGACATTGGGCTGTTCAGAAAGCAGACCAGCAGAAAGCAGATCACTATAAAATTTCCAGTGTCAGGAGATTCTGTTTCCCGATGTAATTTCCATTTTATGCTTCCAGTTTTTAACTTTTGGACTCTTCTTGCCTCCACAACAGAGGAAAAAGGAGCTGGTAATAGAAACATTTTAATACCACTGTGGTCATAGACCACAGATTTGTGCCAGTCAAGAGAAAAGGTAACTGGCATGAACATGAATGATCAGTTCAATTTCGGAAGTTTAGAGGAAGAATTCTCAAAAAACGAACAAAGTAAAAACCCCAACCAAACACTTTCAAATTGCATCCCTGCAGTGCTGATGGAAATAAAACCACCTGTTTGAATATCCACTCTTTGTTTTGCTCTGTATTGACTGAAGTGATTACAAGATGCAGAACAGGAAAGAAGCATCATTAAAAGTTGCACACCAAAACTTGTGAACGCCTTCCTAGGAAGAAAGGTTCAATTCTTTTTGAAATACACACAGTTCCTAAAAATCAGAACACAACCCAGAGCAGGACCACGATCTTATGGTCTCAGCAAACGAATCAGCATCACTATCTTGATGAAAAGAAAATTAACATCAGGCTGTATTGTATCATCCTGAATTTATAACAACTGAAAATAGTCAGTTGGTGTGTTTAGGTGCCATACATTTTGGAGCTATTTACCTTTGAAAAACTGTAAGAATTGTAGAACTAAGCCCACACCCTTTGTGGCATTTAAAGCCCTTGATCCCATTGAAATGAAACTCCTCAGTGCCATTTCCAAAAAGGATTAAAATGCTCAAGAAACAGTCAGATAATTGGAAAATAATTACATGCTAAAACTCTACCAAGAACAAAGAAAAAGTATGTTACACCTATCATGTAATTCACTCACAGTACAAAAGAAATTACATTTTAATGGTATTACAAATATTACATTTATTCAGTGTGTATGATTTATTATTAAAACTGTAAAATGAAATATTCTGTTTAATCAAATGTATTCAAAGTAGCTTCCCTGGCCGAAAATGTAAAACCCAATTTTCTTTTAGCTCTGCAGGGAGATTCCCTCCCGGCAGGGGCTGTGCCCGTGCTCCGTGCTGAGCGCTGCAGTTCTGCACGGCACCACTCCCTGTGCTCTGCCCAGCAGCTCCTCCCTCTGCTGCTTCTGCCCCCGACCCAGCTTTGCAGGGCATCTAATTCGAAACTGAGCTGAACAGAAAGATCTGCACACCACCCTTCTCCAAACAGCAAGCAGCAGTACCAATTAAAATGTTGATGCAGACATCACTGATCCTGGAGTTTAAGTTTTCCATGTAGTTCAGCAGTCTTAAGAACCAACTCAACCTTTTTTCATTTCAGAAGACTATATTTTCTATGTAAATCAATAGTAAAAATAGTTGAAAAATCTCTTTATTTACAAAACTCCAATCTAGATTTGAAGAATCTCTAAGAATAAATGCAGTTTTCAGATTTTTTGAAAGTCTCTGGAGTCATTTTCTAACAGCACTGATGCCAAAGACTGAGAGAGTGTTTTTTGACTAATGGACACCTCAGCCAGATCAAGGAGCCAGTAAGGAACAGCAGGAGCAGCACAGCCACTGCAGTGTGGCATCCTAAATCCAGCAGCTCAGCTCAGGGTGCCCAGGCTCTCTCGAGTCCGACCCTTCAAAGGGCAGTTCAGAGGTGACACAGGCGATTGTGGAGGTGCCACTGGAGCTGAGCTCAGATGGGCTGCTGCTGCCAGTGGTAGCACGTCCTGAACTCCCTGTGCCACAACCTTCTCTCAATCTATTCCTTTCATTCACCTTTTCCCTCCTGTCTTTTCGTGGCCTTCAGCTGAGGCCAGCCCACTTCATCATTATTGATCTTATGTTCATTTCTCTATCTACAAAGTCTCTGCAAGGGTAGACTTTGTATTGTGAAAGGAGAAGTCTACTTGATGTGTAAAAGGAAAATGAGAACTTTCAGTTCTGGCTGAAAACCTTATCAACATCAGATATTGAATTGTCATTCAACTGTTACCAAAGTTCTAGTAAACATCTGTAGAAGCTGGGTTTTTAATTATGTTGGTACCTTTCAACAGTGTATTCAGTAAAAGTGAGAGTATATTTACAAATTTACAAAAAAAAAACCAAACCAACAACAAAAAACCCCACAAACAAGCAAACCAACACAAACCCACCAAAAACAAAGCACATTTTAGAGCTTCTCCTTCTCAGTAAAAATTTTTCCAGGGAGTTGGGGTTTAAAGATACTAACTAGTTGCTACTTCAATGGGCATTCTTTGTCAGCAGTTTAACAGTTTGCTGTCATAGGAAGAATATAAGAGAAATGGATTGCTGGAGAGTTAACTTCAAAAACAAAATGAAAAACAGGCATTCATGAAATGAAAACTCTAAAGAACTAGAGAATAAAAAAGTAAGCAGATACCTTACTGCATTTTTTTTATACTGAATATTTTCCAAATGAAAGATTCAGAGTATTAATGTTTTATTGTTGTGGGAATAGGTAGGTGTAAATCAAAAGAATGAGCTACTGCATACCACATCAAGGAGGTCAATTTCCACTAAAGTTAGTGCTTTCAAGAGCAGTGTGAAATCTCACTGTTAACACCAATTCGGTTTTCAAACTGTTTGATTACATTTTGGTTGTTGTTATGAGACTCCATCTGCATATTGATTTTATACGGTGCTTGCAGTGGGAACTCCCCAAAAGAGTCTCGTGCATTTTTCAGCTGTAACAGCTCCACTCGAGCAGCAGGAGCCCCTGAGTGAGGAGGAAGATGCTCCCTGTTACTACCCAGTCACTTTTATTTTCCTTTCTTTCATGTTCTATTATACAAACACAGAAAATACAAATACTGCCTTCTACCCATCCCCACGTTCCAGGTTCCACATCATCCTGCCACAGAGATCATCTACCATACTTTATTTTCTAGTCCATCCTTTAAACTCACTGTACTGCAGCTCTTAAGGTGCTCCTGGCTGCTGTCTCCTGCTGTAGAAAGTAGAGGAACAGTACTCGAATTTAAATACAAATACCAGTTGAGTAAACAAAACCCTTACAGTCTAACACTGAATATAAAAGTTCTTGAAGTATTCTGTAAAATGTCTTTCATGGACCAAACATCACTTTATTGGGATTTTTTCTTGACAGGAAAAATAGACATATTCCTGTTCCATATCCAAAGCTGTACTGAGGGGAAGGTTCAGCCCTCATTTGATACATTAAGTCCTACACAATAATAAAGCCAAACGTCTTCCACTACAGTTTCAGAAAGAGCCAGTGAGACTGCCTGGGAACTGACAGTCCCTGTCCCAACCTTCCCTGAATGTTTCTGGCCTTTTCAGGTGGGATTATCTAACTCTCCTGAAAGCCTACCCAGCTGAATGTTGATATCTCTTTTTACCAGGTCAAAGACAAAGATAAGTGCTAGAGTGAAGTGGAGTGGAGAAAGACATCATGGTTTAAAATATTGGAAAGAAATCTGAATGTTATTTTTTCTCTACTGAACCAGCTGATTGCAGTTCTATCAAACTCAGAGAAGCAGCACCCAGTGTTGGGTCATCATTACAAAACATCCCCTTAGTAAAGTAGGTCATGTACCAATACTCTGAAAATGCTGACATTTGGGTTACAAAATAGCAAATACGTTAATTCAAAAGGGAAAGGACACCAGAGCTTGCCTGAACACTAAATAATTCCCATCAGCTCTAAGGAACTAGAGGCACAGTGTATTGAAGTTTCTGTTACTCTCTACCTGCCTGTGATTAAATCTGTAGTCATTAGTTTCACCTAGGAAAACAATCAAGTTTTCTGCTCCTCTGCATTTCCTTGGATGGGAAAGGATGGCAAACCAGCCCCGGGGGTTTACTCCGTGTGTGGCACTTGAGCCATGTGATGCACGTCCTGTCCATGATCAGTGGTGAGAGAGAAACCATCCTGCCACAGCTGCTGCTCCTGACTCTGTTCTGGGACCAGGTGTCTTATGGTCTGGATATTGCGAAAGACATCTTGGATCTTTGTCCTCCTGTAGGAAATAATGGCAATCCCTCCTGTTACATACACAAAAACAGAACCTCCATGAGGTGTAAAAATATTTTATCCCCAGAAACTGATCTTTTTTCTCTAGTCAGTCCTTGCTTTTATTGTATATAGAGTCAACAATGTGTTTTCTTTCCTATTTGTTCTTTTAATTTCCTCTGTCTCTATTTTGGCATAGTCAGTCTCTTCATCAGTTTAGCTTTGGTAACACACAAGTCTGAAAAACTCGTAACCATAGATGGCCATGTTTTGGCTTCTGTGATAAGAGAGAGTCTCCTAGGCCTCATTTTAAAAGGATCTTTCTTAATGAATTTTGTAGCTTATGGTTTTCATACAGTGCCTTTCTTTCAATGTTATAGCAAATGCTTGTCAGTAAGGGGAATTTGCCACTGAATCCTTGATAATGCCCTTTATTCTGCAGTTCTCTGCAGATTTGGAGTAATCCAGTTCTGTATTTGTTCAATTAATGCTACTGTGCATTTCATGCTGGTCATCCAGGCATCTTAAGCTCCTCAGTGAAATAAAAGGAGCTTAATTTTCTATTGCCTTAGGATTTGAAGGTTTATAAATGGGAGATAAAGACTTAATCCTGGTTGATCAGTTTAGTGAAAACTGTTTTTCTTTACATGATATCAATCCCATAATTTCTGCAGTTTTAAAAAATTATTCAAATCATGGTTCAGCCTAAAGTCGTGGGAAAAAACAAGAGGTACATGCACATTTTGTGTAAAAACAGGTGAACAACTGTTGAATGGCAGAGCTTGAGGACGTTTTGCTTTGCTAAAGGTTTTGCCTTGCTAAAGGTTTCCTTGTCCAGGAACAAGGTAAATTTTGCAGGTACAGATAGATAGAGAAAATATTTATTTATTTAAGGTTGGGAGAACCCCTAAGCACGTTCTGGCTTGAGTCTATTCCCCAGCACAGGACACAGCTGTTGATATTAATTTAACCAACACAGTGTTCAGGGTCATTCTGTTCCAACAGCCCCCAGGAGAGCTGTGCCTGAGGGGATTTAACCAAATCCTTCTGAAGTCAGCAGCAGCACTTCCAGTGATCAGGAGGAGTTCTGTGCCAGTTCCATGGTGAAATGAAGCATCACCCTCTAGTGATCTGTATCACAGAACTGCATCTGACTTCCCTGTGCCTCCCAGTGCCCAACAGCTGCTCAGGAACAGCAAGAACAGGTTCTTACAACTGAGCTCCACAGAGGGTACAGCACCATGGTAAAGTTTCAGCAAAGTAATACATAAACCTGAAAGGAGATTTGTGACTTGGTGTTTCAAGTTAAGATATAGCAGGACACTTTCTCCTTATAAGGTTGCTTCTGTGTGCCATTGATTTTGCAGTTTATTATTAAAGTGTCTTACAAGAGAAATGGCAAGCAGATTTGACACTGGGAGACATATTAATGGCATGAAACCTTAGAAAAATGGGCACTCTGATAGTTATTAATCAGACCAAGCTAAGGCATGAGCCTCCCCTTGCTCCCCTTTGCTTTGACAAAGGAGCAAATCCTCTGGCATCCTCCAACTCATTTTAACAGTTCCACAACTGCAGATTTCCCTCCTGCTCATGAAACAAACTGCTTCTTCAAGAACTGTCACTCTGGTTCCCAAGCAGCACTTACACTTCATGACTCTACAAAAGCATAATACATTAAAAAGTAATAAAAGCTTGTTCCTTTCTTAAAAAAAAAAAAATTACAAAAAGTTACGTTCCTGTAGTGAGCTGTGATTATTTCTAGTCGTGGTCTCTGGAGGAGGAGGAGGACATGGCATTTAAGCCAATTGAGCCCCTCTATTCCAAAAGGCTTATTCCTAATAGCATTGAGGGGAAAAATTGATTCTTTTGATCTCGTATTTTAATCTTAAATTTTAATTTGAACCATAAAACTTTAATAACTGTCCTCTACGTTTCAAAGAGAACAGCACTAAGTATTTTCTGCACACTGCATATTACACGTGTAAAGCCAGATTCCTTTGTATTTGCAGGAACTGTGAGGGCTGCTTATTAAATTAGTAATGACCAGAAGTCAATGGCTTTCAACCCCTCGGAGTGCCTGTTGTATCTTAAGCCAAGAAAAATAAAATCACTGTTGTCCATGTAGACCCCTTATTTGCATAAGCATGACGGCATTTTAAAATAATTATGCGTATCGACTTCATATGGGATTTGGCAAAAATGCAGGATTTCCCTAATGAAACCTACCAGGTTTCACAAGGTTGAAATGCAAAGTAATTACTTGTGTCCTTCCAAGATCTAAAAAACTCATAATTAATTTTATATGGTACAAAGAAACATATACCAGCTGGTGCAATCATTTCACCATACAGCTGGTAAGCAACAAATTCTCTGACACCAGCCCAAGAGGAGAGAAAGGGAGTTCTGTTAAAAGGCAATTATTGCAACCAGAACAGTTGTCACGGCATCCTTAGAAATGACCAACAACTCTGTTTTGCAAATCAGAGATTTAATTTTTATCTGAGCAGGAAGGGAACGTTGTACTTAAGTTCTCCCGGCAGAATAACTCCATAAATTGCAGTAATCTGTGAGCCAGCTGACTTGGTGGAACACGTCTGTCTGTCACAAAAACAGAACCTCCATGCTGTGGGCAGCGTGCTGCCTCCTGCAGCGTCTGCAGCTTACACAGCGCACAGACCCAGACAGAACCTCTGGCTTTTTCCACTCTCAGTGGCAGCAAACCTTATTCCCACTGACGGCATAATTACCCAGAATAGAAGCAACCACGGAAGAACTTAAACTCTGCTTCGTTTTACAGCATCAGCTGTTTGCCTACAGTTCTTAGTTTAAAAGGCCAGGGAGGTTTCCAGCGTTTGCAAAATGTGCTGCTATGAGGAGGTTAAGGCAAAAAGAACGGGTAATTCTGAGGCAATGAAGACCTCTTTCATTGCAAATTCCCTTTAATGTAGTTTCTATTCATGAAGCAAATGCCTTGCATTTTCCAGGCAATAAAAAGGGGGGAAAAACATTTTGGGTAAGTGATTTTACACCTGCATGCTATTTTTAAATCATTTTTGCTTATCTACAAGGTAGGACAGCCTTATAGAAGGCTCAGACTTCAGCCAAATTCAAAAAGTATGATTAATGGCAATTAATCCAGCCTCCTCCAGCCTCAGGGCAGACCAGACCATGCCTTGTTACCCCATCACTGTATCACTGCATAAAGTGCTGCAATGCTGCTGTAGGGACATCAGAGCTTCCAGACAAAGAACTGAGTCAAAGGCTGAATTGGGCATCTTTGGATTAAAAATATCCACTTAGAATAAAAAGTTAAAATCAATCTGTTGCCTTTTATAGTTCTGCAAATAAAGATGGCTGTTTCTGAAGTAGAACAGCTTACTTAACTGCTGTTCTGAGATAAAACATATATATTCATCTCAATATATTGTATTAAGAGGCTTGCTCCTGAATCCTTCTCCTAGCTCTTCCTTTGGATGTCCAGGCAGAAAACACCCGGAAGGGAAATTTTTAAGATGCTGTAAGATGGTTTTCTTTGGAAACAGAACACACTGTTTTTTCAGGAGATGGAAAATAAAATTGTTAACTTTGGTAATTAGCTGAATGAATCACAGCCCAAGTGAAATGGTACCATTGCTGGGAGGTCTATTGAAAAAACAGATCGTAGCTGATACCCTTCCCCACACACACACACTCCTCAAGGTGCAGCCCACGCCTGCTGAGAAACACTGAGAGATTTGGGATGAGTATTTCACTGAATCCAAGGGGGATTTCTGAGAGGTACCTGTACACACACAGACATGGATGTACACATCTCTGTGTGTGTGTGAACTGATTATGGTACGAATGCTGTTATTGTGCATCTACAATTAAGTCACAGTTACAATTGTAGTAAATCCTATTAAATCAGTTCTTGAATATCAAATTAGTCAATGAGTAAGTGCTGCTAAATCCTTCTGAATCCTCACCTCTTGTATCCATGTCCTTCCCCACCTTACTCTTTTTCAGCCTGTATCCATGCTAGCCATTCAAAATTGACTCTAATCCTTCTTTCCTATGTATGATTCATCTGTGCACTAAGAAATAGAGTGAACCTTGCCACTGAACTCTGTTAAGTTGCAGTTCCACAAATTTACTGTGATTATTTAAAAGGGGCCTGCAGATTGGGTGGGAATGTCTAAGTACTGGAACACTGAAACCAAGCAAGACCTCCAGGGGAGAGAACAACTGCTGATCTAAGACTAATGCACAAAGTCAAGTTTGCAGTTGCAAAGAAGAAACTGCAAACAGGTGAGATTGTGTAAAATATTAATTGTTCCATTCCACCCCAGCAATCAGCAGCAGAAGTCCTTTGCTCTTGCTGTCCCTGTGATCCTGTGCACTGTGACAGGCTGGCTGTGCACTGACAGAACACCTGCCTGCAAAGGGAAAGCTTTCCAAATTCAAAGCTTGTCAAAAGCATCAGTTATTGCCTGTACACATTTGATTTCGTTCTGTCAAAATCTTAGGCTGATGTACATTAGCTGGTGCAGTGCAATACTGACATGAAAACTGTCACTGATTTTCTACCTTCTCTAATGCTAATTTAATTATATTATATTTAAGAACATGCAGCTAACATACTCAAAAAAAATCATGGACTAATTAATTTCATCAAATTCTATTATCAGAAAAATAGCTTTTATTTTTAACCAGTTTGAAATAGGAATTCTGTATTTCTCGGCTGAAAAACTGCCTTTTATTTTTTTCCAAAGGCATTCACACAGAGAGCATTTTAATTTTCCACACTATAGCTATGTTGACCTTCCAGACCTTGCAAAGTAAAGTATTTATGATCCCAGAGTTTTTTTATGGTATTGTTTCAATATTTTTGTAACATTTGTATTTCTTGCTGATGTTTTTGGCATTAAAAATCACTCAAGCTGTGCTGAAATATAATGATATTCACTGAACCATAGTATGGAAGGATAATTCAGTTCAGGGAGGTTATTCTAGCTCATCATGTACACAAAGGCTTGAGAGAAAATGCAGAGGATTCTCCGTTCTTGACATGTGCACTATTCAATCTCTCTTTAAAAAAACTAACGTGACACAGAGAAGACTTCACTAACAAATCAAAATCTGCAGCTTTTGTCTGCAGAGCCAGGCAGGCAAAACAAGTATCCAAAATGCACACATAAAAACACCTTTAATGGTCATCCCAGAAACACAACATCCTTTAGATTCAATTGATCATGGAAAGCTCAAGTCTGTAACAGCCTCCTTTTTCTTTTCTTCCAGTAGCAGAGCCTGTCACCCATTAATTCACTGCATCTCAAAATATTATAAGCAAGTCACAAAATGTCACTGTGTTGGTTTTCCTACAGGCTGTGCAGTGTCTTACATTTATCCCCATTTTCTTTTTTTAAATTCCTATTATCCATTCCCTCTTTTGTCTTTTTCTTGTCTTTTCTGTGGTCTTTAATGGCAGAGGTGAAACTCATGTGGAGGAAGACAGTTCTGCCTCATCTTGACCATTTTGATGCTTCTGTAATGTCCAGACTCTACAAACTTCATTCATAGTCCCTCCTGAAGCTGACAATTTTGCAAACTCCAAGGGGACCAGTGTCAGAAAATCAGACCTAGATCTCTGCTTTTTCAGATTGGAAAGCCTTCAATATCCACAGCCTCAGCTGCTCAACTGTATGTTAGTTAAATACAGGCTTTCCAATTATTTCTAATAATCTCTGAAATGAGACTACATGAATGCAGAAAACCTCCTGTTTTGGGATCAAGTGCTATGCAGCCAATTTGGAGTTTACAGTGCTTTGAGGCACAAATTTGAGCCTTTATAGCAGTGAACCCTGGTCACATCAGGCTTCTCTGGATTTCTGAACAATGCTTTCATGTGAAGTGCATGGTGACCAGTCTGGAATATGTAAAATAATGAAGTAATCCATAAAGATTACAGCACAGGGTGATTTCAGATGATTTATTGCTGTGAAGTGTAATATGAGAAGCAGATAGTGAAACTTAGCTGAGTATAGGTCCTAAACTCTGTCATTTTATACAGGATGCTTTCAGTAGAATTTCTAAGAGCCAAGTTTCAGTAAGAAAACCTTCTCTGCTCCCCATGCACAGGATGTCTAAAATAAAAGAGCTCAGAAACAAGAGTTAAGAAATATTTTAGATGCCTGTGTTATTCATTACACTTTATATGTTAATATGTTCTATTTCTGAAATATAAATTGGTATACAAGAATAGGATCAGCTACTCAGTGGGTGCAAGAAGTCAGACAGAGCATTTGCAACATTTTAAATCATTAAAAATGGACCTAGCCCTAAAATACAGCTATATTTTTATGGTTTTCCGTGAGACATTTAATTAAGTTCTCATCACAATTCAAAAATTTTAATGAAAAATATAATCATAATGCTGGATTCCCAGCTCTTCAAAGGAATTTGATATATTTATGAATAAGGATCCATCCTAGCAAGCAGTAGAAATACTGTATGCCAAGGTTTTTATTTCTTTTTTTTTATCCCAGTCAAGCATGATTTTCTCATGCATTATGATTGCAAAAGTAGTTAATACATTATAGATAATTTCCATTTCTCCTCGTGAGTTTTTTATGGATGAATTTTGCAACAGTTACAGAATCCTATAAATTGTGCAAAATTAGTTGTTCAGCTACCAGTCTAAAATAAGCTGCCAGGAGTCTTAGCTTACTTTGAGACTTGATACAAAAGCTTACTGAGGTACAAATATTTGCCTTTTTTTTTGGTTTGGTTTTTTGGTTTTTAAAGCCTGGAGATGCAATAACATTTGTTGAATGTGTGCTATGAATAGTCAGCTTTTTACATCTACATACTAGACACAAAAATTGTTTTGTACCTTAAGTACCACAAAAATATCACTGGGGGAAAACCCCACCAGTCATGATGCTCACAACTCCTTCATATATATGTAAAATATTTGGCCTGCTTTTTCAATAGCTTCACTTCCTACATTCATGATTTTCTGATTTCGTTTAATAAGTGGGGTTCTTATACCTGCTATAAGAGAGAAGCTGGGAAACAAATCAAGATAAATTTTTGTATATATTTGTTAAACATCGAGGCTTTAAAATAATTTCATCTTTTTGGCAGACATGAGCCACCATTTTTGAAGGTCTGAGTTTGATCACACTGCAGGTGACCCTGTGATGTCTGACACCTGCTCTGTTCTGCAGGGTGTCTGTCCTTAGGGGACAACCAGCTCCTTCTCAGGGAGTTTCCACTTGCATGAAGTAAAACTGCTCCAAAATTAATCCTGAGAAAGTCATTATGAATTTGCATTCAAATCGCGTTTTATTTCATTTCAGGGCTCTGTTTAACATCTGAGTGTTGGTTTTCCTCCGTGCCTCCTGCAGATCCTCCTGGAATCAGGATCTATGTAGAAAGAACCATTTTCTTTACAGATTATAATCTCCATAAATCTAATCCTGCTTTTAACTGGCTGCACATGAGCTGCATTTTTTCTTGCAAATACACAAGACCAAGGAATTCTTATGGACAAAAACTTGTGCTCAAAGAAATCACTAGAAAAAGAATGGCTTAAGTGCCATTCTGTATTTCAGTTTTCCAGCTGGGATTTGGTTGGTTGATCATTTATTGTAGAACAGTGAAAAATGGTATTTATTATGTGGAGAAGTAAGATTGCTTTTCTTCATAAACTTGGCTTTGTCACAACTATGTTCCCATTTTTTATGAGTAAGATTGCAAAGAGACCATCAAGTTCAGCAGCAACAGCAAATCTAGGTTATTATTTTCAGTCTGAAAACTTATGCCTAGCTTTAGTATAATTCAAATAATGTCCACTTTTACGATTGCAACAGCAAGAACTAATCACTGGTTGACATTTTTATCCAAGGATTTATCCCCAAGGATTCTGGGGACTAACAATTGCCAAAAAGTCTATAACTTCTATCCAAATTCTTCTGGAGGATAATTGGTGTTCATTGTGGCTTTGTGAATCTATTTTCTGTGTATGGACCTGTTAATCACATATCTCTGTTCTTCACCTATCTAGAAAACTTCAGTTCTTTTCTGCAAATTCTCTAAATTTCTACAGTGCTTTTATTCCTGAAATTCATAGACTCTGTGTTGAGTCTTCACATTTCTTTTGAAAATGAAACTGAGGCTTTCACAGCCTAGCTTTAACTTTGGGGATTTCCTACTCCCTGATTCTCTTCCATAGTCAACAGAGGAAGATGATTATGAAACAGCCTGAAGTTGCACCAGGAGAGATTTAAACTGGATGTTACGAAAATTTTCTTCTTGGCCAGGGTGGTCAGGCACTGGAGCTGCCCAGGGGAGTGCTGGAGTCCCCATCCCCGGGGGTGCTGTGTGGATGTGGGACCTGGGGAATGCTTTAGGGAATGCTTTAGTGCTGGACTCAGCACTGCTGGGTCAACTGGTGGACTTGGTGCTCCCAAAGGTCTTCTCAAAGCTGAAAGATTCTGTAACTGTGTGATTGATGTTCTCTGAGCAGCCCCATGAAGGGATGGCTGCTGACTGTAACCAGAACACGAGGGAATGAGCTTATCCCAGAAAATGTACACCTTGTGTGCCATTCTCTTGAATTCTTCAATCACTCAGATGCTCTGGAGTACTTGGTCCCGTGTGTCCTCTCCCTCACTCACCTATAACTGATTTGCATTTGTACTTAAAAATCAAAATTGTTGCATGTATAATGCATGTCACTGATCTCCTGTCCAGCACCTGCTCACAGGACCCTGGTACGGGCCGAGTGTGAAAACCACTCATGCAAACACACCCAACAGGAGTAATTTTAAGATTTATGCAAAAAGACAGAGCAGTGCTTCCAAGACAGCAGTTCCATGGCTTAAGTGTTCCTTCAATAAGGTTTTCATAACCTCACAGCACAATTGCTGCCCAGTTTCTATGTATTTTTTGGGAAACACCAAGCGAAAGAAAATCACAATTTCAAGGAGCCAAGTGAATTCCCAGCCCTACTGGAGCTTTGTAGGTACATTTAGGTACTGTTTTAATTCAGAGTAAAAAAGGGGCTAACAAACTTGCCATTGGATAAGGTTTAATCTGAATACCTGTCCCTTGTACTTCTGTGCTGGGAGATATTTGTATTATCTCTTCAGCACTACCCTAACCATCAGGCTGACTGTTCCCTGCAGCTCTGCTGACTCAAAATAATGACTTGTAGGGGAGCTCTAATGACAGAACAAGGGGCAATTACAGACACAGCGTGAGCCTTGGAATAACTGTGTGATGTATTTTGTGCAGTTGATTGACCCCCTGTTCAAGTTCATTTGGGCTCTGCTGCTGTAGATGTGGCCTATGCCTGAAGGTATATGGCTTGTTAATCTCAATATAAGAAGACAGAACAGATTAGATCAAATCAGATCATTCAGATGAAAGCAAAACTCCTCCAGTGCTGGGACAATAAATGATAGCAAAAATATGTGACTCTGATAGCAAATATTCCTTTGCCTACAGACAATAAGATCTGAGGTTGTAAATATGGATTATTCAGCCATTTTTAAAGTTGATCTCCATGTATGAAAAAAGAGAAGGTGACTTTTTTCCTTAGATATTGGAAAAGACTGTCAGGAATTTTGAATGGTCAGAATAAAAAAATAAATAAATTTATAAATAAAAAATCTCCCATGAGAACTGATCTATGAACCAAGGGCAAAACCAATCAGATTACGTCCCTTCATGTTCTTGTCTCTCTGAAATACAACCCTGCTGCAGTTACTTAAGACAGAAAAGCTTTTTTGATAATTTGTCATAATCCCAAATCCAATAATTGCTACTAAAGAACAGAGAAGAGGAAACTTTGGGTGGTTTTTCACATCAATATTAGTATTTATCATCAAATCAACTACAGTTATCCAATGCTCATGTGAAAAAAAACCAACAACACAAGGAGACGTGTTTCTGAATGTGTCTGAAGCACTTTTCTCAGAAACAAGGCTTGGATTTTAAACTGCTTCAAAATTAGTGCTCCTCAATGGAGCTTTTTTATAAGCAGTCCCACTCACCTTCTTTCAAAATTATTGTTAATATTGATATTAATTTTAATATAAAAGTAGAAAAACCTATAGGAGCAAGTTTATTACAAGCATGTGCATGCGGAAGGAGCTACATCTGGGTTGTGCAAACACAAAAATGTTTCTAAAAATACTGTATTCCAAAAGTATCCCCTCTGATACACATGCTTATGCTAATTTGTGCTGAGAGGCATTTTTTTTAAACATCTGTCACTGTGAAAAATGTAAAGCTAGCCTATCATTTCTACCTATTTCATGATCTCTTTAAAATGCCAGAAATACATTAAATGGTCTCATAAAATCACACTTAGGAACACAGAATTCTGTGCAAGATAGAGATTAGGTTTCTCTAAATAATAGTGATGTTTGACTAGTTTAGAATGATTTGCACACTGTGCCAGCCAACAAAGTGCCTGAATGGCTGTGTATGTGACAGTACAGAGAACTTGCATCCAAATATAAGGCAGCAAGACAAATTCCAATCTTGTTTGTGGAAACCTCCAGTGAATGCACAACCTTCCCAGGAAATATATTTACATGATTTATAATTTTTATATTTATTATTCAGGTAGTTGGACATGGAAATCAATTTACTCTTGGCCACAGTAAATGCTACTTTGAAATTTGTTTAGATTTTTTTTTTCAGAAGAGCTTTACTTTGATCAAGCCACACTTCTAATTTCTTCCTCTAACAAGTGTAGTTAAACCCCCTATACTGGAAACCAGTGGAACTGTCACCACAAGAACAGGCCCTCATAACCCAAACATTTCAACAGAGAAACGAGACATTTAACCTGAAACAAGGCGAGCACAACAGGGAAATAAATTATCAAAAGCGAGTGGGTTACACCAACCAGAAGACAAATACAAGTTTTCTGTTTAAATGCTCAGAAATGAGCTTATGATTTAGCACTTCCTAGTTATCAAGGAAACAGAACATCTGCCAGGAGGAACTGAAAAGGTCAGGACTTGGAAACAGGAAAGTCTTCTCTGGGGAAGAGCATGGTTGGCAAAATTCCTGACTGCAGAAACCTCCCTCAAGTCTTAAAACACTGAACTTAGGAAGAGCCCATGAAAATAGGAGGGGTTAAGAACAGATCACTGATAGCAAAGCTAAGATTCCTCTCTCCTTAGGCTTTTAACTTGCAAGACAGTTTCTTACATTAGCTAGAACAGTAAAAGAAGCGTGGGACATTTGGCTTTGTCCTTTATATCTTTAGTATAAATATTCCCAGGCATTGTGCTCTATTACTTAAAAGGGCATTTACACCTGTAGAAAAGCAGCAGCACTACTAAGAAAAGTCTTCAATATTTATTTAAACAGCAGGTAACAAAGTCTCCCTTGAATTTTTCCCAAAATTCACACCAGCTGTTCCGTGTGGTTATTTAAAGATTGAAGGATCCATGTTGCAATACAGAATAAGTTATCTGGAAAGGAATGTTAGATACAGCAGCCACTGATTACCTGCATTCTGAAACCTGTGCTTATTAGTTGACATGACATTTTACAAATCAAAAGAACTAGAAATAATATACTATGCTGAATAAACTAATAAAAAAATCAATTACTTAGATCTCAAGTGTCACACCTTCCATTTAGGGACACAACTCAGATCAACATTTCAGCATAGGAGATTTACTACAAATAAACTGCTTAAAATAACCCTGAGATTACTCCATTTTAAAAAACAAAAGCACAGATATGGGAAATAACAAGTTAAAGGCTTCCTGCGCCTGCAAAAAGGCCTCTGCAGCAATGCAGGGCCAAGGGTCTGTTCTAGAACAGACTAAAAGCTTCTTTCTTCCTTCATCTTAAGCACTGGGATGTGTCACCCAAAATGAGATTTCCTCCCAGTTAATGAAGATCATGAGATGTACGACTAATTTAGCAAGAGACCACATCAATACGGGCTGGCCATTAACGTGAGGCGATGTCATCTTTTCTGACTTAGGTCAATCTTATCTTTCCATTTTCAAGACTAATAGATTTTTGTTCTGTGATTCTTCTTTATAAAGTTACAGACAGAATATAAAGCAAAAAGAGCATACAAGTATCTACTGCATTTTTGGTGACAGTGAACCCCTGCACATCCTGGGTGCAACAGGGGTTGTCAAGATTTCTGGCATTCTTTTTCATTTCTTCCTTTAATTGTGCCAGTGGTAACTAAGAGTAAATATACCACAAGTATAATATGGAGAGAACATTATATTTGCAAGCATTGCTTAGATATGTAAGAATAACCCAAACAGTATTTTCAGACACTTAGGCAGCTAGCTCCTGCAGAAATCAGGAATATAACATAGTTCTGTACAATCAGTGGGTCCAGTAAATTCTTTTCAATTCCTTCAGCAAAAGAAATCTTTCACCAATTTGTTAGTGGGGGGAAAAAAACCCAAAAAGCATTTCAATGACAAACACAAAACACCAGCTCAATTAAACAGGTGGAAGTGACAGCATTACCAGTTATCAGTGTGACCAAGTTATATTTGAACACAGATTTAAACGACTGCAGCTTCAAACTGAAAGTTTCAGTTCTCTGTATGGCAACTGAGTTCTTTTTCTCTCCCACCTCCAGCACTTGAAACCCTTTCCCTTCAGCTAGAAGCTGCACGTTCCTGAGGGAAGCAGGGATGGCTCCACATCACAATCCCACACCTACACCTGCTCCTTTCCCTCGGATCCCTGCGCACAGCCCGAGAGAAGGGTGACACAGAAAAGCTGATGGAAAGCAAATGGTGTTACTTCAGCACCTCGAAGTGCCTCAGGTCAAGAGTTCTGGTAGTGGGGAGAAGATTCTTAAAGATCCAGGCTTTGGTCAGGTAGGCAGAGCCCCGTTCTGCCCTCTGCATTTAGCACTGCGGCCTTGGGTTTTGCACACAACACAGAGACCAGTACTTCACTGTTGGAAATACTTCCTTGCACATCACCTTCCTTTTCTAAATATAGAAAAATGGCTCTTTGTTGTACCCACTGCAAAATAGCCACAAGTTGTCAATTGGTTTGATTCATAGGTACAGACCTAAATAATTCAAAGAGGAATTTGTTTTTTGCAGCAAACAAAACAGTTCAGCCCATACATACTTCTATCAAAAGAAGAAAAATCACAAAAAGTAAACCCACAAAACAAAGTAAACCCACAAAACAAAACAAACCCCCACACAAGCAAGTAGACTACAGTCTTGTAAAAACACCAACTCAGTGTGTATCTGAAACTTCTGATTAACGTATAGTAACACTAAAGCACTATTGGCAGAATACAGTGTTCTGATTTCAGATTAGATGCCAGCAGAATAAATCTGAGCACCAAGTCTGACAGTCACAACATTTTAAAAGTTTTTCACGTGCTCATTACTCCACCAGTGATCTGACACACCACTGACACACTGTCATGGCCTGCTAAGCAAAAGATAGGGAGGGCGGGGGGCTTGCAGGAGGTCTTGTCTTTTTCTCCCAGAAAAAGAAGTGGCAGAAAGAGGCAGGTTTTCATAAAAGTCAGGCTTGTGTAAAACTACATTTGTTCAAAAGTGGAGTGATGCATGGGTTCAGAGCCCCTCAGGGAAATCGTCATTACAGAGGTGGGATGTACACTGACATCTAAAAATAACACTGCTTTGGTGTCAGATGCAGCCCCTCTTTCTGAAATCTGCCCCTGCTTTGACTTCAAGAGAAAACATTCAGATCCTCAAAGACCTCTCTCCTGAGCTAAAGAAAATCTCCATTATCATTTGGCAGCAAGAGATTTGACATTCTCTCTGCATCTTCCTGCTGCTAGAGGGCATGAACATGAAACCTGTGAGCAAAACACACGTATGCAGAAAGGCAGTCACAAAAAGTGCACTGAGGGGAAAAGTTGTATTTTTAACAAATCTCCCATGACCTATTTTGACATATCAACGAAAATTTTTATTTAAAAGTCAGGGGGGCAGGGTTTGGGGAATGCCAATCCTATTTCAATTAAAACATTCCTGCAAGGTATCCGACCTCATTTGTTGTTTCAAAGGATGAATGGATGAGCACTAAAAGGCAGAAAGTATTATCAGGGCAATGACCTCTCTGATGCTTTATAGATTCACAACAAAGCAGCTTTATTGATATGATTTTAAAGAGCTCTCAGAGGCACAAAATGCAGTTGCTATAGGAATAAATAGCAGCCATCCCTTTGAGAACAACAGATGGCATCCAAGGTGACTTATCTCCCAAACAGGTAAGCACTCACTTTCACTTACTTGTAAATAGCCATCATTTATCCTGGTCTGCTCAGCTGGTCCCAGTGGTGTCACCTGCATCAACGACTGAAAGAAACGGATGACAAAAATAAAATGCAAAAGTGCAAGTTTAACTTGTTTTGCCTCTCAGCATATCTGAGACCTGAAGTGCTACATAAAGAAACCTGTGAAAATAAAAAGTAATGGTACTCTTGATAAAAATTATGGATTCCAATAGATTCTGAATACAGCATAGGGGAATCCTAATGTCCTTTCTTTCCTGCTGAGATTCTAGTATAAAAAGAATTTACCTCACTAGAACATCTGGCTAAAAACAAGTTTTGTAAGTAGCCTGGATATCAAGAATGAGCATTAACGGCTTAAGTGGAGATGCACAGCTGCAAGTTGCTTATTAAAATGCTTTATCATTCATTAAGACCCAATGGCAGAATCAGAGGAGCTGCAACACCTTCCAGGCTGTTCTTAGAAAATGGTTCAAATCAGCATTAGAGGCAACTCAATCAAAGAGAAATCATACCAAAA
>VZRO01007446.1:596270-616579 GCA_013397915.1 Daphoenositta chrysoptera | reverse complement strand
AAAAAAAAAAAAAAAAAAGGGGCCAAAACCCACAAACAGAAAAACCACAAAACCCCCAGGCTGGTGCTCAGCCCCTCAGGTAGGACTGCAGAATGGTTTGACCTCTAGAAGCAGAAAGGTGTCCACATGAGCACTGCACTTTGGATCAGCAGGGCCCTGGAGAAGCGAAGCCCTCAGCTGTCCCCCTGCTGTGACACCTGTCCTACAGCGTTGTCACAGGAGGCCCTTCCAGAGGATGCTGAGGAGAAGCTGCTCCCTGACACCAGGCCAAGCACACTTGGCCACCAGGCAGCATTTAGTCTATACAAGCAGAGCAAATGTATTTTAAATCCAGCTCCTCCCCACTCCTGCCAGGTCGTTTCTTCTCTAGAGATCTGCTCCTACTTGCACCATACTAATACATTTCCAGAGCACTGAAGGATCCCATGTTATGCTACTAAACTGCAATATCATTTCTCACACAACTCAGCACTCCTGATACAGGTACAGCTCGGCACTGGCGAGGTCACACCTGGAGTGCTGTGTCCAGTCCTGGGCCCCTCCGTTCAGGAAGGACGCTGAGATGCTCAGACACGTCCAGAGGAGGCCACCAGGGCTGGTGAAGGGCCTGGAACAAGCCCTGTGAAGAATGGCTGAGGGAGCTGGGGGTGTTTAGCCTGGAGAAAAGGAGGCTCAGGGGAGACCTCATCACTCTCTACAGCTCCCTGAAGGGTGGCTGTAGTCGGGGGGTTGGGGGGGAATTGTTCTCTTCTCCCAGGCAACACTGACAGAAGGAGAGGACACAGTCTTAAGCTGCACCAGGGGAAGTTTAGGTTTGACGTTGGAAAAACATTCTTCACTGAAAGAGTGACTGGGCACTGGAATGGTCTGCCCAGGGAGAGGGTGGAGTCTCTGTCCCTGGACGTGTTTATAAAAAGACTGGATGTGGCACTCCAGGTTTGGTTGATGAGGAGGTGTTAGGTTAGGCCATAGGTTGGACTAGATATCTCAAAGGTCTCTTCCAACCTAGTTCATTCTGTGATTCTGTGATTCCTCAGCTTGGGTGAGACCCTGTTCCAGCCTAGGTCCCTGCTCTGTATTTTGCTTTTTTAAGGGTATTTCTAGACCAGCCTTTACAAGTTCTCAAATAAGATGCATGATGTCTCAGATATTCAGTACCTCACAGAATTTGTAATCTTTAAAGCTGATGAATAACTACATTTTTGGCAAAGACTGTTATTGAATGATAGAGCAAAATATCACTTTTCTTATATCTAAGGAATAAACTAGTGATCAGATTACAAAGTTTAGTTTTTCTGTTGTCACACCTTCAGTCTTGACAATGCAGGATAAACATTACCTCCCAGAAGATTTTTCTTCTGTAAAGTCTTGAAAGAGAATCAAGGAAAGAAAGGAAGAGAAAGGGTTGTGACTATTCAGCTCAGTTTTGCAAACAAAAACAACTCCTTTGGCTGCAATTACAAACAACTTCAAATTGCTACTCCCATTTGTACAGTTCAGAGAAGTTTTGTTTTAAGCTGATGCAGTGGGATTTACATACCATTCAATTATCTCAAGCCTCTCTAGCAAGGCCATTTATACTTGATTTTGCATTCAGTTTGCATGTGTGGGAGGAATGAAAAAGGGAATAGGTTTGATTTCTCCTCCTATTAAAGGATTTCCTCAGAAACACACTATCACAATTCTGTCCCATGGGCACAGGGAAACCCACAGAGAACTAACCAAGAGGAAATGCTGGGCAGCTACACCAGGCGGAAAGGATACTCAATGCTGAGTGCCACTGAAACTTGCAGGAGCAAGAATGGGCCCACAAACAGATGTTTCTCCGCTGTGAAACACAGCTGACATCACAGAGAGCTCTCTCATCTTAGCCAAGCTTCACCCCATGGCCACCATGCAAAATCACTGCTTGGTGTCCTGTTTCCAGTAAAATAAAGCTAACCCTTAAAGTATTTCCGAGGACCCCTCACGTGTTCATTTCTCAGATGGTTGCAGTGTGAAAAGAAAAATCAGCCTTTACAATGAAGAGAAGGACTGGTGGTGTTGAGGACTTGATGTGAAGTACCACAAGGCATCCTTAGCAGATGAACACTGCCCTCACAACAATGCCCCAACCAGCAGCAGAGCAGTGAAGATTTCAGAGAAGTGTCATCCAGCCATCAGCACTGCCACCACCCTGCTAAGTCACACTCCAAATTTAGGCTCCTCTCCTCTCTGCTTTTTGTACAATTTCTGGACAGGGAAGGACTAGAAAAGTGGCTCTGAACAAAAGAAGCAATGACAGAAAAGGCTTGCTTTTCCTTAACAAATTGTTAAAGAGAGCTGAAAAATGCTCATAGTTTACCAATATGAAGATGTATTTTGGTGATAAGTTTCCATACTGCAGACAACATCTTCTGCCCTCCCTTGCAAAATGTTATTCATGAAATATTAGCATTCAAATTCATCTGTCAAAATGATTGTTGATGTAGTATAGAAAGGCTATATTATCATCTGCTCTGCAGTTTGCCTCACAGCAATCTTGATTCAGATATTTACATAACCAAAGATTATGACATCTTTTCCAGCCCTTTTGATGTGTCTGTCAGCAAGATGTCAATCAGATTAATTCTTTCCTGATACCCAAGAATAGCTGTGAGGCATGAAGCAGTCATTTTGCCAAGGAGAAAGTTTGTTTTCCAAAAAAAGACCCTTGACAAATCATTTGAAGCAGAAAACACATTTACACAAAAGTGAAAAATGTGTGCTGTATTATCCTTGAGGCCCAGGATGTCGTGGATTTGAAGATGAGCATGACCACTGGTAGAAATATCTCTGAGAATACCTTAAAAGTACTAAATTATCTCCTATATCCTATATCAAATATCTTATTTTTTTACTGCTAGTCCTTGTAATATAGTGATAGATGCAAACTGAGGAAAACCACATGCTAAAGGACATAGAACTGGCCAATATTCAGACAAATCTTGCAAAGATAGTGTTGACACTTGTCAAGATTCACGGGTTACACAACTTAAATTTCCATAAAGCTCCCCCTTGCCCCCCAAACCTTACACCCATTCTGCTTAACACTCCTTCCACCACGTCAGAGGAATGGAACAGAGCTTGTTGACATTGATGAAATTGTCTTCTAACTTTTCACAGCTGATTCAGGTGACAAAATGGGCAAAGACACTTGTTTCTTGTCAACATTAAGGCTGCTTTGTGCAATTGTTGAGTAAGTGAAATGAGATTGTAACAGAGAATAAAATTCTCATGAAGGTCAATATCCAAGCACAGAATGAATTGATGTAGAGTAATTCTTTACTAAGACCTTACAGCACATAATATAAGAAATATTTAGAGAGAATATGTTTCTATTGAAATTGATGCTGGAGGACAGGAAAGATTATTGAGTAAATAACAGAAAAATGTCCAAAAGGACAGATTAAAGGACCAGATAGAAAGAAAAGAAATGCAGTAAAAAGAAGGATGGGCATCTTACACATTAGCAAGAGGAAATATAATCAATCAAAAGCAAAGCAGCAGATGAACTAGCAAAGGGCTAGATCCAAATCCCAAATTAAGGCTCTAGAAAAGACCAAATGAAGAATCAAATAACTCATGAGAATTTCTCCAAGCCTTTCATTTCCCTCTTGCTGCTGATGGGTGAGTAAATGGGGTGCTCTTTAATATCAAAGCATGGATATCACAGACTAGTGGTAAAAGTGAATTTGGCTTACAAACATTCTCATAGCTGAGCTTTGCAATCCCAAATATTTTACACTTTTCAGATTGTTTTGCAAAACTTCAAGTTCTTCCAGAAAACATGTGTCCTGTTTGTCTAACATCTCTCAGAGCCAGGAAGAGGCTACTGAGCAATGACATATCAGATACAGGACATCTGCTGACCTTATTTGCTTGTCCATTGATAAATGTATCATAGTAGAGATAAAACTCGTAGTCTACAAAGGCCCAAGTCAAATATCATCTCAAAGCATTCTTGCCCTCAGAATACAGTAACTACTGTCATTTCCAATAACCTGTTGGCTCAACTGTCAGGTTTAAATCCTCCTCTGTAATTTTAAAGCTTTTTCCTCCAGTGTACAGCACTTGACGTTATATGAATCATACAGATGAAAGATGAAGGTATCTGACTGATATTAAATGCTGTCACTCAGCTGGGGCTGGGTGGATGCCAACTGGTCAAATTCTCCAAAATCTTTGAACAGATGCTGTGGCTATTCCAGTTTTATTTCAATTTCACACTCTTCCTATCTATGCTGACAGCTGGTTTTGACAGTCTGCTCTCTTCTTCTCAGCTCTCATGTCAGTCTCAGACACATAATAGCTGGATTAGAGCTTAAACAATAGTGATTAGATCAGGTAGGAGAGGAAGCATGGTGGCAATAAAAAATAAGATGCTTCAGTAACCCTTCAAACTCTAGCCACTTCAGCTGAAAGCAATTTTACAGAAACTCATCCAGCAAGCCAAAAATTATTCAGAACAGAAGAGTAGGAATTTTATCAAAGCTTTGGGATATCTTGTTGGTTTTCTGTGGTTTTTAAAAATCACATTAATATTAATTTCCATGAAAGAGTTTCACTGAACAATTCTATCTTCACAGTCTCAGTATTTAGACGGGTCAACAGGTTACAGTTGCATCACCTAATCCTTGGCAGTTCTCTGTGAAAAGGCCCTGCACCCTGCAAGGCATTTGATGCAATTTAGCCCTCATTAAAATAACGAAAGCCCTTGCCTTTGTAAATCACTTTAACATAGGTTAAATATCAAATAAATAATCAGAAGAAAGAGTTGTGGATCAGACCCCATCACACTGAAGTGTGCCACGAGTGCTGCATGCTGTCAACAGTAAAACCTAGCCCTCCATAAACACTGCTCTCCTCCACAGTAGGGACAGGGGTAATAGCGGAAATGCATTTTTGCCATCTGTTAAATAATTCACACAAACAAGAACTGAAGATGTATTTTTTTTCCAGAAATGCTGGCTATATATTTAAAAAGGTAACCTCTACAATCCTCACATCCATAATTAAGTTTGTGGGTAGACTGAAGAAAAGAATTCCATTTGCAGAAAAGCTCAACAGATGGTATTGTGTATTAAAGTAGAAGCATGTGAAAACTATTTGAACAAATGGCAGATGTGTCTGTCAAACTTCTCCTGTGCCATTAAAGACTGGCATTTAGGCTATTACTCAGACTCACAGAATTTCACAAAAGTCCTCTGAAGCTTGTGTTGGCTAAGGATCCTTGCAGGCCCAGAGATAACCAGGCAGGGGGAAAAAAAAGTGTGGGACTTGCATGGCATATAGTTTGGTCTCCTTATCCAGCCCCACTCTCAGCTTCTTTCCAAAGCCCCTCTTGGAATACTCAGAAGAAATTGCATTTAGCTGAACTTGAGGCAACCCTGAGTGGCTGACCATTATGGCAATTTTTTGGGGGTTTTCTTCCTGTAAGGCTGAATGAACTGCCTGGGTTTAACCAGCAAGGGGTAACACTGCTTCAAGAAACATTGTCTTCTATCTGGACTCTTCTGCAGTGGCTTTACTTAATTAGAGCTCAAGGAAACTATTAAGAGGAGAGACAGGGCAGTATATAACAATCTATTAAAGGTTCACAAGAGGTCAGTATTTTAGGGATCTGCATGCTACCACATGAAATGTAGGTTTTCTCAGATGGTACCTATTGGTAGTGCACCCTTTTTTTTAAAACATACATTCTTTTTGCAAAGAGAGAGACCTATGTTACATCATAGTCTGTGTAATCTGGGACCACTGCAAGTTCTTGCCTCTGAATACATACACTTCATGAGCACAGACTTTCTCCTAAGTGCCTACACCTGATACTACTGAAGTGAGGCAGGAGGTTTCCCATTCATAGAGCAAAATTAGAGGTGCCTATTCACGGAACCAGGAAGAATAAAAAAATTTGTTCAGTTACAAGAAAAAACGTTGCTTAAATACACATAATATAAAGGACAATCGGTTTTACTTTGAAGAGCTCAGATAATTTTATTTTTAGGAATACCTTTGAAAGACTCAAATCCTCTCTAAGCAGCGATTGCCCAAAGCAATGAAACACATCAATATTTTCATGATAAAAAATCCATAGTTAGCTGTTATGGAAGCTAATTCTTAACTTAAGCTTATCTTAGGCTTTTGTTTACCCAGAACATGAGCTATCTTCCCCAGGGAAGAACAGAGAGTCTGCTAGCTGGTACAGATTAGCAAAGGATCAAAGGCTGTCTCACACTCTAACACTTTAGGAATCACCTGGTCCCAGCTCTGTCTGACCTGCAAGCCAGGCTCCAGCTCTACACTATCCCAGAGACTCTTTTAAGAGTCACTTCCATTCTAATGAATTCTCTTACTAAGGGAAACCTTGCCTCTTCGAAAATGAGAAAAGGTCCTCAGAGCCAGCATGTGTTCAAAATGCTTTCTCCTTGTTCATGCTGGTTTTCAGAATCTTGATGGGAATTCCGTGTCAAAGGGAAGAGCCTGTCTGATGTTTGGGAGGCAGAACACACGGCCATCACATCAGCTGCTCAGACCCAAGGAATCCCATCATACACATCGGGATGTGCAAGAGCCATCCAGGCCAGCAGGGAGAGGCTGCTGCACTGCCAGGGACAGGAGTCAGCTCCATGCAACACAAATGTAAATGAAAGGCAGCTGCAGCCCGTGGAACATCCAGAGAAAAGAACAAACACAACTGTCCTCCCTTCACCTCCAGACCTGGTGTGTTTTGGGAGTGTACAGGTACACTGACTGCTCTTTATGTAACCCTCTGCAAAAGTAAATCCCTTTATCAAAGAAAGCATAAATGAATGGATTCCTCAAATTCACAGTTTATGCAGAGAGCCCTTCTCACTGATAATATGTTCTGCATCTTCTGAACTATTGGCAGACAATTGCTGCAAATTTCTCCTACTTTACTGCATCTTTCCACTTTCATGTACTTATTGTAGATTAAATTCTAATCTTGAAGAACTAATTTCTTTAATGCAGCTTTTTCTCTTCAATTTCGCATACAACACTTCTGTTCTGCTATCAACTCCAGCTACTTTAGGGAAAAGTGTTTAAGTCTGTAGCTAAGTGGGCTGTTTTTCTAAAGAGTTAATTCTGTACAGATTCCTGCTTTCTCAGCAGGTTGCAAAGAAAATGGATGCACAAATGTGCCTGTAAATATAGATTAAAACATTGACATCACATCCTTATCTTAAAATGGAGTATATGGAGTTTGCAATTTTGCTCGTATTGCATAGACTGTATCACTGAATAAGAGAAAACCTTTTATTGCTTTTATGGCTTAAGTTAGGCACAAAGCAAATAACAGGTAAATGCACCAACCCAAAGACCACACACAGCAAAATTAGTTTGCATTGACTTAAAAGGGTTTGGATTGTTTACACTAAAGCATGTCTTTAAGTGAACACACAGGATCAATTCACAGCTCTAAATGAAGATCCACAACTAACCAGGAACACAGCAGTTCCAGAAATAAACTGCAGTACTTTCACTTCTGTTGTTGTGTTTTGGGGTTTGGTTGCGTTGCTTTTTTTTTGTTTTTTTTTTTAACAGAGCAGACAAAATACTAGGAAATACACTGAGAATATCTTCAGCCTCACCAGGTTCCTGCAGCTCCAGCTGGTCAGCAGCACTGCTGGGCACTGAACAGACTGGTACAAGAGATGGTACAACACTAACTACCATTGGTGAGATAATTGTTCAAGTACAGAAAGTAAGTCATTTCAAAAAGCATATTCTCAAAATAATTTCTTTTCGTAATTGACCTTAAAACCTTTTTGCTTTTGACCTTGACCTTTTTGCTTTATCCTACNCATATTCTCAAAATAATTTCTTTTTGTAATTGACCTTAAAACTTTTTGCTTTATCCTAGATGATATCATAGCTTAACAATAAAATTATAAAAGAATGAAATACTGACTGCTAAATAAGAGCAAGGGAAGTAGTTTCAGGAATGCACATGTTATGGCTGGAAGATGTTAATAAACCTTGCTGTTTATATCTGTTTGCAGTTTGAAATTTTTTTCTTAGAAGAAATGGCTTAACTTGTTAGTATCTATAGTTTAAAAAGCCACATCAGGGCAAAGCATAAATTGTATCTTAAAAATGGTTATCTTCTTTGTCTGCACTAAACGTGCCTTTCTCCCTGAAGATCAAGTGCTGAGTGACTCTAAAACAGTGCAAATACAGCATAGACAGAGCTGTTCCTATCCAACGAATTAAAAAGGCAGCTGAGAATTAAATACTTTTTCCACCAAATGAAATTATTCAGTCAATTCTCTACTAATGGTCATTATTTACAGGTTCATGTTACATCAGCTGGGCAGCCCTAAATAGAGCTGATAGGAACATAAGCAGGAAAGGAGCCTCTGACAAACAGGGAAGTGCCAGCACACAGCTCTCTGAGTCAAATCTGCACTGCCACTGCTTGGGTGGGCTGGAGGATTTTTTTGGAAGGAGATTACAGTCCTGATTTTTATCAATCTCCTTTCTTTCATTTGTGTTAACCTCACTCCAACAAAAGAATCCAACAAACAAACAAACAAACTGCCTCCTACTGATCAAAATCCCAAGTAGGCTATTCAGGTGAAATTTATTTTTTGAAAAATTCCCATTTCTAAAACACATTACATTTAGAAAATCAGAGTGAAGAAACCATGCCTCTAACTCTTTTACAAGAGTGAAGTCCTATCCAACTCTTTGTGACATGACTTATCTGCTGAAATGGAACTTAAATCAACTTTATACCTGTGCAACATGCCACAGTGATCTACTGCACACTGACAATGTTTGGTTTTGATGCTGTTTTTTATACTAAAACCCACATTACACTGGTTATTGATCCAGGGGAAAGCATGATTGATTTCCTACTTGGCTTTACCATTAAAGAGAGAATGTCCCAGCAAAAGGCTCTCTTTGTAAGGTGTCCTCCTACATGAGCATCAGTGCCTACCCCTTAATTGCTGACAGATGGCTAAACTCTAACTACAAGCTATTAGACAAGCAGGATAAATGCACCAGAGAGCTGATGTGGATTAGATGCAAACTTAACATACCTTCTGATAAAGTTCAAACTTTTAAGGGGAAACATTTTGTGTGACTGAATTCTTATCTTCCTATTCTTGAATCTTCTGTATTTAGTCAGCCCTTTACACATAGTTTTAAGAATTTCTTCTATATGATATAATATCAATCAGGCTGCTTAGCTGCTTTCATCTTTTGACACCATTTCCCTCTCCAGATTGTCTGCATGGATGTACACTGAAAACAGAAGTTTGACAACGAGAAAAACTGTTTGCAGTAAAACAGATTTTACTGATGATGTGAACAGAACTCAGTTCATATCCAAGATCTACCTGACTGCTTGAAGAGGTTAGAAAAAAAAAAGAAAAACAATGAGATATTTCAACAAAAATAGAATCATGCAATTACATTTTTCTCTGTCATTCCATTCATGTTCTACTAAACCTCAATTCAAAGTGTCACATCAGAATTTACTGTCCCTTATCTCATTTACCTGTCAACAGAAGAATATCTTAAAGCCACCACAGAACAGCAAACAATCAAAGACAGACCTAGCCTCATGCAGCTAAACGTAAGAAACACACAGTGAAGTCTAGAGCTGATGCTCTTCACAGAACTGGATTATTTTGCTCCTTTCAGACAGAAAAATAATGGTGTTGTATGGGCATCTTTCAAGGAGCATTTGATTATTTTAATAAAGGCTTCTCAAGACTTGCAGACCTGCTTCCTGTCTCCCTTCACAAAAGGTGTTATTCTGCCAGGTGGTTTATCCAGACTCCCTCAAGTTTTAATTATCTCTTTACTTAATGAGTACAGTAGCTGATCTAGATTTATTGCAGTAGCTAGAAGCTTGTGTGAATAAAATATCAGTTCTGTTTGTGATGTGGCAGTTATCTTTGTTTGCAGACTCTTCTAATTACTTCCAGGTCATTAAGCCCATCTCCAGCAGATATTTTACTGTCATTAGAAAAAGTGTTATAGTGACACTAAAAAAGTCAATGCATACAGAAAAAAAAAGAGGTCAGAAAAGGTCAAAATAAAGCTCTAACCTGTTAATTCAAATCTGGATTACAGGCACAGAAATCATGCAGATAACTTGGCACATATCCTATGAGACACCACAGCAATCAATAGGTTACACTGGGGATGTGTCAGGGCAGAATTTCAGCTTACAAGTTATCACATTAAGTCATTTGTTTTATACTGAGGTTAAACTATAAGAATAGGTTAAGTTTCTCATTAGTTTAAACATTGACTTCCCAATACACAACCTGTGGATATATGCACTCAAAAATACATATTCATATACATACACACACGTGCCAGAACTGATAGGGAATAAATTAGCAAAGCTGTCTGTACTTGACCAATGGCAGCACTGGACCAGGTATAATTTTTTTTTTTTCCATTTCACTCCTGAATTTTTTTTTTTAGAAGCAGGAATCCAAATATATGCATTTGCCATGTCATCTCCTGTCTCTTCCAGAGACACTATTTGCTGAGGCAGAAACCCTGGCTCTAATTGCTTGATCCACTTTTTTACTGAAAGATTGCCTCAATTATCAACATTTTCTTGTACCAATCTATCCACTCCCCATCCCTTATTTAGCTGTTTGTTTGTGATGTATTTTAAGAAGGTATAGCCATGGGGATTTCAGCAATAATTAGATTCTGCCACTTCAGCTAACCAGTCAATGGCTGTGATTGTAATTCTAAAGGAAGATTTCCAAAGGCAATCCAAGAGAACATCTTAAAAAAATGCAGTTTAACCTAAACATTCAATTGACCACTTATGCTGACACTCCTAATTGTTCACAAGTGGACAAAACTGTGCATTAAAATGTCTTTTGGCATTGTCGTAAATCAAACGATGATGTGGATTCAACCATCACATTTGTGTTCACAAACTAATTGCATCTCTTCCCTTTTCTTTCAAAAGGTGTTCCTACAATTTAAAAGCCTGCCAAGACCAAAATACTTCTGTCCTTAAGAACAAAAAGGCATTATTCAGTATTTAGAAAAAATGGACCACAGAGCTTCACATTCGTTGTGGATTTTCAAGAGGTTTCTGACCTAAGTGCACAGTGTGGCTTTTCTGTTAGCTGGGTAAGGGTAGGAATAGTCCGTAAGGGTGAAAAAAACAGAGTTAACACACATAGCTTGCAGCTTTGGAGTTAAACTTAAGTAAGGAGAACTGAAATAAGGAAGATTTAAAGAGCAATGTCTAATAGAAATTGTACCTGCATATTATGCTTGATCTCACAATTGTCAAAACTCATCACTCAAAGAGGGTACCAGAGGGAAAGGTTTTCTGCTAGTGTTTGCATTTCATCTTTAGGTTTTTTTTCCAGCCCCTCCCTATTAGGCAGGTGTCACTTTAAGCTCAAGATCATACATTTTTATCTTTTGATTAAAAAAACTTTCCCAGTAATAAATAAGAAGCCTAGGCTTCATAATATGGTCAGTACATTTAGTCCACTAGGCTTGTCTGCCAAGGTATGTTTGTGCATATTTGCTCTTTTATTCATGTAGATTTGGCAGAAAATCATCATGATAGCACAAATTTGCCCGTTCTCTTGCATAGTTGCCATTCTGTTTAAGGATGTCTTGACAGTGTACACTGGTGCCTCTCTCTCATTCGTTGGATTTTAGCTCCCTAAAATGTCTAAATGGTAAGTGAATGATGGCAGGCACCAGAAACCAAAAACCCAACCAACCAAAACAACTCCGCATAAAAAACAGAATCACCAAGTACCAGATTTCAGAGAACAGTGGATCTGATCAGTTCCCTACACAAAACATACTGGGTCAGCATGGCATTGGAACTGTAAAATGAGTGCTATCATAATTTCTGAATCAGCCCTCTCACTTCATCACTCAAGTGATCACCTAAGGATACCTGCAAAGCTGTGGGAAATGCTGTATATTATTGGTGCAGTGTGCTAGACAACAAGGTTTTACAGGCTGTCAGGTGAACAGAGGCTGGGAAAGGCAGGAGGAGGATCTGCATTGTGGGGTGACTGTCAAACTGCTGCACTAAGGAGCTCTGTGTCAGTGTTCCACTGAACACCAGACATTCCACACAGCCTTTTCTTCACAAAGGCCAGAGGGAGATACAGATGCACTGCCTGTTCCCCAAAAGCAGCAGCAGCAGTCTCAGAGCTTTGCTCTTTCCTTTCCTCTCCATCTCCCCAGGCCTAAGGCAGCCCAGGGCTCCAGAGCCCCGACAGACCTGACAGTGCAGTTAAAAATCCTCTGGCAGCCTTTAACTTCTTTCTCAAGCTCTACCCTCCAGCTTCAGATTTGACTCAAGTCCTCAGAATCTGAGCAGATTGTATTCCTGGAGACACTTCCTTAGACCTACTTCTTCTCTTTGCAGTACTCCAAACAGGAACTGCTTGATAACCTTTTGAGTTCTTCCTTTACTATTGTATGTCACTAGAAAAGAAAGGGTAGGAATAGTCCTAGACACTGTTTTAGTGTCACAGACAAAACAAAATTATTCATTATCACCTAGGACTACACTGGTCTTTCGTTTGTCCCAGATACTGAAAGATCTGTTTTCTATTTTGAAGAGATGGGAAGGATACTAAAAGCACATCCTTCAGCTCAGAATGCTTAAACCAATTCAGCTTCATTTTTGTATTCTTTATGTGTCCAGTCACTTGCAGGCTGCAGTGACTATAAATCAAACAGCATCACATTCAATTGCACCCCGAAGTAATAATTCAAAGGATAGATACCATATATGTTTAGGGTCATCTTAGTGACGTTATAAAATGTAACATTTCCATGTTGTAATGAGAGATGACCTAGCAGAGAGTGAAGGAAGTCTCTCTCACCACAGGCTGTAAGAAACCATTGAAATGTGAAGTAACTCTTCCTGGGAAAGGAATTAAATAATACAATCTGTATAATACCAGGGAGTTGTCAAATCACTCATACATTGCATGTATTCTATTCCTGCTTCCAAACTAAATAAGCTTTAGAAAAACAGTCACAACATAGTGTTATTAATAAAAAGAAAAAATCTGTTTCAAATAAAATTAGTGTCTGTACCCTGATAGATACACAAGAATAGGCAATTCATCTCCTTCACAAAAAAGTTTGTCATAAGTTTCTTCTTTTAAATATACAATACTATAACTGTTTAACAACAGTTCATAAATCTTAGCAGACACTCCAAAAAGCATTTAATCCACAAAGAACTCCCATTTTGCAAGTGAGCAGTAGCTTCAAACCCAAAAGAAATCTGATATAGCATGATAAAATCCCAGTTATATTATCAATGCAATTTCTTTTGCAAAAGCATCCAAGAAAAAAAGTATTAACTACAAGAAAAAGTTTTAGAAGGTATAACCTGTGTTGCTGACTGTGGGCTTTCAGCAATTGCCTTAGCAATAAGACAGACAGCTGTCCCTGAACTGGTTTGTGTTACATTTCAGAGTCAAACCATTGGATTTGAAATATCACAGGGTGACAGGATACCATGTTAGGGAGTCTTCAATTGTATGGAATTGGATGTCAAGTTCTTCTTCATTTTCACCCATTTGCTTTAGACCAACTGGAAAATCTTAGGGCTTCACAAGCTAAAACTAACCATTCTATTCCAGGTGGAAAGACACCAAGAGTAGGGCACGAGTACCATGCTGCTCTGAAGCTTCTCTGCAGAGATGAATTTCCTTTTTTTCTGCATAGTCTCAAATACTTCTTGAAAAATAATGAGATGATTAAGTTTCAGGAATGTAAGGATTACAAATGAGAAAATGAGATCGTAGGAAAATGAGAGAAACGGAACAATCAAAGCCCAGCAATTTTGTTTTGTATTAGTTAACAGTATCAGGAAGTGCTGGTTACAAAAGCTGCAATGAATGCAGAAAAATCTTTGACAGAAAGTCAGTATGCAACAACACCCTGAGTTCTGCATCCCTAATCCTAACTGAATTAAACAGAGTTGCTGTCTTTGTCCCATAAAACAGTAGCTCCATCCCTAATGCTGATTCCAATACATCCAACTGGGTTCTAAATTGGAAATGTTCCAAGACCTGTTTCAACCTTAAAAAGTCTGATATAAGCTACTGACTTCATTTGAACTGAGGCTCTACTTGCTCTGACTCCACTTTAGGTGTTTCTCTAAGACTGACAGCCTCCACTTAGCAACCTGCATTAACCTCTGCAAGGCAGGCTCAGGGCTCTGCTCAGTGACAGGAAAACAAGCACATAAATCACTGAAACCATCTGCACAGCAGCTGACTGTCTCCAAAATCTTCTTTAGGTGGTCAGAAGGAGGATGAAGGATTAAAGCAATGCTTGCTGCCAGTTGCTTCCAAAAAAAACCCCAACAAAAACACCAAAAAACCCAAATCTCAAGTGGCAAAGGAGACAGGCATATTTAGTGTCTAACTTCAAGCCATTATTTATATGTTGAAGGCAGAAGGACAAGCTGCATATCAAAGAATGCTGCTCAAGTGCTCTAGAAAAGCACTAATTCTGCAGGGCTCCCAGAATGTTCAGGTTAAGAACCTGAGCATCTAAATTAGATTCTTACTTCAAACCCTTGCTGTCACTCTTCTATACAACCCTCACTCGGTGTGCTGGCACATATCTCCATGAATTTCCACCATTAGGAGCAACCATCTTAAACCAGCAGTCAAAAAAAATCAAACAGAAGAATTAGGCAGTCAAGAAGCTGTCTTAGCAACATGGTCACAAAGAAATCAGGTGATTTTTCAGATTGACAAAAAAATGCAGTTCAAAAAGACACTTGACTCAGAGATTTGTGGTACTTAATAAGCAAAACCTTCCATATTGTGGCTAGAAGTGTTACATATCATAAACAAATTATTACTATTAAAAATACATAGAATCCTGGAAAAATGGCTCACATAAAACATAACTTTACAAGATTGAATTAATTCTTTATTGTTAGTAAATAGCTCTGAGGATTGAAGTGACTATTTAGACTACAATTATAAATTATTATTACACCATATTATACATAATGCTTGCATTAGCAATACATTTGAATCAAGCCTTGTAAATAATTGTTTCTATTGTAAGGTATGTAACATAAAGCTATCCAGAGAAAACACTGAGAAAAGTATTTCAAACACTCTGAGTTTGCATTTCAATTAGAATAAGTTCTTTTGTCCCCACTTAAATAACTGATTGGAATCAGTGTTTCCAACCCCTTCCTCTTGTGTCCTACAGATGTTTCATCACTCGCACACCATCAGTTCCTCAGCCTTTAGTAGTGCTGAACAGGACACCCTGTGCCCTCTGATCTACGGTGCAGAGCAGAAACTTTGGCCAGCCAGGTTTGTCTGAGGACTCCAGTGAGTCCATCTCCCTTCTTTTCACACACCAGCTTCACTACAAGGCTATGAATCAATCACTTCTCCTTTTAGAGTTATTTCAGGGAAACTAAGCAAATAAGCAACTGCAAAGGATGTTCCAAAGCACGTACCATTCTTTTTCCTCCTTGGAAAAATGGTTTGATACAAAATACATGATTGAAATGGTTCAGAAATGTTATTTACTAGATTTCTAGGTTTTCTGTTGTTTTCTCTTTTGGATTGCTAGCATATTCATATACATACCATATACAGTAAACACCAACACATATGACTGTGTAATCAAGATCCATAGAACAGATTTTATGCTGAATAACACATTTGGGATATTATTCCAGAGAGTATGTATTTATAGATAAGAGTTTGTATTTATAGATAAGATTGGGGTCATACAGAATGAAAGATTTGGTTGAAGCACAGCTGTAGTAAAACCTTTTCAGGGTTCTGCATCATGAAGTTTCCCATTTCCACCCAAGCTGAGTTAAAATGACCCAGAAATGCATCGTCTATGGAGACACACTGCTTAAACATGCAAAAAGTTCAATCAGACAAATTACTGAATGTCATGGTTTTACTTTTCTTGCACAGAGTGCATTAGGCTATTGCCTTTTACAATAGTTAATTGAACAATTCTATCAATTATCCTGAGCAAATATGCAAATACAACCACAGCTGCTTCATGCAGTTTTTTCTGACTTAGCATTCATTAAAAACTCTGGTAGACTGTGTAGCACATTGAATTCATTTTGCAAACATAGCAATTGTCTTACCTAAGAAAACTGTTTCTTTATAATTAAAACATTTGCTCTTATTTGGCACTTTTCCCTCTGTAAATTGAATTCAGAAGCTAGAAAAGGCTCCCCTGCAGTATCAGTATCTCGGGGTGGAAGCACACACCCAGGGCTAGGCTGAGGTTTATTTCCCCCCTGAATGAGAAGGCTCTAATTAGCCATCATCAACAAAACTGGATCTCCCATCTCCTCCATCTAAGAAATAATAGTTTTGTAAGACCCATTACCAGGAGATATCTGGGATGGAGGCCTGTGACACCCTGTTAGCCTGGATACCTGCACAGAGAATGAGAACTCTGTAGGGGCACAGTTCATAAAAGGCAAGGTTTTTGGAAGGGATTGAAGCTCCCCTGTCAGTGTGGTTTCTCCCAACACTGCTCCAGGGTTCTGCCTGTGCCACAGAACATCTGAGATCGTCCATGTTCAGGATTTATCTCGAGTTGTACTCAGCCAAACTGCAATGCCCTTCCATCTACATTTGATAAGGAATATCTAATGAATTCATGCATTATTTCATTTCTCTGAACCCAACATAGGGGAGCATTAGGTGTATCTAAATAAAAGTAGATCTCTCCTACACATCATCCATACACAGCTGGCTGTCTCCATCCCTGCAGACGCCCTGCTGCAGCATCTCTACAAGTTTGATCTCCTAAGAGAAGAGAGTTTGAAAGTTGGTGACAACAGATCTACATTGAACTGAAAATTCAACACTGAATGTGCACATGCAGGATGAACTGCTGGCAAGATCTGAGTTTTGAGGCTCGTAGCTCAGACACTTGGCAATACAAGCTTAAGAACAACCTTCCTTTTCCAAAAGATTAAGTTCCACTCCTGGAGATGGTATTTTGAAATAAATCCCCAGCTAACACATTCCTGTTGCAGTCTAATTTGGCCATATAGA
Source organism: Daphoenositta chrysoptera (assembly GCA_013397915.1). Taxonomy (NCBI): domain Eukaryota; kingdom Metazoa; phylum Chordata; class Aves; order Passeriformes; genus Daphoenositta; species Daphoenositta chrysoptera. The sequence continues at coordinate 599,480 of VZRO01007446.1, read as the reverse complement.
GCACAGCATCATTTATGGACCACACTGACACTTAAAGACTAATCAGGAGACAAAATGCTAGAAAAATTCCAAAGAAATGATCCAAGTCAAACTAACTTACTAAGACACATCACCTTCAGTTGGTGTGGAGCAGGTTTGCTTTTGTTTCCAATATATGTTAAAGGTATTTTTCTTTCGTCTCAAGGTAAATCTGTACCTGGATAAGAATTTTTTTCCTTTAAGAAAAAGTTTTAAAACATTAGAAATGTGAATCAATTTTCTAAGCAGTTTTGAATGGACCTGCACTTTACACAGGACTACTGTTCTATATTTATACAGTGGCACCACTGGCAACTGATTGAAGTATAATTTTAGCCTGAAAATATTTACTGGAGTACCTTCATGAGAAAATTTCTGTTCATAGATAAAAAAACATTTTTTGACTTTTTCAAAACAGATTACTAGTAAAATATGTTTACAAATAAATGTTTATCAAGACACAACAATTAAAGATACTATTTTAAGAAATGGATCTTATATACATAAACAGCATTTCTACTGTTAAAAATAAACATAAAATGTTAAAGCAAAAATGTATTTAAGGAATTCTTCTATTTTTCCTTCTTTTTATAACTCATAGCTGGAAGCTAAAATAAAAGTAAAAACCTCTACAAGCATGAAATCATATATTGAAACTGCATCCTGAGCACCCTGAAGCCTTTGCTGGGCTATATTTGATACATGACATGTTGTCAAAAGCACTTCCTGTTCTTATCACAATAGCTTTGTAGCTATTTAGGGAATTTAGCCACTCGAGCAAGTCTTTGCACATAAATAAAGAGTGGGAGCATGAAAGAGAAGGCATTTTTGAGGCTTTTAAAAGAGATAAGAGATTAAACAGAATGCATTTCTCTGTTTTATGGGTTCTCTGGACAGAAAAGTAGTGTTACATCTTTCTTTATAGGCCAGTATTTGTGTTTGTCAAATGAGGAGGTAACAGTAAGAGCTAAAATCCTTTATTTTTTGAAAATTGTCTGAAATAGTGCACTTCTGACTTCTGTCTGCTTCAGATATTAAAATAACCTAAATTCAGTGGAACAAAAGTATTGACAACACTGGACTTTGGATTAGAACTTACAAGAAGTTTCCTTTAGATGTCACATGATACTAATTTTGATCCACTGATACTTTCCACATTCTTCCTTCTATTATGCTTTATTACTATCAAGTCTCTACAGTAATAACAAAAGTATTCAAATATAATCAGGTATCTTGTTGCTAAAACAGTAAAATTACCTGATTTTCCCCCTGCTCAAGGTTATTATTCTTGTGGACAATGAAAGATCATTTAGGTACAGCAGCCATGGTACAGGTTGCCCTCTTTAAACTTCAGTTCCTTGCAGGAAGGCACACTCTTAAAGGTGATATTACTCCTAGCCAATTTGCAGTGTTATCAGATTGCATATGTATGCCAAATAATTCACTCAATTAGGGCATTAATGATTTTTTTTTAAATCATTACTAGTACAGTGGGTGATATATTAGTATTTGCATGTGTAAATAAATTCAATTAATGTGTTAATTGCAAAGAGACATGAAAATTAGTTTAATCAAGTCAATTAAACCATAAACAGTTCAGAAATAAGAAAATAAGCTTGTAATGCAATTAGTGTTCTAATATGCTAGTAACTTTAATAAACAGGATCTTAATTATATAGCAGGTCAAAAAGCCAAAATATTTTAATTGATATAAAAAGGAGCTTTTTGCTGCTACACTAGAGTCTAGCTGAGTTTAGAGAATATGATCCATGCTAATGAGATCAAAATGCTGTTATCTAGAATAAAAATAAGGATTTTTTTAATAGAAATTTATCTCCAAAGTAGTTCAGATGACTGAACGAAGCATTACTGACTGCAAGAAACTAATCATGCCATAATCTACACGTGACTGAATTATACATTCATACAGTGCTCTCCCCAAAGCTTTTCAGAATAATAAAGCAGAATAAAATATTTGGTAATATTTTAATATTAATCATCATAAATTAATGTTATATTAATACAGCGAACAGCACTGCTGCTCACAAAGCAGTGAGCTGTGGAGAAGAGATGAGTCATGGAAAAGGCCATCCCTCTCGTTCTGGTAAACCCCTGTAATTGTGTGTTAATTTCTGGGGCACAGGGGTCTGTGAGCAGCACACCCAAGGTCGGTGATTCCAGCCCCACACCCGAGGGCTCTGCTGGAAGGGCTCGCTGCAGGGGCTGGGCAGGGCCCCCAGGGACTGAGTGGATGATGTAACATCTCAAATGCCTTTTTATCCCAAATTAAAGGACAACTAGCACATACTGCTCGATCAGTTAATAATCTGTACTCGGGAAAGAGCAACAAGGAAAAGCCTCGGGTCTGAAGCAGAAAAAAAAAGCTTATCCATAGCAATAACTTCACTCGATAGCTGTAAATTTAAATATCAAGGCTGTGCTGCTGGGACTTGGAATAGGCCACACGTATGAGCCAGCACCTTCAAACGTGAGTGCCACAGGAGGAGGTGCCCAGGGCAGACTCTGTCACCCCTGACTCTGCTGAGTGCTGGGCACCGGGGGAGTGCTGGCCCACCCCAACCCACCCCGTGCACTGGCAGAACAGCAACTCCATCCCAAAATCCTGATTCCTCACACAACTTTGAAATAAAAAGGCACAGTAGGGATCACCTGCATGATCAATCAGTTAAAATTTTAATAGCAACTCTTGTGAATGGTTAATTTGCACATTGAGCAAGCAATAGTTGGCTCCATTTTTGAGGGATGCAATTCCAATCTAAGTAGCATGAGACAAAGCCATTATTTGCCTGCTTTTTAATTCCAAGAAAAATCTCTAATATTTATTCCTTTATTGAATCCACAGTCCAGCAGTAAATTAATTATTAGGTTTAAAGGAAGAAGTAGTAAGAGGATTTTCCTAAGAAGTGTTTGCCTAGGGTTACTACAATGAAGTCTGAATGGAAAAAGTGTACAGAGGGACAAAAGTGTTTTCCTACTTAAAATATTTATACAGAAACAGTATCATGTTACTTGTGATACATGATATTTAACAACTTGATCATAAAAATCATCCCCCAAAGCCAAAGAAATGCAATTATTGCCTTTAAAAAAAGAACAACCCACACAAGCGTAACCCAAAAAACCCCCCCAAAAAAAACCCCAGAAAAACCCCAAACCACAAAAAAAAACAAC
>VZRO01007446.1:522254-596247 GCA_013397915.1 Daphoenositta chrysoptera | reverse complement strand
AAAAAAAAAAAAAAAAAAAAAAAAAAAAAAAAACAAAAAAAAAAAAACAAAAAAACCCACAACAACACAAAGTTCCAGTCCAGAGACATAAATGGCTTGTTTTAAACCTCTCCTGATTTTTACCAAAAAGGTCATATACTGGGATTTTCTGTATGTCTCAAAATCTGGTCCTAGGGACTTCCCTCTGGTCACACAGTAATTAATCATTCTGAACTGTCATTTTTTTTACAAGTCATTTAGAAAAAAAACAAGTTAAAAATGGAAATAAATTAATGACATTTTTACAAATATGCCACACTTGCCATAATTTGATTTGCTTATGTTTTTCTGACTTTACTCCCTAAGAAGGAAAAGCATGCTCCTGCTCCCTCAGAGCTGCCTGGAGAGAACAGCAGCAGCCCAGGCAGGCAGCCTGTCCCTGCCCCAGGAACTCCCCACCAGAACAAATGGCACGGGGACTCCAGAGACATCCAGGTGAAACATCTGCCTGTCCACTCTTTCCCTAAAAGAACGGCATTAGGTTGGGATTTCAGCCTGGGCTGGCTGGGGTGGCAGCGGGGTTAGGAAGGAGGGCACTGCAGGGAGGAGAAAGGGGTTTGGTGCTGCTGTGTCTGTGTGACAACACAGCACTGCTGACCTTTCAGGTTCTGGGACCATCAGCGAGAGCTGGACAATGGGCACCTAAATCTGTCCAGCAGGGATGAGCATTCACCACTCCAGCGAGTCCTCGGTGCTCTAGAAAAACCAGCCTTGTTGCATTTCCTTAGAGCACTTCTGTTACACCCCTGCCATAAATCAGAGCGTGTACGTGCTATTTCTGTCCTTGCCTGACTTTGAAATCCCCTGCATCTCTTGCAATAAAGATTAGCTATAAATGGCTATTCAGCAGCCTCGTTTTTCACAACACTTCCATGCAAAGAGATGCTGCCGGGGTGGGAGGAACATGACTTACAGCATCTACTTTTTCAGCTAGAAGCAGTTTTTTTCCTACACTGTACTCAAGTAGAATACTTTAGAGCTCCCTGAACGTCACAAAAATACAGGAAAAACATATAATGAACCCACTGAGTAAATATTTCAAAAGTAGCATTTTTAAACAAATTCCTGAAGCCTAAGATCTTTCCAAAGGTATCTGGGTATTTCTGTGACTTTATTAGCAATATTTACTACTAGGCTGCCAGCCAAGGTACCCATCCCCTGGACACAGCAATCAGACCCACAGGTCTCAGTGCCCTCCTGGTACTTCCCTTTCCCAAACACGGGAAAACAACTCCTGAAATAAAATTTACTTTTTGCTCTCAGCAAGAACTGATGCTTATCAAACAGTCTGGTCAAACACAACAAAATCACGTTGGGATAAGGAATGGCTTTTGCAATTGATTTCCAAGTTTTCACTGATGAAAAGGCATTCTAGTAACATCTTCATTAACCTGCTTGTCTACAGCAAAAATCACCACTCCCCCTTCAAAATGTCTGGGTTTAAAAAGCCAGTGTCTTTGTTGGCAGAAAGTCATAGAAGGAAAAAAACCATCGGTGGCATGTTGTGGTGTAAGAGGAGGTCTGGATGCAGATATTGACAATTAGGCATCCCTTGGAAGTTTCTGCAGCCGAAGCTGCAGCAGAACAGAGCAGCACGGGCTGGGCAGGAGACTCGGGCTCTCCACATCTTTGTGCTCCTCCTGCCTGGCTGCTGACACAGCCTCTCACAGCACAGAGCTGGCTCGTATTTCCTCATTTCTGCTTTCTGGGTCAGGGACTTCACAGTGACCTGCAGGATGAAGTAACTGGGCTCTGGAATTTTTTCAAGACTCCCAATCATGTCAGTCAGTGACAAAGCAGACAGACTTATAAGGGTCTTAAATACTTAATGGAAATAGATCCAGAAGAAGCTGAACTTTCACACTGCTTGGAAAAATACCTCAGTATGATGAACCACAAAGACAGCAAATTCACTCCCTTAAACCCATATTTTTTTTTTTTCTGAACTATTTCAATTAAGATGCCATGTCGACAGGACCAGGTCCACAGAAAACTTTGGGCCATACCAGATACCACTGTCTGCAAAGCAGGAAAATATCTTTTAGCTATTAAATAAATACAAAACCCATTGAGAGGAAGTTCCATTCTACTCTTGCAGGAGAAATAACTTTAAAAACTGTAGCCTTACATAATACAACACAGTCTGTTTTCCCTTTCTAATCCCCACACTTTCTTCCCTGAGAAGGAAAATGATCTTTGAATAACCCATCTCAAAACCCACAGAGACCCAGCTCTATTTTACCAATAGAGTGAGGTACACTTATTTTGACATACTTTTCTGAGAAAAATGAAAAGGCTAAATTCCACATCTCAGATGTGTTCCCAAAGCCTTGCAGTCAAACTCCAGAGATTCTAACCCCATCATCAAGAGGTTTTTCCACCCAGCCCTCCGTTTCCAGTTGCTTGGTACCAGCCCCATCCTCTGCAAACCCTTTTGCCACGAGTGTCTGTGCAGCAACCCCCAGGGTCCAGCTCACAGAACTGAAGGGTTTGCAGTGACAGCCCTGGACACACAGCTGGATCTGAGACAGATTACAGAGTTAATGGAACGTAAGGCTGGAAAATTCAGTCCAGAATGAGCTCTGGGTTTCTGCTGTTTGATTTCAAGTCTGTTGTCAAGAGAGTTCAGGAATGTCCAGCCCACAATCACTGTTCCTGTGTGTATGGATGGCTCTATCCTGTCATACACAATCCATTTTGAGCTCAGAATCAAAAAAAAAATGGAACATCTACTAATTTAAAAAATACCACACACACAAACTCTGTAAATATCTCAGATTCTTAAATTTGTCCAGTTCACATGAAATATGACAAAAATACCAGACACAGTAAAGATCCCAAGAATCTTCATTAAAAATCATACTTAGTTTCTGGTTCCAAATTTCACTTTAAATGCTAGGTTGACATTTAAAACACCCTCCTGCACAAAGGGCACTGTTCATATTACAAAAAATTAATTAACCAGATCTCACACACTTTTATGTATTGTAATTCATGGATTACTGAGATTCATAATTGAATAATATGTAGATGTCACCTAGAGGTACTAAACCAATTCTCCTACTTGTAATTGCCTGACTAAGTAAGAATGACACTAACTTTAGCATTTTCTCTCTGATTAAGGCTGCTATAGATTTGTGGTTGCCGCTGTGTAATATAAATCAATAAAGAATAATTTTCCAGGCAGCAAATCAATTGTCAGTTCACAGACCCTAATACCTCTGTGCAGGATTTATTGAAAAAATGAATGGCAGGCTTGTTAGTGGATGTACAACACGCTTTTCAGGCACATAATGGTGTAGGGCCCAGTCCATTCCATCCCCTGGCCAAGCTCCTTAACTCCTTCATTGCCTGACACCACTGGGCTGAAATGGAAGAGAAGTGAACAGACCCCCTAATTGGAAGAAAGGAAATTAAAAAATTGTATTTGCTTTATATTCCTCCATTTTAGCATCTTACTGTCTCAATGTTCCCATTTCTGCCCTGAGATTTTAGGGCAAATGTGCCACTATACTGCCTGAAGTTGTCAAATTACAAGTCATGTAGAGCTGGGACTGATATTTTAGGAGTTGAGCTATCTGAAAAAGCATCAACAGAATGAAAAAACATTGGAAAGCACTAACCTGATTAGACCTAAACATTTTGTATGTACCTTTTTGGCCTTTTTTTTTTAATCAGATGAGATTCTTTTCCTGTATTTCTCTCCTTGGCTTTTACACAATGAAGCACGGTTACAGGATGCTCCTCCAGACACAGTGGATCTCTTCTGGATCCATCCTGACAATGTTCATGTTGCCACTTCAAAGTTAAGTTTTTTGGTCACCAAAACGATTTTTAATACATCTCAGTGACAAAATCAACATGCCACATGGTAAAGGGCTACTGTAAAATTGTATCTAGAAAGACTGAAGTGCCACCTATCAACCTAAAGCCCACGTACAGCTACAGAGCTTCCATGCAGACCACACTCCAGGACTAAACAGAGTTTAGCTCCTTCCCAAGGGAGGTAAATGCATCCTAAAGATACTCAGTAAAAACACAGTTGTCATTATCTAACAATGAACAACAGGCACATTCTTTATCAGCACAGGAGGAACATGTTTGGCCCCACCTGAAGTGTGTCCTAAAATTAAAAATAAATAGTAAATAAAAAATAAAGTAGTTAAAAAATAAAATTAATACACCCCACATCCCAGGAAAATTGCCAGGAAAGAATTTTAAGAAACAGTTCACAAATTTCTGCTGTGACAGTCAATCTGTGTCACTCTAATTCACTCCCAAATCACTTAGCACTGCCACTGATGTCACCTTTAAAAATGAAAGAGATTTGAACTTTCCTCTATACAAAGAACAATGGTTGCTCTCTTTCTTACAAAGCAGCACAAAGAAAAAGTAAGATAGAAGCTATACACAGAATTTTATGCAGAGAAGGCAAAAATTATGCCTTATGCCAGACTATTATGGAGAAAGAACTTGTCATAAATTCAAACTAGGCTCATTCTCTTCCACATAAAATAAAGGTTGAGTGCAACCTTCAAGCAAAGGGGACAGAAAATGTGCAGGCATTGTAATATCCACACTCTCCCACAGTGCTGAGAAAATAGGACCTTAATTATCCAACACTGTTGTCACCTGAAATAAGAACTAATGCTCTCCCACTGGTTTCTGAAAATCCATTCCACCCTCAATTCAGTGGAAAGCCCACACTGCACAGTCTAACTTCTCATCCTACTTTCAAGGCTTGTATTTTCTGGTATTGTGAATTTCATATCTTTGCTAGGAAATAAATAGAATTGGACAAAAAGTAGTCATTAAACCTCATTTCTCAAACAAAGTGGGCCTTCAAAAGGAATGTTATCCTCCCCCCAACTCCTGCCATTTCTGCTGACACTTTTCAATACAAGAGTTAGATACTATTTAAAACCAGTTTGTGGATTCTTTTCATTAAGGGGAGATCTGAACATGTCAAGTGAGAGAACAGATTATATAGGGGCTCTAAGGAAGAAGTTAGAAAAACCCCAAACATACTATAGTCAAACTGTTAATTCATCTACATTGGTCTGTTTCTACTTATTTAAAATAAACTGGTTTTCTTGCAGGCAAGTGCTTTTCATTCTTCTCATCACGCAAAAAAGTCTTACCAGCTAACCCTAAAATGATACAATTTAGTTTGGAAGAGAAGTTTGGAGTTCTCTAACCCAGTCCCGTGCTCAAAACGGGGCCAGTTACTTCAGGGTGCTTGGGATCTTACTCAGGTAAGTTTTGAGTATCTCCAAAAATTATATTCAAAAACCTTGCTCTTAATAACAAGTTATGGTTTTTAACAGGGCCTGATCTACAGGGCAAAAATGTGTTCCTACTAACACAAAGCATAGAAGTTAATTTGGCTCATTTCTGTTATTTTAACCATAATTTAATATTGAGCATGGTATTAAACAGTCTAATTCAGATGGCTGGATGATTTGCCTCTGATAAAGTCAATATTTTCTTTTTAATGAGTTTAAGTGTCTACAGCTTTTTTGCTGTAATAGGCTCATCACTAACAGTAAGCCAGTTTACCATTTTTTATGTTTGTACATTATTTGTAATACTTGATCACTCAAAATAGATCAGAAATGGGAGAAATGGAAGGAGATCTCATCTGCAAAACTACTCTTGTTGCAAAGACATCCAAGCTGACAAGAGATTTGAACATAACGTAAACATAACGTAACAGAAACCTTGGGAATGCATTCATGCAATAATTTCAGAGCTGCATTTAGCCTTATTATATTTATCTTTAGGGCTTTTATGCATATTCTTGTCTATAATTTGCACATCGTCTTGTTCATTATTGCACTAGCATTTGAGTACATGACTAATCAAAATAATTGCTACAAATTGTTTAGACCTGTGGAGCATGTGGGACTAAGCCTGCAGTTCAGAAGTCTATATAATCACACAGAGAGCTGCTCTAGAGACTTTTTATAAAGTAATCAAATTGTGAAACTTAGCAATGCAATTGATTTTCTTGTCAGAAGATCTACATCACTGCCTGGGATGCCAAACCACTGATGAGAAATTCATTCACCTACGAGCCTGGGAGCCATCACCCACCTACCAAAACATCTGAGGAGGTGGGGGTCTGCTTCAAATGAGTCACCTAATTACCTGCAATGCACTGGTACAGCTAAACAAGCAACACAGCAATGTGCATTTTACTCAGCTGCTTTCTTTTTCATTTTTCATTGGCACTTCTTCCTTCTAAAATAAAGCCCCTTCTTTCATGCCGTGTCAGAGAAGACACATGATGAGTTGTAGCATTCAATGAGGAGCTGCTTCATTAACAACTGAGTTATGTGACATCCCTTTCATACCTTGCTGTGTGACTGCAACATCATGTCAAGACAAACTCTAACACAATGCAGCAGCCCAGGTGGATAGAGAGATGCTGCTTTCAGAAGCCTGCTGTCAGGACAGGAATTCTTTATTTTGTGTTCTGTAGGTTGTCCTCGCTGAAGGCTGCACAGGTCCTTCAAACACACCTTGGCAGGCCACACACCGACTCACACATCCTACTGCACCCACTAATGAGCAGTCACATGGCACAGAACTGTTTGAAGGAAAATTGTGGACAGTACCACAGTAGTGTACACCAACTATTATTCCTTCTCAGCTTGGGCTGATGCCTTGTGTTGGGGTTTGTCTTGACAAGATGTTGCAGTCATATACTCACAAAACCCATTCTGACACATTTTCCACTACTCCAATATGTATAATTTCCTGCTTTTTCAGACAGTTGATTCATAAGACAACAGTCATATAGAGGAGCCTTTTGTTTTCTCAGTATGTACATACTGATTAGATTCCTCTCTAGTTCTGTTTGATAAAGGCAGTGGATTGCAATCTCTGAATCCCTCAGTATAATATGTATTTGAGTTTGTTCTGTGGACTTCCTCCAATAATTCAATACCATTCCTGATTTATGTATTTTTTAATAGCCACTGTATTCTTGTCTGTAGTCTTTACTACTAGTAATATTTTCCTTGTTGAAACACTAATAATTTCTTATACTTCCAGAGACGGGCTGATGAGACTAACATTCAGGCAAATCCTCCAGCTCTGAGTTTGAATCCTTCCCAGAGCAGTTCTCTGCCCTAGAGATAAAACTAATTTTCATTTAAACATATTAAAATCGCATTGCTTTCTCATACACTCCTTTTCAAGTGAAAAAATAGCTCTCTTATCAGCAGTTCCTGCTGTTATTTACCATTTTACAATTGTTGGGCCCTTTGTGAATATCACCAGTGTTAATGCTCTCTTTTGGTGGTCATTTCCCTTCATTCCCTCTCTTGTTGCCAATATTCCACTCTGACCTTCCTCCCATCCCCACAATCCATCCACCTACCTTACCTGAATACCAAAGTCTGTACCAATAGAGAGCAGCCCAAACAGCTTCCTCTGGCTGTTGTAGATGTGTATTCATACCCTCTCAAACTGTTACAGTTTCTTGCCCAGTGAGCTACCATTTTAACCAGTCTTTTCAAAAAAAACAATTATTAGAATAAAAGAGGCTCATTCCCAGCTCTGCAAGGTGATGCCCAACCTGAAGACAACTTTTACAAGGGCTAAAGCATTTCCTGCCTTTTTTTAGTTACTGTTCATCACAATGCAAACTTTCATGCTTTTTCATAACTACTTTTGTTACGTCTTTCTCCCTCATTCTCATTTAAATAAAAGCCCTGGAAACCTACGGTTTCATAGCTTGCCCACAACCCACAATTTATGGATGCTACTTGCAACTTTCAAAAGCTTTTAAAAATAGTACTGAATCTATTATTGTGAATTACAGTAATTGCAGCAAAGATTTAAGAGGCACTTTGAGAAATTTCAATTTCATGGTATGTTTCTGAACCCACTTCCTTGGCATCTTGGGGGAAATGCAGTTACTTTTTCTGAAAGAGCTTTTCTTCCTGCCTTTTCATATAAAATTCCAACTGAAACTCCAGTATCCAAAGTTCTCTTAAGAAAAAGAGAGTGCTGAGTTTCCAATCCCAAGTGTAACAGAGGCCAAGATGGTACAAGACTCGATCCTCCCCTCAGCTGTTTGAGTGCAACCAGAAAGCAGCCCCATCCATAGTGAAAAGCCTTTGGGATCTCAGTTTTCTTCAGCTTCCTAGGAATTTCTTTTTCCAAGGTTTCCAACTGCAAGGCCTGATGCAGTCAGTATTCTTAGATTAACAATCAAAACCCAGATTGGAATATGCTATTCATGAGAACATTAACAAGTTTGGGCTGAAAAAGTACAAGTTTGTTCATATATAGAACTAGAAGAAACATTGAAGGAGCTCTCCAGCTTCCCCTACACAGCCTGCCCACTACCAGTACTGGATTACTGGTACAATACTGTTAAGTTTTTCAGCTTTAGATTCCATCCAGGTGGTTTCCCTTAAGTTCAGCTTAGACCACCTCTCTCACTGAAGCTGTAGTGCTACACTTGGTTTGGAAGAAAGGGAATTATATTTTTGCTTTTGAGTTTAAGTAAAATGGGGGATGAATCAAAAGTAGTAAGTTCCTTCTATGCAACTACAGGGGCAGTAGCAGAGTGATGCAGCAGCAGAAGTGTCTTGTCCCCAAAACACAAGAAACTTTTAGGAGGGAAAGAAGTGATCATTAGAATCATTGGCCTGGCTTCTGATTTGTGTGCTACTTGCAAGGCAGTTTCATTGACGGCTCATCAAGTTTTAAATTACTGATCTGGGAGCAATCAAGTTGTCCACATACCAGGAGGATTAGCTATTACCATAGGAACAGGAGCTGAATCTCACTCTCCTGTCACTCTTCCCCTTCCCTCACACTACAGATATTATCAATGCTCATGTTTGGAGCAGCCTGCAGAGTCTTGCTAATACCAACCTTCAAATACCAGATTCACACAACTGCTCTACTGATAAGGCTCCAACGCAATGGCATTAGCTGGTGTCAGACTTGGTCTAACTTCTCCTCTTCATGAGTTTTTGAAGTGACTTCCCTATCAAAATTGTACTGCCATGATCCTGAACACTCTTCCTTCTCTGAAATTGCCAGCTGCAGGGAGGACAGGACTAAACCACATGAGAACAAAGACTCTGGACCTCTAACTTTGTCTTCTTTGCAAATGAAGCAACAAATGAAGGATTCTCTTGGCTCCTTTGAATTAAAAGAAGGTTTGCAATCTTTCTAGACACACAAGTAAAAAAAAACACCCCCAAAAAGTAGGTTATTTCTTTTTCTTTGGTGATGAAACAGACGTGAACCAGGGGGCAGGACAGCAGCAGAACGGACAAAACGTTGTGGAGAGAGCAGGAGAGAAACATGCTTAGGATGTGTTACTGCTTGAACAGTAAATGGAGTGAAGTCTGTAACATGGAAGAGAACATGACAAACATTACCAGTCTAATCAAATTCTCATTACAACAGTGTAACAGCACAACAGAGAGATTCCTTCCTCAACCTCATCTCTCCTTCATTTCTTTGACTCTCAGCACAAGAGAAACAAATTTGCCTGTTTCAGAGCTGGGCTGGGCTGCCTCTGTTACTCTGACACACACAGACTCCAAGGCACACCAGCTCCCAAAATGCTCTTCCCCTACTGCACTGATCTACTTCAGTGTTTGCTGGAGCATGGCAGGGGTCGTTGAATAAGCTCTTTCTGAAAAAAAAAACACTTTTAACAAAGTACATTTTTTCCTCAAGGTTTGCTGATTTTTCTTCTCCTTGCTGCTCTCCTAATGAAAAAATAACTACATTCCCACATATTGTAAATACTAGTAAGTGTTTCTGCTCTGCTTTGTATGCCTCGGATTCATGTAAATTTTGACAGTGACAAGCAAGCTTGCTCTGTCCAATGGTACTTTGTCATTTTAATTTCTCCAAATTATGTGGATTTTATTGCATTTTACCATCCAGTGGGCTTATTTAAAAGGTCCCCTAAGGAAGAGGAATCTGGAGACCCCCTCCCGTGCCTTAGAGTAGCTCAAACCACAGGGCAAGTCTGGTTTTCTCAGCACAATTTCTTTTTTTCCAAGCTATGGGACAATGGGATGTATAGTCAGAAAGCTGCAACTCAGCTGATCTCTTAAGCAATGTTCCTCACGTACAAATGTTTGGTTTCCAATGGCCTTACTCCTTCCTTGATAGGAATGTACTATAGAACCTGGAGCAACGTGCTTCTGTTCAGAAACCAGCCATCAATGCTTTACAAAGCAATTCTGCTGCTGAATCAATATTTTCATAGTCTCCTACTACTAGAAATGCCAGTATTTTTAGAGCTGCCAAAACACTGAAATGTCATTTTAAGATCAAGGCCCAGATCACGATCTCCATTACACCTGTATAACAACATGTCAGCAGAATCACTTGGGATTTGCAAATGAAACTGCTCAAAATACAGCCTCATCATCTTGTTTATTTTCTGCCTTTTCTCTGAAGGCATTATTTTTAGAACCCCTGATTGTGAGGGAAGGTGAGAAGCCAAAGACCTGACTGCTGTTAGGAGAGTGATTATTGGTTCTTAGTGCTCCCCTGTCCAACCTCCTTGCAGGCTGTTACAGCTCTGCTGCAGCAAGGGGAGGAACATCAGCAAAAGAGCAGATGTTTCAGTGGGTCTGCTGGCCAGACACTCCTCCCAGCAAACTCAGGGCTCCTCTGGATCTTATTCCCTAGCTTTCATTCTGCCATTTGTTTTCTCCTCTTCCTGTAATATTGGCCCACTTTCTTGCAATCAGTTACATTCCTGATAGGGTTCCTGTGACTTTCTGAAACCTCATAATGCAGAGAACAAATAATGTACTTAGAAGTTCATTTTTGACTCTAGTACAGATATTTTTTCATCAGTTCATACCTGGTTACATGGTTGCACATCCAGTAAAGACACAGCTTTTCAGTTATGACCACTGACTCTGCAGGTAGTAGTGAGAAAGAGCAACTAGAATACATCAAAAAAAAAATAAATTACTAACGACCAGATAAAAGTGAAAGGAAGTAGGGGAAGGAAGGAACAAGTAATTATTTTTTCCCCCACCTGTCTACACTCTACCACTCTCATCATCATCACGAAGGATAATGGAAAGGGAATGACATGAGCCAGAGAAGAGCTCTTGCAGAGAGGGAAGGCCAGACACAGCTGGATCCAACAAGGCAGCCCACAGCCTCTTGGGCCAGCACATAACAGGCAACTGAAGAGAGCTAACTAACATTTTTGGTGCATGACCATGCTTTTCAGTTTTAATTGGTGACAAGTGAGCAACCAAAGAATTGTAAGTGGAATTTCATTTATCTGTATAGAACAGATCAATATTCACTCAGCATGCAACAACTCCTTGCATCTCAATAGGATGAAATAAATTGTAAGCCAGCAGCATGCTTTAGTTATTGTTGGAATGTTTCTAGCTAAATTATTCACCTTCTCAAAAGGCTATCTGATAAATGTTTATTTCTTCATAATTGGGCTGTTTAGGGCTGGGTAGAGTTAATTTTCTTCACAGGAGCTGGTATGGGCTGCATTTTAGATTTGGGCTGAGAACAGTGCTGATAGCACAGGGTAATTTTAGGTATCACTGAGCAGAGATTATTGCACAGAGTCAGGGACTTGCCTGCTCCTCACTCCACCCCACCAGCGAGGAGGATGGGGATGCTCAAGGAGCTGGGAGGGGACACAGCCAGGACAGCTGACCCCAAATGGCCAAAGGGATATTCCAGACCACGGCATCACACCCAGCAATAAACTGGGACAAGGTTGTCCAGGGGCTGCTGCTCTGGGACTCTCTGGGCATCATTTGGTTGGTGGGGAGGAATTATTTCATGCTGGGAGGGGGAAGGAGCCAGTGGCTGTGTGGGGCTTAGTTACCAGCTGGGATTAAACCACCACGGTCCTGCATTTAACACCTGCTGATTCATGACACTTCCAAGGAACACAAATTCAGAGCAGGGCTCTAGGAAAATAGTAAGAAGTACAAACAAGAGAGGGCTGCAGGAATTTATTTCTTTTTCTCCTCTTCAGATATTGCAATAGCTTCCCATGGCATAAGGGGCACTATTGAATTTAAAGATATCATAAGGCAGAAGTTCTCCTGCTCACTTCACATCACAATGAATTCCAACTCAACAGCAGTAGCAGCAGCACCAGAGTAGCACTGTGGGGCTGTAAAGTTCACTGACAAGTGTTAGCTGAGATCAGTCCTCGACAGCAGCAATGAAAATTTCACGGGCACTCTCTTCAAGAGGATACAAAATCAGACTGTTTTGCAAATAATAAACCCCAACTGATGTTATTTTTCAGTGTCACAGAAAACTCAGATTTTATTCATCCCGTATCAAAAACTTCAACTGTGTATTTCAACAGTATACTACAAAATCTAGAATCAGAGTCCTGGAAACAGAAATAATTACAAATAGTATTTGTACATTAAAGTATTTCAGATCCTGAAGTATTACCATCTCATGAGTTTAACTTCATTTTTACTAAAACGTAAGTATTCTCTGTTAGTTTCAGTTCTATTATTAGTTTCAGTGCTGAAGAGCATAATGCAAAGATGCATAATTCATATTATGAAGAGCCCATAAAGACACACACCTGCAAACCATGACTAAGGCCCTTAGTGTCAATTTGACTCCACGTGAACAGAGCTCAAATCTTCAGCAAGTTCAGAACCACAACAGGATCACAGGGGTGATTCAAAGTGTCAATGAACAAAAGACAATTTCAAAAGATCAAGGGGGAGGTTATTGGAATACAGCGAGATTAAATTATTATCCAGGGAAGTTAAATGTTTTGCACTATTGAGTTATCTTGGCTGAAACCAACACTACAGAAGAATTTCCTCGAAGAACTGGTTCTCAGTATGGATTTGGAATGATAAGTAACACTGAGATTCTGCACAGAAAACCTCCAAATAGAGTAATATGGCAGAAAACTACAGTAACCTGGCAGGAAAAAAAAAAAAAAGAAAATTGAAGAAAGGGGTTATGACCATTAATAAAGTAGAAAGAATGTGAACAATGCAATAAAAGATTGTATAAGAAAAGAAACTGAGTAGCAGAAGATGTAAACAGGATAAAACAAAATGAGAATCTAATGAGGCATAAAGAGAGGGTTCATTTAGGGGAAGGCATCATAGGCAGGATGTTCAGAGCTGTTGCATTTTCATATACACTGGAAGAGGGGGATATAGCTTTGCTTGCAGCTTGCAAGGATGCTGCAGCAATCCAGATGGTAAGTTATGAGAGCCTGGTTAAAAGTCCTGGTGGTAAAGAATGGGAAAGGGTAAACAAGCTTAGACTGCCCAATTTGGAATGTGGCACATTTCTTGTTTGATTCAAATGCTGGTGATTTTACCTCATATCAGAGGCAAAACATAAGCAGAGGGAGCAAAAAAGAAAACTTTACTGAGGAAAAAAATCCTTGTGAACATGGATTAATCACTAGCAATTATTTTGAAAGTCAGGAAGAGAAATACAAACTGTGTATCAGTTGTCATTTATGTTAAATGTAGCTTTAAGTGCCACATGGGATATGTCTATATCCTCAGAAACAGAAAAGGGAAAAAATAACAGATGTTGCTGCTGTAAAACATTAGGCAACATGAATGACACCATTTGTTTCCCTAAATAAAAATAAAAATCAAGAGAAATGAACACTGAAGACCTAAATTCATAAAATATTCAATACCTCACTTAGCTGATGTAGTATGTGACACCCTTTCTTGCTGCAAATCTCACAGCTGCTGTGGTAAAAGAAAGGAAGCAAAGAAATGGGAGTTAGTGTAAAATGATGGGGCTTTGACACAAGTTATGACCGAGATGAAACCTCCAATTTAGAAGCTTTCAGGAAATTTGGAGGTGCAGAGCTTACAGTGATAGCCTCGAAGAACTGTATGGGGTTGTGTTGTACAGGAGGGAAGCAGCACAGCAGTTAAGTCTTGACATGGGAGTTATCTGGGAAAAACATCCGAAGGCTTTTCAGAAAACATTCAAGACCTTTGTTAGCTGAAGAACTTCTCTTGTCCCAAGAGACTCCTCTGAAGGGCTCAGTAAATAAGATTGTAGTTTTACCCCTCTCACCTGCAGGCTGCTGAGAATGTAATTTGTACTGCAGCGCTGGCAACTGCCCTTGCAGCAAGTTCTGAAGTCCTTCTCTCTCCAGCTTATGACACCTTGCCCATTTCACTTTCCCGGGACAAGGCACGTCCAGACAGGACAAGGATTGCAAAGAGCAGGGCCGGAGTCAGTCGGTGAGAAATGGATACAGAAGGAGAAAGGAAGAGAAAAATCAGAGGAAGGCAGAACCTGCACACAGCGAGAGCCTGGGACACAGCAGTACCTCCAAGCACATGGACTCTTTTTTAGGTAGGAGGGGGATTTTCTGCTAGTTTTTTGCAGGTGAGTTTTTGTTGGTTTGGGGTTTTTTACTGGGCTTTCATGCATTTTTCCTGTTCCTGTAGTCCCTCACAGTTGC
Source organism: Daphoenositta chrysoptera (assembly GCA_013397915.1). Taxonomy (NCBI): domain Eukaryota; kingdom Metazoa; phylum Chordata; class Aves; order Passeriformes; genus Daphoenositta; species Daphoenositta chrysoptera. The sequence continues at coordinate 581,735 of VZRO01007446.1, read as the reverse complement.
TCTGATTACTATTGTTTGCTCTTTCATTAATTTGAATTTACCTTTGCAGAACAAAGGCTCCCTGACTGCTCCAGTTTCCTCACTGTGTGCCACTCACCCACTCACTCCAGTGGCAGAACATGAAAAGAAATTACAGACTATGGGATTGAGATTCTGCTTTCACCTTTCCCAAGATCTTTAGGACAGGGGGTAACAAGAAACACAGTTTGTATTTCTGTGCTTCCCCACAACTCAGACTACTTTGACAGGGAAATTTGCAGATTACTGCTTCCCTCCTGTACAACACAACCCCATACAGTTCTTCGAGGCTATCACTGTAAGCTCTGCATCCCCAAATTTCCTGAAAGCTTCTATATTGGAGGTTTCATCTCGGTCATAACTTGTGTCAAAGCCCCATCATTTTACACTAACTCCCATTTCTTTGCTTCCTTTCTTTTACCACAGCAGATTATTACCCCCACATATTCTCTTCTCCATGCATTCTCCTTGCCCTGAAATCAAACTACCAAAAAAGCTTTTTAGTATTACATTTGCACCATTCAGCAAAATCTAGTAAAAACCCACAGCAACTGCTGTGAATTTTTTCACTTTTTCCCCCAACAAATGAAATTCCTGCCTGCTGCCTGCACATCCTCCCTCCCCACTGAGCCAGTGCACGGTGATAATCACACCAGTAGCATTCAGATAGAGATCAAGTGACGCAACCAGCTCTACCTCAACTCTGACTTTCAACTTCACATTTTACTTGGATGTACATTTTTTCCTCTAATGAAAACTGCTTTTAGATAACAGCAGAACTACCCCAGATTTAGATACGAAAGGAAGGAGTCTAATCCATCTAAACACAGGGAAAAGGGTTTGCTGGGTTTTGCTCTCCTTCTTAATATTCTTTTTAAGTTTAAGAACATTGTTAGAAACGTTTATCTCAAAAAAATTACAGCTTCTTCCAAGAGGGCAGTACAGACAATACGCCATTTCTATCAGCCCTCCCAGTACTGGCTCCATACTGCTACAAAACCACTCTCGTCCTGTGCATTATACACACAGCCAAAATACTGAATACTGAATATCTACCAAACTAATCCTGAATATGTCAGACACCCAGAGGCTGCCCGAGCCATGGCTGTGACACAGCTAAACACAGGAAAACAGCCTGAAATACAAAGGCAAAATCTGGGGTTCCCCTTCTTTTTACACCTGACTTGACTGATCTGACAGTGAACTTTCTGTCTCTTTTGGGTTTTACTTTAAGTCTTGCTTTATCCTGGAACACTTACAGAAGAGGGAGCACTTGGGTTTGGTTACTACCAAACTAAAGGTACCACATCCAAGTTTTCATGGAAGTTGTGTGTGGATACCCATAATCACTGTTCTCATCACTGCTCTGTATTTTATCAAAAACAACTTTGATGATCCTGGAAGAAGTCATTGACAATGCAGTGTCCAAATAAGCAAATAGCTATCAAGAGATCTATTGACTTCACTTGTGTAAGAAGTGATTCTACAGCCATGACTAATACAAAAAACACATCAATATCCTCTCTTTCTTCTCCAGCTTGTCCTAGAGGCTGAACCTGCCAACAGTCACAACCCCAGTTATACAAATCAAGCTTAAGGTGAGATACATCACCTTATTGCATTATTGTTACAGTGACTGTCTCCCTGAATAACCATGGACAGAATTCCAGGTTTCCCTGTAATCTACAATCAAGTGCTATAACATTGTATTCATCCATCTCATGCTGTGTTTATTGGTATGAATAGTTATAGAGTGCCAGTACATTTAGAGCAAATACATCCCTGAATGAAGAAACAAATCAGCTTATGCTTCAAAGCACAGCCTGCACCCTCTGATTCACTGCCTGCTCTCCCTCCACTATCATAACAGCTCAAATTTGGCTTCTAAATCAGCTGCTGAAACAATGATGCTGGAACAGTGAGACACTGAGGTAACCAGCTCTCTCCCTAGAAATCCAGTCAATTAAATTTTGCCCTGAAGGGATCCAATCTAATATCAAAGATGCTGCCATAAGGGTAAATTCCCTGGAGCACAGGGTTAATGATTCAGAGCATGTCAGGCTGGCCCGGAGCAGTGGAAAAGAAGGCACACCTAAATTAATAAATAAATACATAGGGAAGCAACCCAAATAAGCTCCAGCAGTAATTAAAAAAAAAATGCTATGGAGATATACTGCTTTAGTTGGCACCCTATTTAAGGGATATTCAAATTTTCCTGAAATCTCACCTTAATGCCTGAATATTTTATTTCCCAAGATCAGTGATACATAAAATACCAAAGAGTCTGTTAATACCCACGAAAAACCTCAAGCATAAGTCAATCATCTCTGAAAGGTATTTCAGTTCCTGCTAGGAGCAGGTGAAGGAGGTTTTCACATTCCAAATGGAGACTGAAGGTTGGATGTCTTTGCATCTTGTAATTCATCCTTCTATATACATTATCACCAGCATTAAAATACTTACATAGTATTATAAAATTATATTATGATTTTAGTATTATAAAATTTAGTATTATAAAAGAACTTGCATGGTCTCTAAAGTATTTATCTGTGAAATCACAGTGAAGGAAGGGTATCTGATGATATGAAAAGAAGGTTTTCTAAACTTAACTTTCCAGACCCAACAGTAGAGAAATTCACATCTGCCTCTTTCCCACTTGTTCCAAATTCAGTTGCTAAATTAAGAGATTCATTAGTTTTGTTCCCCAAAACCAGAACACAGTCCCCCTTTCCTTTTTGTTGTGCACTACTTAATAAGATGTTAAAGCCAGGACAATTTTCCCACTAGAATGAGAACCATCAAAAGCTCTGAGAGGATATTCTGAGCTATTGTCCTCAAGCAGCAGGAAGAACACATCATACAAGTGCTTCATGTGCTTCTATTGCAGAACACCAACAGCCACAAAGAGGCTGAGCTACTTTGGAAGAAAAAATGTCACTTGCTCTTTCCTTTACCAGCTGTGTTTGATGATTATATATATGCAATGTGTCATTTCTTTATATGTATTGTAAATTTTTAACTTCTGCAACACAACTTCTAAATACATTTGGCTAAGAAGATTCAGAAACCCCCAGTAATGTTGTAAAGCAGGCAATAGCCATGTTCCAGTTAGCCTCGTTCTAGCCAAACTACCTTCCCCTTTAGATGCTGTGTCGAATAAGTTAATTAAGTGACTGGAATTAGTTTCCAGGATCCTTAACAGACTGTGTTAAAGTCACCCAAATGAAAACTCTCTAAGAGCTGGGCAGGTTTATGTTCATAAATGAAAAATATTTGGCCATTTTGCCAAATTAGTTCTGTCATCAGTTCATAAGAATATTGAATATTTTTGCTCTGTCAAAAAGGTATTTACATCCTTTCACACAGCTCTATGCAAAAACCTTGCTGTAGGAACTCCCCATGCCACAATTTGTAGCAAGTAAGTTATTTGTGCTTTTTAGGCAGTCTGTATTATCTCAGCATCTTAGAGCTTCAGTACAGGGCAGTGATCTTGTGCCCACCTTTAGCTGGGGGTACCATACAAGAAAGGTACAAAGGAGCTTTCAACCAGTAAGATCAAGGCCCTGAACCCACGGTCTCTTTAAGGGGAAAAAAAGATACAATATTTCACAAAAAGTATTTGGAGAATAAATTTCTATAAGAGAACTGCTAATAAAAAGCAAAACCCTGTTGATAAAGGACAGGACTTAGTGACTCCTCTTTCTGTGTGATCAACAGCCCAAGCTGGATCCTGTGACATAAACAATAAAGCTGAGCAGCCTTCAGGTGCTGTGAGAGAATGTCTGATGCTGGAATAAATCAGTTCTATGCTGTTAAGGGGAGGGAACACAATGGTGATGGGCAAAGTATAAGAAAATAGAAGTCAAAACAGCAACAGCACAATCAAGTAGATAGATATCTGTTACCATAGCAACCCAACAGCATATGCTAGAAAGCATATATGCTAGAAAGAGCCTCTGAGACATTACAAGGAGAAAGGAGAGAAACTGCAACCCTAACAGGGTTTGGGCTAAGCTAGGCTTGAAAAGTAGTCCTGCTCCTTATCTATGACTAAGGTGATTTGTGGACCATAGGAATGATATTTCCTGGTGGGCAGGTCCTTCAGGAGCATCCATGGTACAGGGAAGTCATGTTCCAGTTTGGCAGTGAAGGCACAGTATGAATGGAGAGGGAAAAAGGAAGTCTGAACTATCCAGACAGACTGTTCAAAAGACATTGCTATATCCCATTTTACAAAAATCTCTCCTTGGGCCTGTAACAGATTCTGTACAGGAGCAAAACCAATTCACTTCTATTGGTATCTCAGTGCCACATTAATTCCCAGGTCAAAATTCAGGTATTTCTTGTAAAATCTCTATTTACTTCTAGTACATGTCACATGGAAGATTAAGGTCTAATTATTACATTTTTACTCTCTCTCTCTGAGAAGTCTGACAACTTCTACAGGCAGCATTTTATGCTCTCATGAAGCATCAGCCAGGAGAAAAGGCTCTGGTAATCCTACTAAGGCATCACAACCTACATCACCTCAAGTTTCTTCCACGCCTACCTCATTAGTTGCTCCAGATTTTTGCACAGATCACCCAGATATTTTAGCTTTCTGCAGGTAGTCAAACAGGCAGAACTTTTATTACCTCTCCTTTTGAAGAAAGGGAGAGAGAGAGAGAAGCAGCAGCCAAGGGTCTTTTACTTTCAAGCAGTACTTCCAGGTCGGATATTTAATGTTGGCAGTCATATTGTAAGCTCATTCCTTTAGAAAATTCCTAGGGGAAGAAGCTGTACCAGAAATACTGGCTGAAATAGTAACCCTTCATCCTTAGGGTCAAAGGAAAACCTCTGCCTGTAAGCTCAACGAAAACCGATCTGCTGGATACAAATGAAAGCAAAAAAAGTTGCCTACTGTATAAACACCTCCAAAGTAAATAAAACCCTTGAAGGGAATGACAAAGTTACAGAGTCAAGGGAAATAGCAGAAAGATAAATTATCACAGGAAGCCAGATTCACTCCTGTGCAATACATCAGTAGCAGGACAAAAAAAAAAAAAAAAAACTTAAAAAAGGGGGAAGGTTTAAAAAAAAAAAAAAAAAGAAAAAAACTGAAAATCGTGGCAGGTTTTAATAGATCAAAAAAAAAAAAGTATGAGAGTCTGACCTAACAACTGTGCTTTCTCCCTCAAAGCCAAACAAACACAAAGCAACAACAAAATCTACCTGGAAGACAAACCAAAACAACTTTAGAGGAAACTGCAACTTTGGAAATTAAAACTGATAACTTCTCTAACCATTTTAAATTATTATGTTTGTGACAGGGCATTGGAGGTGTTAATTTCAGACTGGCAAAGCAGATAAATATCCCATCTGAGAAATAAAACACGTGCCAAAAAAGGACCAGAATAAGAAAGCTCAGCAGAAGCACTGATGGAAGAGAGCCACTAGACCAACTCTCTAAAATCAAAATGCATTTCTTTTGATGGAATAGATCTGGATTCACAGTGTTTAGCTGAGTGCAGTATATGGATCAGTTATCATCAATTTGAAAGGAAATAGCTCAGTTAAGAAAGCAGTAGCGCAGGAGTTTGCTGATGGTGAGGAATATAAACACCAGAAATCTCTCTGTTTCTGTGATGATACACAATATGGACAATTATAAACACAAATTGCTAAGGAAATTATCTAATAACAGTATATATTCATGTGAGTCCCATTTTATCATTATACCCTGCAGTATTATTTGTATGTAAATTTGTACAGAGAAAAAAGCACTCCAAAGGAAATACAGCCAGGGCACAGGATCAGGAGGCCTTGTTTAACTCTGCCACAAACTCACCCTGATCCATCTCCATTTCCTGCTGCATCTACTCGACCATAGCCAGACCCATCCCTCTGGAGACACCCTGGGTAGGTCCTGCCCTGTGAACACCCTTTGAGTGTTCACGAGATCGTTCTCCATGGAAATTTCGGAGCCAGGCCATCTGCTGGGAGGGTTTCACCCCAAGGGCAGGGCTCTGATGCAATAACGCTGCTGCCAGCACTGCAGCTCTTCCAGTGAACACCTCTGTGCCCTCCTGCACTGGCACAGCCTGGCAGGCAGCCTCAGCTCAAATCCTGCCACGGGCTGCTGCATGCTCATGCCCTCAGAGAACACCTTCTGGGGCATTTTCAAGTGCACGGTTAGACACAAGCTCTTGTCTCAGCAAACAAGGCAAGGATGAAATTTTCACTTTTTGCTTCTGTTCTAACCCTTTTTCATACTCTTCTTAGGAAATGTCAAAATTCTCTTTTTATGTGCTATTAGTATCTTGAAAGCGTCTCCTTTTGTTGCAAAGCTATCATGGCAATATACAAAACAGAATCTAGTTCAATACCAGTCAGACTCGTAATATGATGGGATTTGAACAAAAACAGCTCCTTCCAGTTTCATTTGAAAATATGACAAAACCTATTTATCAAATACAACAAACCCATCTATCACCTTCTAATTGGAAGCCTTTTTTGCTAGCAGGCCTGATGCCTCACTAATCTGTACACAACTTAATATGGAAGTTAATCAATTATACAAGAGAACTAATTATACCTATTTGTCAAAAGATGAGATAGTTAAACTGAGGATTTAAATAACAAGGAATGAGCATTTCATCCTAATTAGTTTGACCTCAACTTTGGGGGACAGGGAAAAAGCAGAATAAATTTTTCTGACTAATCTCTGAGTGGTAAGAGCTATTATCATACAGACAATACAAGGCTGAAAAAGGCCACTGTTTCATCAAGCAGAGGAACATGCATTTCTTTCGAATCACAGTGTACCATCCTGACACCAATCTCCCCAGCTGTCCAATCTGCTTATGCTAGAAGACCATGAAAGGGAAAAAGTTAACATTAAGCCATTTTATCCACTTGCCCTCTTTGTTACTCTGAGGTTGTTTGTGCTCATACACTTATTGAAAATCTACCTTTGTATCTTCCAGCTTATTGTTAAAAACCCACACAAACAAACAAACAAACAAAAACAATGGAAAAAAATCTAGGGGGCAAAATTATTTCCTCTAAGCTTATGTAAAACAAGTCTAGGTATAAAGAACTATCTGAAAGATAGTCACCACTGGAACAGAAATGGTGCTGACCAGCAATAAAAGACAAAGCACAGAACACCTGACAATGCACTCAACACGTTGCCTGCATTTGGCTTTACCTGCTTGACTGCTGTGCCCTGAGCAGTACAGAATTCTCTCTCTTCAGGTTGCATCACCATATGTTTTTCACTCCTTCTGTGCTTAACAAGGAGGATCATCAAAAGAAACTGACAATTTATGCATAAAACATATGTAGATATATTTTCCAAATAGAGTTCATATCTAGGTGAACCCTCTTCCCCATAGCTTTGCTGTATGGATGCTGCATACCAAGTGACCAATTTAGCAAGGCTAAACCTGCTTTTATCATGAACTCTGAACCTTGAGTTGTTATGCAACACCTATGGCTCTCTAGTAAAGCACCTCTAGGGACAAAAAGCACCAGCAATAGTCCATACTCCAAAAGAAACTGACAATTCAACATTCTAATATTAGGATAAAGTATCAATATAAGCTTCAGAATCCCAACTCGCTGGTCTAAGCTAAATCTTCAGAAATAATTTTTACAAGAAAAATATGAGAAGTCGAGAGCCTGACTGTCACAATGTTAAATCAAAAGTAACTAGAACTTGTGTTGATTGAAGCTCCCAGCCATATCCCAGGGACTGTTTCCACAACCCTTGCACTGAACAGCAGCGTGTGCCAGAAGCCCACAGACATCAAAGGAGTACCTGGTGTGTGTGCTGGGCAACGTGGGCAGGCACAGGGGAACTGGATTCTGACACATAACCTACAGCAGTGCAAGCACAAACATACACTTGCTAAATATTTAATAATGCCTGTCTTAGTTCTTCAGTTAACTAACCTTTTAGTTCAAGGAAGCCTAAAAATACAGGTTTTACTTCTGCAAGCTACAGGTACCGTTAAAAAACCTGTGTGGATTGAAAAAAGGCATGCAGGGAGTCTGAGGACCTGAGCCAAAGCTGCCAGAAGTTGACAGTTTGGGCGTTTAATTGAAAGCCAAGTTTAAGTACACTTCAGGACAGTCTGAGCTGGCAGTGCCACTGCATGAGGTAATTCTGCCCCTTTTCCATCTATCTAGTTTCCATCCCTGTCTCTCACTCACTCGTCCTGGTGCAAGCGTTGGCCCAATGCAGTGAAACACAAGGGATGTAACTGGCTGAAACAAAACTGAAGGTGATGGAGGGCTGAAGAGGAGAGTAAAAGTTAGCTTTAACCACATAGATTTTTCCCAATCCACATTACCTCATAAATCTTTCCATCTCTAAGAGAAGGAAGACAGAGACTGTCAACTGGAAGGCAGGTAATACTAATTTAAACCTTCTGACCATTAATGTGTCAGTGCAGCCCTACTAAGGATATATCAGGCTAACTTTGTAAGACTTTCCATTCTGTTTTCTTACAAAATGAACAATTTTATCCCTGTTCCCTGCTTTTTATTATAACCAAAAGGAGAAAAACGTGTCTGTATGCAGAATTTATTTATGAAGTAAATTCCAAGATTTCCTACTAGCAAAAGGTGTAAGAACTTTTTGCAATTAGGCACAACAAGTCTTGCTTTTTAATGGAATCCAAGGACTGCTGATCAGTTTCTAAAGAAAAAGAATTTTGTAACCAGAAATAGGAAGAAATTGGTATTCTCTCCCATCAGTCATTGCAGTTCTCCTTGGCTGTTTTTTTAACTTAACCTTTACTCGCTTACATTAACCAGACAAGTCTACATTTAGTTTTTTTGGAGCTGGTTTTGAGGAAGAAGAGAGAGCAGGAGGAAACAGATGATATTTACTGCACAATTTTAAGATGCAATCTGGATGAATCAAAACGAGTCATCTCCCGAGCCAGGAAGTATATGAGGATGTTTAAATGTAATTGAAAAATTCTTCATTCAATTCTGAAAAGAAAATTCTCCTTCCTGCATAGATCAGTCATCGACAGTCACAACCCTTAACTATTAGTTGTGATTCTCTATAGATTCTAAATCACTTTACACAGGAATATCATTTAGCCCAATGTTTCCATGCAGGAGTTATGCAGCTAATTCATCCTGCTGAAGCAGTCTTGTCCCCCAGATCATTTTGAGTTCTGTACCTGTTTCCCCATGTACTGTGTTCTTCTCGCTCTGCCAGGCTTGGCAGACTCAGAAAATACTCTGCATTCTACTGTCCAAGTCATTAATAAAAATACTGATTTATGAGTCACGGAGTATTTACAAGCCCTCCTTGATATTTTACCATGTTCTGACATTTGGCTAATAATACATATTCTTTTTTTTTTTTTTTTCTAACCAGTTCTATATCCACCAGGCAATAGATGCCTCTAGACCACTTTTCCTCATCTGACTCAAGAAAAAACTACATGAATACAGTGTAAGAAACTTGAGCCAATCAAGGTATAATATATCTAATGCTTCTCTCCTCACCACCTGACCTGTAACACTGCCCTACAAAGAAATTAAATGGGTTTGTCACGATTTGCCCTTGAGAAATCTGTTTACCTGGTAACAGATCTTGCTAACTGGCAGAGGCTTATAAGATGTCTATCCAATTATTTCTTGCTATATTTAAGCCAAACAGACTGGTCTTTAATTACCAGCTCATCCTTTCCCAATCCCCTCCTGAAGTAGTATATTTGCTTTTCCCCAGATACCACTTTCTTCCCTACACAGCCAATTCTTTAAATGCCCTAGAATTAATCACATCAGGTCCAGCTTCCTTGAAAATATTTAAGAACTACACTTAAAGCCAGAAAACTTCTGCACCTTTTTTTTCATTGACATAAATCCCTCAGTACAGAAGAGTCCTCTGAAACAGCTAAAAAGATGTTTTCAAAATACATAAATCCTAAAAGAAAACACCAAGTGGCAGTCATGGGGCTTAAGAAAATGTTCTTCCTATTCAGCAGGCATTAAGATCAAGAGAAGCAGTGGAAAAATGATTTATAATTTTGAAGCAATTGAGACCATAACTGTGCACTTGGGTCTCAAGGTATTTTAGATGTGTATTTCTAGATCTCCCTCCCACTACTTGAGTTTTATTGCTCCACTTTTGGAAAGCAGATCATAACAGTAACATTTCTACTTTACCACCCTGAAAACACAATTTCTAGGGGCCAAAATAACCAAGATGCAGTTAAGAGAAACTTGGGTTTAGTCCTAGAACTGTGTCTGTAACTCAAGAACTCAGAAATTCTAATCCTTGTCTTTGCTTTCTCTGACTGATGGAGTTGGTGTATCTCACTAGGGTTGTGCAGTTTTGAACCTCACCATAAGAGGTCACTGGGTATAGAGGGCCTTGTTTCACATCTGAGGTAGGACATGAACCAAACTCCCTCCTTTCTCTTTCCCCTTGTAAAAACACATCTGTTCTAGAAGGAACAAGCCCCACTAGAATAACAAAACAAACTTCTGACAGCCTAACACCTTTAACTATTGCAACTACTCCTTACTGGGTTACACATGGTCACTATGATAAAGAAATAATTCTTGGCAAGTCCCTGCTACCAAACATCCAGAGATGGAGATGTTTTCCTGTGGGAGCTACATCGTATTTAACCTCTCTATTTGTTCTTCACATATTACTTTATTTTTCACAGCAGTCCTACAGATGCCAGAGTGAATGACTCAGTCCTTACACAATGATAGTTGATTGATTACCAAATCATTACTCTGAGTCTAGTTTGGTTTTTTTTCTTTTTTTTTTTTGCCAAAGTTGCTGTGGTTTGAATATCAATTTTTAGCTTAGATCAGCTTAAAGGTACTTAAACAATTGCATTCAGTTGATCCTAATGGAAACAATTGTGGAGTATTGCATTAAGGACATCATGACATTACAGTGTAAACTCTAACCCACGTAAGACAAATACAGCTATTACAATAAACTGCTCTAAACTACCTGAGCCAGCAGAAGGGGGAAGTGTCAAAGACCTGAGGCAGTTATCATTCTACCCAGGAGAATGCTGTACAATCAATAAGAATAGGAATCAGAAGAGAACACTGGATTTTTTTTATTTACATACCTGCTATATAACAACTTTAAGAACATTTGGAATTAAGAATCACATTTGTTTAACAGCTAAAACAAACAAAAACACCAACCAAAAAAAAAAAAAAAGTATCAATTCAATTTTCAAGGGGGCAATCTCTACCTCATCTATCTAACATGAAATACTCCACTTGATCTTCAAGCAACCCTGCAACGTAGAATATTTATTTTTTGGTATTTTGAAAGAAACTCAAAGGAAACCAACACAACCCTTCAACTAACTACTAAAATGAAAGACAAGCTCATTTTTCTAATTATCTTTTCCCAAAGAAAATTCCCCTTATTACAGTATCCAACCCCCATACCCTCATCTCTATAATTGTTATTGAAGAGACACTTTCCAACTGGGATTCTTAATATTTGCTGCGGTTATTACAGATTGCATAAATAATGTAACAGTGTATTTCTAATGGAAAATGTAGAACTAGTTGCTTCAGCCCTCTGGTGACATATTCTCCTCACTTGACTCTGCCTCCCCAGCAGACAGATGCATTTTTCTGACAAGGAGTATTAATTCTCTGTAGAGACCAGCACTGCCCCAGCTAGAAATTCTGCAAAATGCCTCCCATTAGGACTCTCTTCAGAGAAATGGAATATCACGAGCTTGACAGGGAACAGGAACGTCTGTTCACTCCTGAACTATCTTTTGTCACTACCAGTTTAAAAATATTTCACTTGAATGTAGCCTAGATTATGGAGCAAATGGCAGAGCTGCAAACCTACTCAGGGCTATTTCCACCTATTTTCTCCTACAAAAAATCTGCAGTGCTACTTAGGTTACATGCAATAAATCCTTGCCTAAGTATCCACATAATATTTAAAAATATATCTTCAAGAGGAAGTAAACAATGAACAAAAATTTCTGCTGATCTCAACCCAAAGACTACAGAAGTAAGGTCTGAAACACGACCTTATGTTATTCACCAGCTACAGAAAAAGGCTGGTGAGGTTTACAGTAAAGAGAGCAAAGATAATCAATAGAGTAATAAATATCTTGCCTATATAGTGCATGTCTTTCACATCAAAGATATAGAGGGACAAAAATACAGAGATCACTTTGTCCTCAAAGTGAACTGTAACACCACTTGACTAGAGCTTGTTTCTCACTGATACATGCTCCTCCTACTTCTGTGGGCAGGAGTAAACAGTAGGTAAAGCCATTGAGTTAAAGTTCTGGCTTTACAGTCTACTTTCTCTATTAACTTGGTGGTAATTAATTACTCCCTATCTGCTTAATTACAACCAGTTAAAGAAATGTAGTGCAAGTCTGTAAACAAAGCTTGGTTAATTTGAGGTAATGGGTAGTTGGAGCTAAATGAGATTTCTACTCAACTATGTTCATACGTAGCATGCTCAACATACTCAATATTACAGCATGATGTTCCAGAGGGTTCTTGAAAACTCCATGTGGAACTGGTTCCCAAAACAATCTAAAAATTTGTACTTCTTTAGACTGACAAACAATATCCTTACAACAATGGACTTAGACATTCTTGCTGCAGGACTGTCCTGGAAACACTCCCTCAAATAAAAAAACCCTGGGTTAACTTAGGTGAATTTTCACTCCAGATCACCAGAAGGCAATACTGACTAAATAAACACAGTATATCTAAAGAAAACAAACTATATCAAGACTTTTAATGAATTTACAAGAGGAAACTGATGGGCATCTGTTAGGAAACAATTTGGGGTTTGCAGTGAAAACTAGTCTCTGTAGAAGCACATTTCACTTCCTGCTGTTTGAGATCCAACTCGTAACACTGGAGTTTCCACCCAACTGAACTCTGAAAGGCAAATGTAGCACTAAGTGCCACAGAAGAGCTAAAGGAGGGAAGGAAATGATACTGAAGGGGTAAGGATCACTTCCCTCAAGCACTTGCACCATAATCATCATCAGATTGTCCCTGGATTTCTGTCTCCTCACACAGTCCTTGGGCTGTACAGTTGATTACACTCATTAGCTATTCAAGGTACAATTCAGTGAAGGTTTATTGATTACGATGTAATCAATGTCGTGCTCTCCCAGACATGACAGCTGATGTTCCAGGCTCTTCCTTCACTGGCTATTCCTGTCCCTATACACCCTACAGCTTTTCTGAGTTTCTCTGGCCTATGAAACTAATAACTCACACTATTTATTACTGCTTACTACTTTGTTTCATTTTCTTTATTAGTGATCAAAATAGTGCTTTCCCAATAGCTCTGTTTGAGCCCATATGTACCATTTTAACTTTCCCTTTGGACAAGTGTAATATGCTTTAAAGTCGTATTAAAAAACAGATCTTTCAATATAGCCTACATAATTACTTTCTGGGACAGAAACACAGTTTCTGTCTTCCACAAATCCACATATATCCTTAAGCACTTGAGCTAAACAGAATGAATCTTGGTTTGAGAACTGCAATCACCGTTCCTTGTTAATCCCCAGCGTAAACTCCTAAGCACTCAGCCTGTCCAGGAAAATGTGTATTGGTCCAACAATTCTTTTTCAACACTAAGACAGCTACAGGCAATGTTGCTTGAAAAAGCACACGGTATAAATAGAATGTTGGCTGATTAGTTTCCATTTATCAAATCAATTTTCTTCCCCTAGAACACACTCAGTTAAATCCTGAGGAATTATCCCATATATGGGGTACTGTAACAATATCCCTTTCTGACCTTTGTGGTGTGATACTTGAAGTCAACATGGCAGCATCATGTTTCAACATTTCAAAATCACATATTTCCCATTAACCACTAACAGATTACTAACACATTTTTCATGGTGAGCAAACATTAATGCCATTACTACAATGAAGGCAAATGCTTGGCTATTTGTTTGAGAGCTGCTGAAGCCAGTGCAGGTCCAGAGATGCTCACAAAGAACCCAGGAGTGCAGGAAGATCACAGTCATGGCACATTTAGAGCTTTGTGCCTTCCCCCCAGCCTGCTCCAAAGGCACTCAGTTTATTCTCAGCTGAGTGGTGCTGCAGCAGTTCAGAATGTGGATCTGACCACTGCCACCAGGGCTGCTGCAGCAGAGGGAGCCTGACGGGGCAGGCAGCTCAGCTGAAGTTTTTTCCCATGAGGAAAGCAGTGTTCCACTAGTTCCTTCAGATTAAAAATTTAAAAAAATTAAAAATAAAAACCCACCTCAGTATTATTAACTGAAGTTCACCTAAGACTGCACCATCAAATGCCCTAAATTTAAAGTGCTTGTTGATCTCTGCTCGCCAGAACAAAGTTCCCAGGAAAATAAACAGCTGGTACTTTTTGTGATTACACAACTTACTAATAAACAAAACAATTGCATCTTTAGGTGTTAATCTGCTTTTTCACAGATCATCACCCAGTTTTCTTTTGAATCTTGGCACATTTTCTCAAATCCACCTTTGCTGACATGTTATTATAACTATTTAGTAGCAGAAGTTTTTCAAACAGTAGATTTCTGTCTTCTTGTTTACACCTACGAGAACATTTTAAGGTTATTTTTCAATTGTTAAGATCTACTGTTTTATGTGTCTCATCACCACAGCCTTAAAAAGTCAGACAGACTTCATGAGTTCCTTTGGAATTTTGCTTGTCTTTCATCATCAAAAGCACATGCTGCTTTATATAGCTATGCATAACATTTTTCATTTTTTCCCCTGAAAGTTTGCAATTTTCAGAGCTGCCATTTCACAACTGGCTTGAAAAATACTATCATAGTCTTATTTTTAAAACTACAGCAAGGATTTCATGGTGCACTAGGCATACACATAGGTGGGATGACTGCAACAGAGTTACACTGATAAATTAAGGTGGTTTAGAACCTGAGCCTTTTGCTCATCTTGCTTAAAAACTCATCTGCACATATGTCAACTTAGGTACACCCTCCATCCTGCCTGTACCTTGCTTTGTGCTAAAAGTCACAGACAAGAAGAAGGGAAGGATCAGATTTTCTGGTGTGTCCATACGTCTAACTTGAATTTACTCTACAGAAATCCACATTAGATTAAAGCAAAGCAGTTCATGCATGAAAGGAGTTAAGCCATAGCAAGATGGTAATGCAGGATAAATTAGCCCATAATAAAGACTTCTGGAGTGATGTCTTAAAAAATTACTTCCAGTACTCAGATAACCTCTGTCGTTTAGATGCAATATACAATATACACATTTTGCTTGTCTCTCTCTCATAGGTTGTCTGAAAACTAGAGAAAAAAATATATTTACAAAGGGGGACAGTATACATAGTTCATTTTGCCCATTACTACAACATCTTTTATTCCCAAGAACTGTTACATTAATTTTCAAGTTTTAAAAAAGGCCCAAAAAAGCAAAACATGCCAAAATGACCCTGTAACTATACAATATTAAACACTAAGACCAGACTCTTGATTTTACAACACAAAGATTTCTGCCTCCTTAGTATCGTGGCAACATCTAACCCTACAAGTCTTTGTCACCTTTTATTAAAGATGTGGAAGGGAAAGGAAAACATTCAAAACCTTGAAAGTGTAAAGAAATAAATGAAGCTTTCTTTTTTTTTAAGAAACCGCCATTAATTTCCATTCCCTTTAGCCAAAGGACATGGGGAGGGAAGCAATCTTTTAGGCAGTACTAACAATTCTTTAATATATTAAAGTACGGGAATGTTGAACATTGGTTTAGCTTCTTTGGAAGTAACTTGGGTATACATAGAAGGAAGATTAGAACCACTGAAAAAACAGAGGACACTGTGGTATTGACATATTCAGATTCCCTCTAGGAGAAATTCCAAAATAGCACAAAATGGTGTAAGTCACTTCGAAATCTGGCAAAATTACACCGCTTTATGTTCAAGACAGAGGTTTTGTCTGACTTTATCATGTCAGAGAACTGCAGACACGAAACCCTCTGTATTAAGTAGCTCTGGCTTTTTGCTTTTAGTACTTTTAAGAGCAGATTAATGTAAACCCAAGAGGCAGATGGAGCTGCATCAGACGCACAACAACAACGTACGACAGCAATGATCAGGATATGACTGAGAGCTGTAAGATTAGCCATGATAAGGTCTGACATCAAGATCACGAGGTTGAAAGGGCGAAAGAAACTGGTGAAAGGACGTGGGGACTCCAAAGGATAGTAAGAGCCCTGTCCATAGGAGCAGATGTTTATCCATCTGGCATCAAGCTGCAAGGCTCCCTGAGCCCTGGCCATGTGCAGTGCTGCATTCCTCTACTGGCTCACCATGCGAGCTGAGCTCATGGCACACCTGCTTGGTTAACAACTCCTCTGGAGGCTCAAAACCCTTCCACCTTCTTGGGTGGACCACCCCAGTGCACCAGCAACTGCCAGCTTCTATCAAATAACTTGCACAAGGCTTTTTGTCCAGCAGGTCTCATGAGTTCTCATCATCAACTGTACCCATTTGGCCCCTCATCCATTCAGATGGTGCAAGCCTGCCTTCAACGTTCAAACAAGAACATTTACCTTGCAAGAAATCATCTCTGGTTTTGCCATGTCATGTTTTGGCACTGGCCCGACATCACGCACCCACAAGAGCTGCTTGCTCACCCTCCCCTGCCACAGCTGGGCAGAGGAGAGAGGGGAAAAAAAATATTAATGAAGGCTTCATTAGCTGAGATAAGGACCGGGAGAAAACACTTCAAGGGCAAAACTGGCTTAACTTAAAGTTACAAAATGAATTTATTGCTAACAGAATCAAAGGAGGATAATGAGAAGTAAAATAAACCCTTAAAACACCTTTACCCCCCACCCTCTTTTCCACCGACAGGGCATGGGAGTCTTTGGTCAGTTCATCACTGAGACTTCCTTCCGCTGCTCAGGGAGGGGAGCCCTTCCCTGGGAGCCCGTGGGGTCCCTGCCACGGAGACAGCTCTGAGTGACCTTCCCAGCGTGGGGCCGATCTCACGAGCAGCAGCCCCCCAAAACTGCTGCACTGGGAATTCCTGCCCCTGGATCAGCCTCCTCCAGGGACCCACCCGGCACGGGCACCTCCCCGGGGCTGCGGGTGGATCTCTGCATCCCCCGTGGATCCCCGGGGCTGCGGGTGGATCTCTGCATCCCCCGTGGATCCCCAGGGCTGCAGGGGCTCAGCTCCTTCCCCACGCTCATCCCCAGGCCCTGCAGAGGAATCTTGGCTCCGGCACCTGCAGCTCCTCCTGCCCCTCCTTCTGCACTCCCTCGGTGTCTCCGTGTTGTTCCCCTCACATGTTCTCACCTCCTCCTCTTCTCCAACTAGCAGCAAAACCATGTGACTTTGTTTGGAATTTTCTTCTTAAATATGTCATCGCAAAGGCGGCACCAACCTCTCTCACTTGGCCCAGCTTTGGCCATTGCCGTGTCCATCTTCAGAGCCATCAAAAATTAGCTCTGCTGGAAACGGTGGAAGTTTCCAGGAGGTTCTCACAGGAGCCACCTCTGTGGCCCTCCTGTTACCAAAAAACCAGGCAAAGCAAAACCAATACAGCATCATTATTTACAGGACTTTGCAGGGAGAGGACATGATCTCAGTATGAACACAGGCTAAAACTCCTCACTGCCCTTTGAAAAAGGCCGTGTGTCTCCTTTGGTACAATTGCACGCATTGGGAAACGAAACTGTGATGATGGCGTTGCCTGTGGAGGAATGGCATGTGCTGCACAACACTTCAGAGCAAGATCCTAGAGCCTGAACACACAGAGGTGCTACATAAGAAGTGCTTTTAAAAAGGAGCAAGTAACACATGCTATAGTTCTTTCTAATTTTTATGGAAATACCTGCAAGAACACTCAGTGGCTGTGTCTCTTCCTCTTTGGGAAAAGAAGAGTCTCAAAGCAGTCACTGAAATGGTTTTGTCCTGTTTCAGGTTTAAACTTCAGCAGCATCAGAACACAAAAATCTACAGTGCTTCCCTAGCCACATACTCAGTTTAGAATCCCCATCATCGGTCCCACCACCTCCTTCCCCTCATGAGCAATGTCAGAAGGCTGTCCATCAGCCACGATGTCCTCTGCCTCAGACCAGCACAGCTCAAAGATGGGTGCTCAGAGTGTCGTATTTCAGACAGCACTTGGCAAACCTAAAGGAAGAAAAATCTGTTATTTTGGTGAGACTGCAGTTCACAAAGCTAGAGTGGCACCAAGTGGTGAGAGGATGAACTTGGGTCTTATTATGTGTATTTTTTTCAATCACGCTAGAAGCCACACTTGACATACTATAAGTTAAAATAAGGCGGTTTGGCAGCTCACTTTTACTGGGGAGCCCAGGTTTTTTAGAAATCCTACTTAACACACACACACACAAAAAATAACAAGGGTAGAACTTCTCACATAGGACTCTTAAGTGAGTGAAGTTCAGAATTACTAGTTAGACAAAAAGCATCTGAATGTCAGCAATGACTGAACAAAGATATCCTAATTTTCATAATCAGATAGAGCCAAAGTTAATATTTTTCTGACCATTTGACACTCAAGGCCACCCTATCCTCCACATTGGAGCCATTGCATCTCTTGCTGCATTCTAAAAGTAGCACCTTTGTGTTTATTTGCCTCCTTTCTACCGTCTGTGACATGCAAGCCACCCCCATTCTTAAAATGTTTTGCACGCTGTCTCTTCTCATAACACCTCAGAAACAGAGGAACAAACGAAAACTAAACAAAACAAAACCAAAACAAACAAAAACCAAGCCACAAACCAGCCCATACCAAGGATACTGTGTGCCTTCAAAGATCATGTCAGGAAAAGAATATTCCTCTCTGCCCAATGATAATAACCATATACTTCATCTCATTCCTCCCCCCTAAATACACCAGATTTGTAATCAAACACAAGGAACAGAAGACAGATGAGTAGTTCTGTAAATAATAGCTTAAAAAACCCCGAACCAAAACACTAGTAAAATACAGACGTCTCCCCACCCCTCCTTCCCGTGCTGTTCTTCTCAATAAAAAATACCCTACAGCTATTTCAAGGGCATCAATGCCTTATTTCTATAGAAAATGAGAGATTGTTTTCATCATGCATTTGTACTGGCTAACACCTAATAGGAGCTATTATTTACCCAGGCAACTGACAAAAGTGCTCACTCACATGGAACAAAGTATTTGATGTTAAACATTTGTTGGCTACTTTGGCCCAGATTTTCAAGTAGTGAAAGGCAATTTTACCTTTTGCTTGGTTTAACTGATATGCTCAGGATAGAACAGTCATTATCATGGGAACAGTAAGTAAACCTAAAACTGAATGAATATGCTCACAAATCTAAAAAATAAAATGTGATAACTATTGAGACCAAATCCTTAAAAAGATATGAATAGGAAATATGTATAATAAAAAAAATCACAGACAAGGTCAGTTAAGTAATTCACAAGTTATTTCAATATCTACAGAAAAACAAGTTCTGGAGAAGTGAGGAACTGAAAAGTGAAGCCCTATTAAAGCAGGTTTTTGTTGCACCTGATGCATCACAGTAACCATGGGCAGGTTTATAATACACCAGTAATTCAAAGATGACAGCCCAAGACTGCAGCTGGGGTGAGACTTCACTTAAGTAATTTAAAAAACAGCAGAGGCTCTGAGGTTCAAACAGCCAGAAAAGTTCCTGAAGCTTTTGAGCCCCTTCAGTTGCACAGGTTGTCAGTAACATGATCACATTAACAGCATAAGCAGGTGGTTTTGACTTCCAGGTAGCAATGCTCAATCTTCACTTCAAAAGAGAGATGATACAAAATGTGAGCTATGAAGATTTCTACTACACAAAACCACTAAATGTCTCTTCCTGCTTTTTAAAATTTAAATTCAAGGTCAGGTGGTTACATTCTGTGCGTGAACATCCCAACTGCAAATTAATGCTTTGTCCATAAGCTCACTTTCTTTCTTACTTTTAACAGATGGCAGCAATGTTGATCTACACATTAACAGCAACTGATTTCCAATTCCAAAACAAGAGAAATGATCTTTGTATCATTTCCCACAGAGAGGTAATTAATGGATATTTGCAAGCTGCTTGGAGATCCTCCAGTAAGGGGTTTTTTTTGTTAGCTTTGGAGTCCTTTTTGTGCTGGTTTTTTTTCTTCTTCTAACTGCTGTGCAATATTTACAGCCTGTATTTCTCAAAGTGTTGCACAGTTTACTTTTGTGAGATTCCTCAAACATCATTTAACTCTCTCATGCTTAAAAGCAAGGCTCACTGGGATTTGTTGCATCTGAGGCACCACCACCTTCACTTCCTGTCTCAGACCAAACAGGTCCCTCCACCCAAACTCAAACCCTTCTAAAAGCTAGAGAATGAAGACTGAAGCTATGCTGAGGGCAATTCCTTCATCACTTCCCCATCTTCTCCAACTCGAAACATTTTTCCAATTTCACTACTGACAAGTTTTATGCTTAGAATATAAAAACGTCAGGAGTAAATGATGAACTTCACGTAGTGTATTTGTACCAAGCACAGCAGCCTCCCAATCTAAGGAGCCACAGTTCCTGCTAATTTCTATTTATTATGAGAGCTTTGAAAGGAACAAGGCAGTAGGACTGTGTTGTCTGTAAAGACACAGCTGCCCTGGTTGCTTCTATTTTGGTCACTATAAAAAAATGAGAGGAAAAAACGAAAAAATGCTGGTGTCCACTGAGGTTAGTCTGCAGTCCTTTTGTAAACTGTACAGGGATAGCTGTGCTTCCTTGGAGAAGTGGAAACTCGTAGTATTTTATAACCACACTCATCTCCTTGGAGATATGGCCACTGGTAGGGCAGTGTTTGAGAATAAAAAATACTACCTACCAATTTATTCTAAATGACAAGCTGCATGTTGTGCTTTACTTTGAATTCTTTCATGAATGAGTGTTTATTCTGGGATAAATGGATATGAATGAATAGCTGACTAAAGTACCAACTGCTTTCTTAAAAGAAGAATTACCTGAAATCAAATCTTCTTTGTTGGATGAAACCTAAATTGCAGAGGGAACATTTAACCATGTAAGGAGAAAATCCATAGATAAGGTACCACAGACTACACTTAGCAGAGCTAACTGTCTTTATCACTTGCTCTTTCACACAAGTTTGTAATGGAGTGTTTTGTCTAAATAACAAAATGCACTGTCATTAATATCCTCTGATGCAGAATTCTTGACACTTAGGCTTTAATGATAACCAAGTGCTGGCATTTGGATTGCTTGGCAGATAAAACCCATGTTTGCTCAAGAGACCTCAAGCCGACTTCACCCTTTAGCACTAAGGCAGAAAAATCTACTGTAAATCGCTCAGTGGGTTTAGCAGCATTTTTGACTGCAGCTGGTGATATTGACTTCCCAGTCTTTGATGATGACTCTCTTTCAGGTCAGGCATACTTATTTTGTCACATTTTTTGTCTACCTTCCTCAATTCCCATTTTATGGTTTTATTCCAGGTTTAGAGTACACATTCTGACACCACCACACAGGAACTGACGACTGCATTCCAAGATATTGTTTACTATGAAAAATTATACATCTGTGTTACATGTGCTATATATAACCCACTGTCTTGGGCTGACTTTATGATCTTGTATCCCATATCGCCAAGAAATGAACCCTGTGCCTTTCTGTGCCTTTAAACTGAGCCCGAGAGGGGAGAGAGAAACAACCGAGAGAACCTTTCAGAAACAGTTTGTGCTCCAAGGACATGGAGATAGCAGCTGCTGCTGCAGAGCAGAGCAAAGCACCTTCCTGCTTTTTCCCAGCTTTTGGCTCCTTTTCCTCAGAAGACAGAGCAAGAGTTAAACCTTTTTCTTCTGAGACTTCAGCTCTTTCCTTCTTCTCTTCTGGACTGTTCAACGATACAGAACACACCGGGAGAACTTTCCACCGAGGCCCAGAGGGGACCCAGGCCAACCCAGCTCCGAGGAGGAGGAGAGACACCACAACCAGAGGACTTTAAAATCTTCCCAGGTTTCTCTCCACAGCCAGAGGTTTTATTATTTAGCATTATTATTCTTTTTCTGTGTGTTTGTTAAATAAATAGTTTTTCCTCTTTTTCACTTTCCGCCAAGGAATATTTCTTTCCCGAAGCTGGTAGGGGAGGGGCAGCTGAAACCGGCCTTCTATCAGAGGAATTTCCTCTGAATTTGTCTCAAACTGGCACATCCACCTTTTACATCTCCTTTACTAATTGCTGGGGAAGAAACCCTTCAGTTTTGCTAATAACCGCTTTGCACAGAGATACACAATGCAAAGACTAAAGGATAGCAGAGCAGAAGGGGTCATTTCAGTTCTTGCTGTCATATATGACCATGCTTGATTTTATTTAATTTGCTTTCAGAGAGCATTACAACTAGTTGAAATACCTAAAAGGCTACTAATTATCCTTCTTGAAAGAAAAGAATTATAACGAGTTTCTCATAAAAGTCCATCTACTTCTCTTAGTTCTGTCTAATCACTTGCTACTTGTCTGCAAATGGATTTGGTCTCATACATAATAATAATAGTGACAGATGTTTTTCTGCCAGTCAAACTTAAAATTCAAACTTCAGTTGATTATTATGAGTAATCTACAATTTCCTCCATAATTAAGGCTTCAACTTTGTTCTCATTAACAAGTTCAATTTTGACCTCCCACTCACATCTATTAATGAAGGAGAACTTAAGTGATATGTGAGAATCATGGCAGAAGAATTTTCCTTCCAATTCAAAGTGAAGGAGGAAATTCCAATTTATGGCAATGCCATAGAGATTTGCAACATACAGTAATCTGTCACTTTACTGGAGGGAGAAGAAGAAAGCAATAGAACTTTACTGGACTCAAAGCACGTTCTCATGCCCAGAACTGAAGCTGAGAGAACAGAAGTCTGATTTTAAATCTAATTGACAGCTGCTTTACTAAGATCAGGACAGACTATGGGCTAAGAAATAACAGGCAACAAACAAGCACTAGAGTTATCTTCTCTCTACTTTTGCCTCATTAAAAGAAAATACCTTCCTTCAACCACCACCAGTAAGGCTCAAGGAAAAGCAGAAAATTTTCATAACACAGCAGAATTGATTTGGATTAACTGAATGCAGCCCAATGATAGCTGATTTATGATCTTCCACTATAAAAGGTACTCACTGGATTTCTAAAAATTCCTCTTTGGGCAGTGTCGAAGAGAGAGAAGGAAGGTGAGAAGACGTAGTTTAATGGATTTATCTACTGAAAATCTAACGCACACAGACAATGTTTTGTTACCCATAGTCCAATTTTAAAAGTTATTAAGATTTTAATAGGCTCACTAGATCGCTATGTTGACTCTGACAACCTAATTTAGGCTCACCGGCAGTTTCAGAGATGCTGCATTAACTGTTGGAGCTGGCCAGTTTAAATAAACTGTTTGCTTCAGAACAGCCACAAACCAAAATAAACTCTGCACAATAGCTCAGGTTAGAGGATTTGAAAACAACTGAGGGACCTGAAGAGGCAATATAGAGCCAGGATGCATAATGAATTTCTAAACAGACCTGTGTTTGCTATGCAGGACAGAAGGCACTGAGGAATAGTCTTTCTGAACCACTTAAGGGGAAAAAAAATTAAATCTTGGTTTTTCTTTCTGCATGTGACACACTGAGTAGTAGCAGGGGGACTGAAACATAGCTGAGGAAGATGTAGATTAGGATTTGTTTTAAACAAAAACCTCTGTTTTATTTCAGAACCTGTGGTTGCTCAAAATTCACAATCGTTTTTCAGATAGAAGCCAGGAATTAAAATTTTGGTTGCTGAAATGACTCCTATGCAGCTTTTACTTTTCAATAGTGAAGAAAAAAAAAACAAAGAAAAATGTGGGTTTTATTGTCTAACTTTGTCCTCTAAATCATTTGTTTTTCTCTCACAAGCAACAAAATAAAAAGGAAGAAAGTAAAATAAAATCTTGGTATGAAGATTTCAATAGCAGTATACTTCATTCCAGCGTATTTATTTACTTAGGAATTATATAAGTATATAACTGGCAACTGATGTTGTTCCTCAAGCTGCTAAATAACAATTAGGAGTGATATTTATTACAACAGAACTTAAGACAGTTCACTTATCAAAAGGATAATTTACTCCCTCGCTAAAGGTCTTTCTGAACACTTGAGAGTGCATGAACATCTTTAGCAGAAGCTTTGGAAAATAAAAGAAACTGTCAAAACACTTTTCCACTACGTCTTTTACATCAGCAGCTGTGAGTTTTTCATTGAGAAATCATTTCTGGAAAGACAGATGATGTGCCAACTCCAAGTTATCATTAGATATTAGTACTTATTATTCAGCTGAATCTACTCTTTGCACATTACTTTTAATTGCTTTGCATTTCACCCTGACAGAACATCACAGTTTCCATCCTGTGAACACAAGGCAGAATAAGATCTTTAGAAAATGCTAACACAGCTATTTCTACCTAAACAAGAACCAATGCTTACAAAACAAAACAAAAATAAATAAAAAGTCAAACAAAAACAAACTAAAAAGTAAGACTACAATACTGAAATGCTGTCCCCTAACCCAACCTGCCCTCCCTCCTACTGTGGAGCAGGTGATTAATAGCTAAGGGGGGTTTGCCTTCAGCTCTGTGAGACAGTGAACCTGGTCAACAAATAATTCATGTTAAGGGCTACTAGGTCATTTGAAATAATTCAAATGGGTTTACAACTCCTCTTCTGGTTTAAGGGCATCTGTTTCATGATGTTTCCACATAACATTTATTTGCAAATAAAGTGAAAGAACCAGAATTTTCCCTGGATATCTTTCTTAGGTGTTGTCCTGACTTGCCAAGGGAAAAGAAAATTCACGTTGATTGGTATGATACACCAGAGCCTAAAATGTTAAATCTAGTGGTAAGAATGAAAGTTGACAAATCCAGTTATATGCACAGTTGTCTTAATCCCATATTTTCATTTGATCACAGGCCAGTATTACCAATGTGAAGCTGAAGAATTCTTGAAGGGGAAAATTAAGATACCAAGGTTCCTCCCAAACCCTAATGAAGACCCAAGGACACCATACTGATACCTTCTAACATCATACTTAGCTCTTCCAATATATATACCCTGGTAATGCTGGATGGTGCTATCCAGCCTGCATTCCCTGGTATCCTGCTGTTTGGCCTCAGTCAATCCTGCTGCTCACTGCTTCTGTAGCAAGGTTTTGTCTTTCTCTGACCACTGTGTTCTACACTTCTTATACAATGCTCCCCTGGTAGGGGAGGCTCAAAGCCATCACAATATGCCACCAGTACTGTCCTGGGGCATTTGACTGCATACCATCATTCCTTATCATTGATTTTAATTCTTTGGTTTGGGCTGGGTTTCCTTTGCAAGGTTTATCTCAATGAAGACAGGAATAGGAATACAATTTTAACATTTATATTCTAGATGGCAAAGTTCAGAGGAATGCCTTATCTGCTCCTGCTTGTTGGTAGTGAGGCTTCTGCCATCTCAGAGTTCATCATGCATATACTGGAATGTGAATTCTGCTTATTTCACCCACAAGCCCTCAGGTGAATTTGAATCACTGCAGCCTAAGATAGACACACTTACCTAAGTTCACCTGGTTTTTCCATTGAAGTTGCTGCTTGCAAGAAGTCCATTATCAGCATGTGCCAGCAGCTGGCACAGCTATGAGACAGCAGAGCTCCAGAGTGAGCTCCAGCCTGCAACATGCCCCTCCAGCAAGATAACACTGACTTTCACTGAAACGACCCCCCAGAGGGACTGCTGCATTTATCAGGGGAAGGAAGAGCAAAACGAAAGGCTGGTGTCCTCACAGCAGCAGCTCAGAACAAACACATTATTATTCATACTGCAGTATCAAACACAAAGATGGGCAGCTTTCTTGAGACCCACAATGAAAGTATTGAAGATGATTTATATTAGCAGATGCCAAGTTGTTCAGCAGCAGAGGACCAGTTCCATCTTCACACGTTTAAGGCACGTCAAAACTAAATCACACCAAAAAGCCAAGCACTTACTCCCATATTAGTGACTGGATTCAGTCTCACACTCAAATTTCAGATGGCACTCCAAAAACACACGAAGTCTCATTTGAAGTACAACAATTTGCATCTTCCACTTAATTCTCCCCATCTCTCTAAACAGAAATCAGAAATGACCAAACTCCAGAGAGCTCTGTCAAGTCTCTCTGAACAGGGAACACTTTATTAATCTCATCAAAACATCTCCCTTCCCATGCATACTGTTCCACTCCACATTTTATCCTCCTCTTTTCAGCACTGAACCACAGCTACACTCACTTTGTTCCTTAGCACTACAGCTAATCTGGATACACCAGCCCATTCAACAGCACCACAGTACTCAGAAATTCACTTCTCCCTTGTGGAAGTGCTCTGTCCTTGTAATACAAACAAGTCACACACCTAAAACTGTCCAAACCACATGATACAGCAGATGAACAATATTAATACACAGTGCAGTCCTAAACCAATCCCAACAGGATGAGGGCAGTAAAGTACACCTCTAAAATTGTTCTCAGGGAAAAGACATGCACACAAGTAACCACTCCAAGTATTAATTAAAATTTTTAAACATTATAGTACTGTCACAAAGGAAAAAGAACAAAGCTGCCATCTTAAGAAGACAGGACACTAAGTAATTTTACATGGCTTTGAAATTGGTATTGGCTGAAACACAAGTCTAAGTTACTGCTTGTCTGAGAAAAAGAACTATCCATGTATGCATGACACAACTTCTTTGTATGAATCAGCAAGGAGAGATGGACATTTAACTTATTTCATCAACTGTGCAGAGTAGATATCCTCCAATTGCAGGAATGGTGTGTAGCAAGTGGCAGGAGGGAAACTCCATTTCAGGGCCTCACAAGATCCCTGCATTGCCACAGCTACAGCAAGGCAGGAGAGCTTCAGGGGGTGCTGCTGACCCTCATCGTGGATGGACCATGAGCCTGAACTAAAACCAATGCTCTCACACTCACCCTGTGGGCAGGCACAGAAAGCATCTCCATAAAAGTCAGGTTCAGAACAAAACACCGCTATGAAATAGACATTTCAAAGTAACTACTGACTCTACTCTGCCAACATCACAATACATCTCTAGAAATATCAGCTTTATCGGTCTAATTAGTAACCTGTATCACCATGATGATGAAAAGAACATAAACCATTGTGTTTATTACATGCACAAAATATATAGATCTACTTTCAAATCCCATACAAACTGCTTGTCACAATTAAGTCACTCACTGTGAGAAGCCAATATACACTCACACACCTTTTTTTAAACTAAGATAATGGGCATACTGCTGTTAGTGGGCAAATCCTGACCATACATTATATTGCGCTTCCCAACAATTTTGATGAAAACTACAGGTGGAGACAGATTATAATGGGAACATCTAATTGAAATTCATCTCCCTTTTTCTTTGAATGGAAGACATGCTGCTTGAGCCCTCAAACATATTCAATTTCATTTAAATTGCATGCAGATTTTCAGGCAAAATTGAATTTATTAAAAAAGTTTTGGAGACTCTTTCAAGAGTTCAGAATGCTGCAAATACTTTGTAACTGTATTTTTGGCATCTGCGATTCTTTTACCTTCAGGAAAGCTCCTTGCCAAAACAAGGAGAAAAGCCCACAGAGGTCTATCCTTTTCATGGGAGTGACATCTCCCACTGACATGTTCAGTCACTTCAGGTCCTTGTGGGTTCATTGAGGTATTAGCTCTTACTCAGTAGGGTTCCTCCCAACACATTCCCATCAAAACACAGACAATTCACCTGTCATTCCCTTTTCAAAATCATCGTGTGACTCAAAGTAGCAGCTTGTGTGTTTTGCGGGGTATTTTTCTTGTTTTGGTGTTTTGCAAGTGAGTAGATTCAAAGCTGCCAGTTATACAGAAGATTTAGAGAGGGAAAAAACCAAACACCACCACAGCATTCCCCTCTCCTCCCATTTGGATACAATCCAGAAGTAAACTACTTACAATAAAAACGTATAGCAAACCCAACTTAATTGCGGACACAAATTGTCTGACCCTCCACAAAGAGTAAAAATATTGAACAAGACGTTTGAAGAAGTATTTGTAACAAATAGTAGCTAACATGGCCTTCCTCTTCCTGCTATTTATTGGTATAATCCCTTTTCAAGTTAATTCAATGAAGACCCTGCTCTGTCATGTAAACTGATCATTAATCCAATTACATGACGGAAATTGATACTCTCTTGCTCCTGCTATTGTCTCCAAACACCAGGCACGACAGAAAACAGAAATCTACTCTAACTATAACATGCACATAAAAGCCAGCAGCTCTGAATAGCAGGACCCTGACCTTCAGTGCCATGACTGCAAAGTCAGAGTGCAGGAATATGGAAATTAAGGATGCTGACAAGTAGCTGACCATGTGATATTAGCCCACATTCCTGCCCACTGCTCAAAAGACATCACCAAAAGAGGGTTTTATTTTTGTTTTAACCAAGATTAGGCAGAGAAATAAAGGGTTACCAGAAGAAGACAGAAATTTAGAAATCAACCTCATTATACAAAGGGATCCTGGATTCAGAGTTTGGACATGTCTTATTATTAGAGTTCAAGCGTTTGTTACTGCATTTTCTTTTAGTGTATACACACAGGGAAGTACTAAAGGTGTTACTTTTAAGAAACTATAGGTAATAGAGAAGTATTTATCACTGCTCAAGAAGACATTGATAAACCTGCTTTCTATCAGCATGGTTCCAGAATGCAGACTTTCCCTTTTGTTGTTTATGTTCTCTTAATAAATCAAATAATACAGAAGGGGTTTGCTCCTCTTCCCTGCGTTTAGGCAACAATCATTAAGGAGAGCTGAAACACTCTTACATGTAATTTCCACATACAATTCCTCATGAGAGGAAAAAGGTGGGATGTCAAGAGCTACGGTAACAGCAGGCCAGGCCAACTAACACAAGTGCTGCAGGCACTGGGCTCTGGAGCTGAGATAACTCTCAAAGAAAGCATTTCTCAGAAGCTGGCAGAAGATTGCAGGGCAATTCCTAAGAGCAAAAACGAAGAGATATGGAAAAATTTTATACAGTAAAATACCCATATGACAGGACGTGCATCCAGCTCTTCTGGTGTGGTATCCTGACTAATTTCTTACCTTTAGTAATAATTAGCACTACAATAAACGTACAGGTGCTATACAAGGACAAGGGTACCTGATATAAAATATTCATTTCTGATGACATTGAGACCATTTAGTTGCCTAAAAGGGTGTTGGCAATGCACACCTCAAAGATAAGAGCAAAAAGTTGCTTGATGTACACACATATGAATTATTGACACTGGGAAACCTTCTGTTCAAGAACTAGTGTGGATCTCCTGGAAGCATAAGCAGTCAGAAAACGCTAAACTGACCATCTGTTCCTCTCTGATAACATGAAATTAAGTAATTTATTTATTCAGCATTTAAACCCTCTCCCTTCTCTTCATATTAGTCAAGGATGATTATGCTAAATCCAGATGTAGTTAACATATTGTGCACTCAAGTGAGCAATGCCCTTCCAGCACAGGACTTGCCTTCTGGCCACCCACCCTCAGAATCTCAGCCCTGTTTGCCTGAAGACCCTGTTTGCCTGAAGACCAGGGCTGCAGGCTGGGCAAGCATTAAGGCACTTTGTACAGTGATTAACTGAACAACACACAGAATTACACACTGTCCTGTGGGCCATGGTTACCACACACCCCTGAGCTGATACACACATCTGGCTGCAGCTCCTTCCTTCTACAGAACACAGCTCTGCTTATTTTAAACCTTTGGCTTGGTGCAGTTTTAAAACAAGACATTTACCATGGCTTTGCAGAATTTTCTGGAGTGGGGTGTTTTGCTTGGCTTGGGTTTGGGGCTTCTTTTGTTTTAAGATGAAGAGGCTGCATTAGGAAGAGAATATTAAAACAGCAAATCAAGGCACTGCAGGACTGCATCCCACAGTAATGCATCTGGAGTTCCAGAAGCCTCCAGCAGAAAACCTTTGCACAGTCTGGTGCTGCACACAGACAGCCCTTCCTGGAAAATATTCAGGATGACACATTCTCATCTGCAATGGCTTTAGGATTAGCCTCTAGGAACTCATTAGAAAATGAGTCCAGGTTTTCAATGGACTGAAGCTTTTTGTCATGAAGGTAGATACGATACAATCTTCTTTTAATAGAAGGTTCTCTGTATTTTTCCAGGAAAAGAATGCCAAGTTAAGATATCCTGAGCTAAGGTCAGCCTTTGTTTTGTAGGTTTGATTCATGACATTTCTGCAGCCTCTACTGGCATTTCTTTGAGGTGCCAAAAAGCCCTTTATTCCCATATATGTTTAGCCTTTTTTCTATTTGCTTTTACTATTAAGGCATAAAGGCTGGATTGAACTGTTCATTCCACTTGTAAACCAAGAGGAGCAAAGTCTCATAAAGCTCAGCAGCTTACCTTCACTTGTCTTGCAGACCCACACATCCCTTCATATCAAATTACTGCTCTGAAAAGTGAAGGTGTAATTTATACCAGCTCACCGAGGGCATTTTTCACATAATTACTCAGTTCCAAAAACTGCACATCAGAACTAGTTTTTATTATTTTATCTGCAAGTTAGCAGCATATATTATTTCCATGTTGTAAACGCTACTGTAATTTTTCCCTGCAAATCCACGATTTAGCTCAGATTCACCTGAAATTTAACCGCGATTTCTAACAAAACAGAAAACCGCAAAAAGTTCCAGATGCCTCCCCACTTCTAGCAGTAGTACTGAATGAACTTGGGTAGGATAATGGGAAGTGGAGAAAAAAACCAAAACAAAGCATTTAACCTCAGTGAAGCCACAAGGTAAGGTTTTAGAAAACTGGAGGTTTGGAAGATTAGGAGTCCCTTACCTGGGCCCCTGGTAATAAATCCAAGAAATATCTGTGTTAACATAAACATTTTAACTTTCCCATTTCTTGATTCCTCTGATGTGAAAACTGTAGTTGTACAGAACAAAATACATAGCGCAGCTGAATTAATAAAAAATACCCTCAAAAATATAATGTATTTCATTTGTATATCCTTATATTGGAGAGGAGTGGTAAAACAAATTTATAAATACGAATTTCAAAGTAATACACACTACTCCCATAAACAAAGATGCTACTATGTAGTATGAGGAACCTATCAAAATGGTACTTTTATGGGCCATCTGAATAGAAATTGATGCAGCATTCAAAGCAGCAGAAAACTCTCAATATAAAAATATGTACTTTCTTTTCCTCTCACTCCATTTTAATGCTCCTATTTGTTACGAGTTAGTAAGGTTTGGGGTTGGACCTCTTTCTAATCAACTAAAATAATTAAAGACCAAAGCAGTCAAATAAAAATACTATTAAGCAAGTTAAAGTTTATATGCTGGTAGAGTCAAAGACTCTGGGTCTATAATAAATTCTAGTTTTCCAAAACTTTGCACTTTCCACTTAATTTTGCTATGATTTATGAGTCAGTCTCCTGGGTGCTAACTGTATATAAAAGAAACATTAACTCAGCAGAGGCAACAGTTTGTTTTTTAATAATAAAAAATGCATACTGTTTATACCATTATTGCTTAGGAAATTAGATAAGATCCTTTCTAATACCCTGCACACAGGATACTGCAGCAAACCACTTAACGTGCAATAATAGAGTATTGACTGGGAACAGGGATAATGCGAGGCAGTGCTCCCCCAGAGCAGACAGCCCCATGCTGTTAGAGCCTTGCAGTAATACGTTTGTTCCACATTAACTAAAATATTTTGAAAAGAGATTACCACCTCTAAGGCATAAAAAGATCAAATTTAAGTTAAATATTTTGTGGTTATTTCATAATAAACACTGTTCATAAGAATCAGTGTTTATTTAATAAACAGAAGATTGTACCTTTTTTCCCCATGTCTGGAAGGGCTCTGTGACTGGGGTTCTGTGGAGTGCTGTACAAGCACCACAAAAAGGCAATACAGCATTTCCCACCAAAGGCCCCCAGAAACAGACGACCCTCATAAGGCCTGTGCACAGCTTTCTGCCTGTTGTGAAAGTCCTCTTCAGTTATCCCTGCACAGCTGTGACCAGGTATAGTCACAAGAACAGGAGAGTCGGGGTGACTTGTCCTGCAGGCACAAAGCCCTGCCAGCAGAGCTCAATCCACAGGAAAATGTACCCTCAGCTTCCTCACACCAGCCTGAGCTGTCTCCCAGCTTGTCAGCACACTTGGCACTGCCAGCAGAACACTGGCTGCACCTGGATGTCCAAGAAGGCAAAATGAACATCTTCTCCATGGCCAAATAACAGCCCAAATTCTGCTCTTTTAACCAGCACCCCAGAAGATTCTCATCAGTGCTGCCACTTCACGGTTACAGCAGGAAGGGATTTTGAGACACCTCCACTCCTCACACTCTCCTCCAGCAGTAGAACAGGCAAGGCCAACCCTACAGGCTTCCCTCATCTCAGAACAACAACTGTCCCCTCTCCTCTTGATGTGGAAGAGCACAACGGAGTTACTGAAAAGCTGTGATTCAGCTTGGGGTTGACTCTTCGTGTAGAAATATATCTGCATGCAAATATTCAACAGGCACATAAATTGCAAATAATTAATTCCCCCAAACTTTCACATGTGCTGCATCTCACCCTGCCTCTGCAGTACTGCTTCATTAAAAGAAGCCACATCTTTTTAGAAACAGCTGTACATACTAGTAGGAAAACAAAAATCTCCACACAAAGCAAAGCCATCTGCTCCTTTCAGAGGGAATTTACATTTACTTCAAAAGGACAGAGACAATTTGTAATTTTGCCAGAATTTGGTTGGCTGGACATTTTTTATTTATTCATTTGTTTTTTTAAAGTAGAGTTAGAGGTACTTTTCTGTACTACATTCACCCTTGAGTCCTCCTGACAGGGATTCCTCATTTTCAAAATCACTGCTTTCTATTTTTTTCTAAATATCTCTGTCTCCCAAGTCAGCACATAAAAGATACGTAGAGAAACCCACAGAGGGCTGACTGACATAAAGAAGAAATAAATGGCTGTACTTCCTTTGCACTGAATGCTGTCAAATCCAAAAGGTGAAAGAAATATGAAAAATGTTTTCCAGATGCAATGAACTTGAAAAGATTAAGGAAGTGTACTACCCATAAATGTTGAAGTAGAACTGTCTGGAGATCGGACACAGAAAAGGAAAAGCAGCAGTAGACAAAGGAGAATTAATATTCTGGGCATTTTTATCCTTTTTGGAGGTGGATAACTGGGGAAGAAACAAAATATTTTGCTGACAAATTAAAATGTACAGACTATTTCTCCCACAATGCACAAGGTGTTTAAATATTTGTAACATGGGAAAAGCAGTTAGCAGAAGGGAGACATGAATCAACAAAATGTCAGCTCTCATGAGACTTCAAAATATTTTTATTTTCCACAGAAGCATTTGGAGAAAAGGGAGAGAGCTTTTTCTTTTCTTCTTCTTTGTTAGAAAGGAATATGTGAAACAGGTCACTTGACAAACGGTTTTTCTTTTCTGACAAACAGTTTTCACTGAAAGCAATTTTTCAGGTCCAAATTTTAAATGTCAGATGATGGATTTTAAGCTGAGTTTTAGAAGTTTTCCTTAAAAATTTCAGCTTTTATCAGGAAAGGGGACTGATCTGCATAAAGGCAGCATTTACCCCCATGTACATACAAGCTTTGTTCCCCCCTAAAATACCACTATGTGGGAAAAGTATAGATCAAGGCATCGAAGCACTTTCCATCATGAATACAGATGACAAAATGTAGCCTTGTGCAAATTACCAGAATTTACCAAGTAATTTTACTTAAATTTTTTTAACTGTTTCAGTATCTGTCCCATTTATAGCTATAAGCTAAAAAATCCGTTCAGTTTTATATAGAGCAAACCTTAGGGTATATACAACAATGATGGCTTGAAACACTTGCACTGCAAAAGTGTTATGAATCCTCAAGGAAGGGGATTCAGAGGTGCCTTGGGAGAAGAATCCTTGTTCCATTAGTGCTGACTGCAAGACAACCCTCAAGTTCCAAACATTCTAATCAAGCTTGTTTTGACATCAACAGCCATAATCCACATGAAAAAGAGACAAAGATAAAATCACTTAGGAGTACGTGATCCTGCACTCATATGGCGGCATCCCAGGCTCTTTTAATATCAAGTTAGCCAAGGGAGAAGAGGGTACAGTGAGAACCTGCTTGCTCTAAGGCAGCTCAGAGCCCTTCACTTGGTCCAGGCAAACACCCTTGCAGCATTCTTTTCAGATGAATGCAACACAGCTAACAAGCAGGAGTTTTGGAAGAAAATTTCTCCGGTATTTAGAGTCATTTGTGGGTTTGACCTACTAGAGTTTAGAAGACCTCCCTTTCTCCAGTGCTAAACAACTAAAAATATTTTATTTAATTACATTAAATAGTAATTTAAATTCAAAATTATATTAATGACATTTAATTTTTGGTCTTTTTAGTTACCTAGAACTACGTCAGGAAGACCTTGAATCTGTGAAGACAGACATAGAAACACAGCAGTCTCAATGAGGAAATGAATGGTTGAAGGCCAACTCCCCAGGACTCAGTGTAAAATGTAACTTCTTCCTATTTCCATCTCAAACTTCATCTTCCTGCATACTGTAAAACAAAACACTTAACCCTTCTTTGTCTCAGCTCTCCCAACAGCTACACTTTGGGATGTTGTACAGCTTATAACATCTGTGAAGTGCTTTTCACTTCCTTACCATGTATCAGCTGAGAAGAGCAAAAATCACACTGCAAATAAGAAGATATTTTTACTGATTTCTTTGGAGAGTGGCAAGTGGGGCATGAACGAAAAAAACATCTATATAGAATTAAAGAGATGAAAATCTAAACTTAACACAGGTTGAAATACAAACACCTGCCAAACAGCCAGCGTTCAGTAGCTACTCAGCTATCACTATTTAAATTCCACATTTGGGGCAGTAGCAACCTACAGAAAACTCTCTGCAGTGAATAAAAAATCACCTCTTAGGGTCAGTCAAATTTTGAAAATAACCAACTTTTTTCAAAAGCCTGTCAATCAGCCTCACACTGCAGACACAATGCATCCCTCTACTGTCTATAGGTGACAAGAGCTTTGATGAGGTAATTCATTTGCCAGCACTGCTGCTGCTCCAAGTGAAGACAAGTGGGACTGTGCAAATTGAGCTAATCGTCAACACTTGATCAACTCAATTAGCTCAAATCAACCCAAGTGTTTCTCTGTCTGCAGTTAGAGCTCAACAGGGCTGCAGGCAGGCTACAATGGTAAATTGCACGCAAGGAAATGCAGATTTGCTCTGCCTACCCTCCAAGGTGGCCAGATGTTACCTGGTTTGAGAGTTCCACTACTGTGCCCTGCCCTGCTGATCTGGCCTACATAAATCCTTGCCTCTGACAACATGAACTGGGAATATTTCAAAGGAAGGTACTTGTTCATAATTAAACAAAATAAGGAGGAAGAGCACAATCAGTGCCAGTATTCTAGGAACAATTTCTGCACAAAACCAGAGACTATTCCTGCCTTATATAGGTTTCAATTATTTCTATGCAACAAGATAGAACTGCTTTGTAGAATAATTGAATCCCATCTTGGATAACCTTGGTGCATTTGTCCTGAGATTGCAAGGTGCAATCTCAGAGGAAATGAGAGGAAACACAACCAGCTCTTCCACTTGGCTCCCCCTTCTCTCTGCTGCCAAGAAACCATGCAGGCCACTGAGACATGGACAGATTACAGCACTGAAGAGTATTGGTGATTTTATTGATGAGGTTCTCAAATCATTACTAAACCAAAATAAGTTGTTCCCTCCTCAGTTAGTCAAATGGACTGATGACTATTATCTCAGCCGTGGCAGATGATAAATGATGCTACCTAACCCAGTCAGGTCCTTGACCCAAATCCACAGTTAGTCAGTGACCTAGCCAAAACCTTGGAGAGAACTGTCTAATGATGCTTGTCATGACTCAAGCTATTTCTTGGCAGCTCTACTTGCAACTTATCTGCCAAAACAGGTATTCTTTGATAATCAACACAGCTGCCAGGGCACCCTACTCCTCCTCTTCCCTGTTTGTCCTCCATGGTTAATATATAATTCTTTACAGTTGCACCAAGTGCCTCAGTTTTCTTCTTTCAGTGACAGAACAAATTGTGCTGCTTCATACAACCTCTAAAACAGAAAAAAAAAAAAACAACCCTACAGTAGTTTCAGTCAAGTTCTTATAACAAAAACCCAAATGCCTATCTGAAATTATCCTCTTGCTGCACAAGGCACTGTACAAACATACAGATGGCAAAGAATCAGATTTTGAAAACACCCAAATTGGTCAAACTTGAAAAATTACCATCTAATTTTAGGAGTGAGGGCAGGGAAACATCAGATTAAGATTCCTGGTAAACATACAGAAGAACTTGACACACCCACAAAATAAAATGTTTTCTACATTCAAAGATTGAGTATGTTGTAGTTTGGGAGGGTGGGGCTGTTGATTTGGTTTTTTGGGGGTAACTTTTTTTTGGTGTTTTAACTGGTCAGCTTTCAGTTTGGTTTGGTTTTGGGGTTTTTTTTCTTTCTTTGAGGAGGAGGGAGGTTTTGTGGCAGTTCTGTTTTCTTGAAAAATATTTCCTTTCACAGCTGTGGCAGTCTGACTCCTGCAGGACTACCCACTTGTGTAACAGCACATTTCTGTTCAGCCTTTAGGCACACACAAGTCAATATTCCATACTGGAGGCAAAATGCTGGGGGGGGAAGAAAACGTGTAACTGAATTCCAGGTCTGGACTGGTTTTGGTCAGGACAGAGTTAACTTCCTTCATAGCAGCTCTTACGGTGCTGTGGTTTGGATTTGTGCTGTGAACAGCACAGACAGAGGCGTATCCTACCTGCTGTGGAGCTGTGCTCGCTCAGCCTGGGCCTCCTCCCTCTCCCACCAGCGAGCAGGCTCAGGGTGACAACAGCCTGGGAGGGGACACAGCTGGGACTGCTGACCCCAGCTGACCACAGGGACATTCCAGACCACATGGCATCACCCCCAGCAAAAACAGCCAGAGGAAAGAAGGAAGGGGAATGACATTCAGTTTTGTGGGACTTGTCTTTTTCATGTCACCTTTACCTGTGGCAGAGCCCAGCTTTCCTGGAGATGGCTGAACACCTGTCTTCCCATGGGAAGCAGAGAATTAATTCTCTGTTTTGCTTTGTAGTTTGTTCAGTTTTGCTTTATCTATTAAACTGCCTTTATCTCAACCAACAAGCTCTCTCACTCTTACCTTTCTGATTCTCTCCTCCATCCTGCTGAGAGGAAGCAAGCGAGTGGCTGCCAGCCAGGGTTAAACCAAAACAAAACCTCAAAACAAAGCACCAGCTACAAATGCAATACACTGCTTTATGTTTATTAATATTCAAGCCACATATTATTATCCTCCACACAGTCACCCAAGCAGAAACAAACAGATATACCTTACAGGGGTGTTATGAGATTAATTAGTTAATAACTAGAAAACAATTTGAAGGTGTAATGCCATGTTGCAGAAATGCTAAGTACCATAACATTATATATGTAGAAATGAAAGTGAGCTTGCCAGAAATCCCGAGACTGACTGCATGCAGAGTAATTACAGGAGCAGTTCAAGTTATTTTCTTGCTTAATATAACAATCCATGTCCCAGCCCATCAAACCATTGTTTCCAAGGAGTGAATACTGAGTGGAACTAACAGCTCACAGCAATGCAACTGTTCTCTGGAGAACACAGTATGTATCACTACCTCATAAGAGATACAACTGGAACAGAGCAAACTTCAAATGAGCACAGGAACCAGGGTTAAGCTATTCTTTTATCCATGCCAGGACTAGAAGAATTCTAAGAGCAGCTTAAGAAAAAGCATCCCAAAAGAAGAGTTTTAATCCTATCTTTCATGCCAGTGCAGTGCCTATTAACCTCGCTGTACCAAGGGAGCTCAGCATTGGCAGGGGTGTCTCAGAACCTGCCCAGAGCACTTCAGGAAGGTTTCCTTACACACAAGTACACACATGCATACACTAGAAGTAAAGGCCACAGCTTCAGCAGACTTAGCTCAAGGAATGACAGGAATTCCATAGAACTGACTGCAATTGTCAAGAATGAAATCATCTTCAAACCCCAAGAGGTCCAGTTCTGAGCTTGGCAGGTCCAGAGAAGAGCCCAACTCCAGTTCAAGCCAGTTTTACTACACAACCGTATTAACTGAGTTACCGAGTAACCTTTGAGAAGTGAAAAGGATGATGAGGCAAAGAAAAAATTCAAACAACAACAGAAAAAATATATGCTTACATCACTTCATATCTCTACATTCCTACATCATTTTCCAGCCATGTCTGAGTTGAAGATTCCTGTGAAATTGTCCTCTTGCACACTTCCTGACACTACTGTGTAACTGAACAATGATATGATATTCCTCAAATCTGCACACTTAGTAATACTCATCAACTAGCTCACCCTCAAAAAGAAAACTGAATTTTGGAAGAATGACATTTTTTGGAAGGATGACTTTTTAGCCTTTATCAAACTCTCTCTCTCTACAATCCTAACTGCACAGCCTCACAAAGTCAACGTTCTTTGAAGAAGAATTCTGCAAATTATGTCTATCAGGTATGTAGCACACACATCTTACAGCTGGTAAGAACAAAAGGGAAGTGGCAGCAAGCTGACTCTGCAGTACTATTGCCTCTCGAACTCTCCTACTAACAAAAGTGAAACTTAAAGTAGCCCAGGCTTTAGGGACAAAACTCAACAAGCACAACAGTGCTCCTGCTGCTGTACACCGTTTAGTAGGTACACTGAATGAATGAATGAATGAAGTAAACAGCACCAGAGCTGAAATGCTGGGTCAGCTTGAAAACACCAGTTCTGGCTCTCCAGTACTCAGAGACACACATGAATGTGAGAACAAATGCCTCAGGAAATACAGTCAGAATCTCCCACACTGCTTGGATAGAGGGTAACTGAGTGCTCTGTAGTCCAGGAGATGCACAAAGGGGATATTACAGTGTGAATAACCAGAGAGCAGACCAAGAGCTCACCTCCTGGGCAGCACATGAGACCAGTAACAGCCTCCTCATCTCAGCTGGCCAAGGCATGGCTGGGATGCAAAGCTTGCTGGGCACGGGCCCTTCGCTCAGCTGTGCATTCCAATCGTCCTCACACTCCAAGACTGCTGCAGGAGATGAGAACATCTTTCTTGTCAAACCACGCTCACTGAGATCAGGTCTAAACAACAAGCAGTCTCCTAGTGCAGCTGTGAACAGCTGTTCATACTAACCCTAAATTGAGCGTCCACAGAGATTCCTATATAACCATTTCTAAAGCTTCACCTGAAACCCTAAGCTGATGTAAGTCGTAGTATTTAATATTTAATTTTAACTTTTCTCACTGCCTTCTCAAATGCCTATCTTTTTCCTTGCCATCCAGTTTACAACTTAAATTTCATGCACTCTCACAGAAATTTCCAAAGCCTCTCTTTGCAAAGCCTCTCCATACTAACTAGCTTTTACCAAGTTCTGCTGCACTAATCTTTTGACAACTCCCATGACCAGTGTGGGAAATGTTCTCTTGAAGCCAAGGACAGCAGAGATTCAAACCATGAAAAGGTAATGGGCAGAAGACAATCTCTGAGAGATTACGTTCCATAAAATTGAATTGGCAACATCTGCTCAATCTACTGTAGATAAACAGTGAGCTATTTTCCAACTCATTAACTCAGAGGATAAGATATTAAATAAACCCAGGGGCCTCATGCTTTGTTATCACATTTGAGGCTTGTCCCAAACCTGCCAAATGAGTTCTCCTGTACAAGAGAGAACCTAAGAACTGAGTTGCAGTTTCATAGCAAACACATACCCACCTAAATCCCTGGATGACAGAAAAAACACCCCTGCTTACTTCGTGTTTCTAATTACTAGTCACTTAGCCTAAATTATTAACCGTGTCCTCGGCAGTGATGTATGGTACATGTAAATCTCCAAACAGGATTCTAATAGAATTATCTAATTCTATTAAACCACAAACAACTATCCATTAAATATTTATTAGAAAGCTTGCATTCACTTAAAATAGATTGGAATGTCAGCAAAACACTTCACTAATCCCTTCTTTGTTTCAGCCTTCCACGCTAAGGGTTCAAAATGAGCTATCAGAATTGCACTTATTGATTTAGTACAAATTAGCTGGCTAATCAAAGTCAATAAAAATAAAAAGATCTGAAAAGAATTTACAAAGTAGACTATGGATTTCTCTGAAAAATACACTCTGTTTAAATAAACAAGTTAGTTAAATTCCAAATTACTTGATTATGTAAAGCTTTTTAGCTCATTCTACCATAGGGCAGAGGTGGTAAATTACAACTAATTCAATTTTATTTGTAGCACCAATGAGATGCATTTAAAGAAAAAAAAACTGTTTAAAGAAATAAACAATTCAATAGTATTTTAAGTTCTCAGTACATTTGTTAGGTTGGATTTTTCTACATCTTACTCAGTCTAACCTGGAACCAGAACAAAAGCAGCATTTCAAAAATCAAAGGCACAAGCAACTCAAAACATTCAAAATCACAAACAACAGCACCTATTCACCTTCCAAAAAAACCCCAAAACAAATGAGCAAGGCCCCACAAAATCCAAAACACTGAAGAGTCAAAGAAACTACGAGGACAAGTAGAAAGAACACAGGGCACAGGTAGCCAAATGCCACGTTATCACCATAGTGGTGTGAGTTATGCAAAGCCAATCTTTATGTCATTACATTTTTTGGCAGACCCTGCTTTGATCAGCACGGTTTTACATATATTTACATACACATTTGAGTCATTTGAGTCAAAATCCATGCTGCTTACTGCTGAAGTGTAACCAGCCCCTGGTGA
Source organism: Daphoenositta chrysoptera (assembly GCA_013397915.1). NCBI lineage: Eukaryota > Metazoa > Chordata > Aves > Passeriformes > Daphoenositta > Daphoenositta chrysoptera. Next base: position 540,766 of record VZRO01007446.1, on the reverse strand, counting down.
CACACATCCTCTAGAGTCATCCCCTCAGAAAAATGTAAATCTATATTAGCTGAAAGAGTAAAACTAAAAGAATCCTCATGAGAGTACTACAATGTGCCTGTCCCAAAAGCAGACACAATTTTATGTTCTTGAGGCTGGGAATCATATGTAAGAAAGGTAGTCTCTTCCTCCTGTCTTGCTTTCTCTAAGTGATGTACTTTTCCATCCCTCTCATGACATCTGGAACGACTCTCTAGAGGAATCACCTCCATGGCAAACTCCTCATCACACCTCGTGCAACTGCTGTAAGCACTGCCACCATCCCATGGGGGACACTGCACACTGCTCAGGGTCAGAATGATTTAAAATGTGGGCCCGAGGGTGCACATTGAGCAAGGCAGGGGGAAACAGAAATCCTAGAACTTTTCCATGCTTAGATGAACTGTACACCAATGCTGAAAAACCTAGAGAGGCATAAGGCAAATCAGACAGATCATATGTTTCTTCTAGTTTCATTAAGACTCCAAATTATCTTTCATTTCTCAAAATGGTGGCTGCCCACACACAATCAGCATAAAAGTGCTTTTTGAGTTATCTTCGTTGTGAATGCTGCCTGAAAAAAATCCCACTCTTAAACAATGCAGAAGAAAGCTGACATTTTCAGACCAATTAGTGAAAATGAATAAAACAAAAACTAGGATTTCCTTTACTTAACACTCCAGAGACATATGAAAGGAGCTCAGTTAAACTCAAGTCCTGTAAGTGAAGGAGTTCAGCTCCCTGCACAGCCTGACTGACCAAGCAACTCCCAAACAGGCTGGTCCACACTGCATTCCACAAGTGTCCAGTGAAAGCAAAGCAATCTGCTGCTGTCTTCACTTCCCTCAGGCTTTTTTGGAGGTGGAGTCTTTTAGACACCTGCCCAAAGTTCTTGCTGTTTTCATGTATTTTTTGGCGGGTCTTTGTTATCAAGTACAATTCCTCTGGCTGTAAGAAAAGCAACCCTGGACTATGTGCTGCTTTTTGTGGTCTTGTATACTGGGCACAACACAAGACAGAACTCCATCAGCCCATAAATAGCAGCAATTCACAACCACTGGCACGGGTGTAAGTGACTGCAGAGAGCACAAAATAGGGACACGATGCCCTGATGAGATTTTACCAGAGATCAAGGCAAGAAGAAATTGGCCCTAATTTTTGTACAATAGCCAGCACTTTAGCTCTTCACTTGGAAACTTCACAGCTGTGAAACATTTACAGAAAAGGAAAGCAATTACAGAGCACTACCACTGGAGGAGCTTAAATTATTTAAGGTTCACCGTGTCTCTGATTAATTTTCTTTCATTTTTTCCTCAAGACCAGATGCTGTTCATTTTAATGCCCTGAATTTCCACATACTGAGCTGGGATTATCTATTCATCTAAATGTCCATAGACTACATATAGATTTTTTGTTCCAAACACCTTTCTCTCCTCAGTTCTGCTCCAAGCTGACTCTCTGATGCCAAATTACACTATTAATCCACATTTCATTCCATGTAAAGTCAGTGCACACAAGAACACACAAACCTGTCACCTTTAATAAAGACAACCATGAAAGCCTAAGATAGATAGGTGTTTTGGTGGGCTTTTGTTGTTGGGGGGTTTAGTTGGTTGGTTTTTCAAATGTTGCTGTAAAATTAAGAACTTGATACCAGTTTTTGAGTTATCTTCATTGTTGAATGTTGCCTGAAAACAATCCCACTCTTAAACAATTGGTTTGATAATGCAAAATTCCATCAAACCGACAGTTCCATCGGGCAGGTCCTCAACAGGAAAAGGGCCAGTTTTGGCTGGGAGGGAACAGGGTTTAGGAATCCCCTGCAATCACACACAATAAGCACAGGCCATAAAATTGAAACACAGAAAAAAAACCCAGAAAAAACCAACCAACAACAACAAAAAAACCCACAAAAAACAAAACAAAACAAAAAACCAAAAACAAAAACAAAAAAACAAACAAACAAACAAAACCAAAACAAAAAAAAAACCACCCCAAACCAAAACTAACCACAAATCTATGGAAACAAAACCACACCAACTAAAACAAAGAAGACAGATCTAACGGCAAAAGGTAACAGCCTGTAGTTCAAATCCTCACTGCACCTCATATCATGTCCATGTGCTAATTCTTAGTTCTCACCTTTCTATAGCACAGCAGAGGGATCATTGAAGCTAGGGTGATCCATTTGCTTGTGGACTATCACCTATCCCCAAAAGTTCAGTTATTGTTCTAACTCAAACCTTCACTATGCCAGCCAAGGTAGCAAAAAAGCTAGGAGTGTTTTATTTACAGTAAAGACAATGGTAAAAGACAGATTATAAACTGATCACAAAAATGATTCCCCATATGCAACTGTGAATCATTAGCCAGATTTTAGACCTGGGACTGCAGCAATAACTCCCACAAAGATGATGAAACATGGAAGGGCATTGTGTAACTGCTGGCACGACAGCAATAAAAGCAAAAACCATCAGCCAAGGACTGTACAAAACTTGATTCTGAAATATCAAGAGAGCCAAGGATTTGAGTCTTTGTGAGATATCAAAAACAATTACTGCCAATTTAAATCAGTGTGTCTCCCCAATTTGTGAAGTGTTCTCAAACTCACGACCCTCAAGACCAGCCCTACCAGAAGCACCATATCTACCAAACATGCTGCTAAAGAAAATGCTTCACAAAGGTCAAAGACAGTGGTCCAAAAAGTCAACTTGCTCATAAAGTACCATTTACACCCTGAAGCCTCAGTATCTCCTTGTCATACATCACAATCTTAAAAAGTCTATATAGACTCATAACTTACAGAATTTAAACGATGGATTTAAGTGATTCTAATCCAAGTAAACCTAGAAGATGGCACATGGTCTAAAAGCAGAAGTCTTGATTGCTCAAGCAAAAGAGTCAGACCCATAACCCTCCGAGCCACACATTATCTGACTGCCATGAGGCACAAAGACTTCCTACAAATCATTTGGAATTATTTGAATAATAAAGGAGAGAGTTCTGAAATGTCAAAATCTGAACTACTGCCTGTTTCTTTTACAGAAGAAAGTCTGAAAAGGTATAAAGTCTTTTGAATGCACTCTCTTTAAAGAGCAAGAACCCTAGTGGCAGAGGGAGTGATAATAGGTAATGCCCTGCACAAAGCTCACCAAGAGCAAAACAGTTCCCAAAAATCTCTACTCATTGAATTCTACTTGCACATTTTTTTACTTCTAGGTTGCAGCAATATTCTTATCAATTAGCTTAAATCCAATTTTAATGAGTAACATCAAACACATCCATTTCAATTTCTTAGGACATAAAATCACCCAAACACCCTTGATTACCCAGACTGCCCATCCCAGAAATTACTCAGTTAACCCCTGACACATAACAACCATCTTACTACATGAGAGTCCTCAGAGGAATTCCATCCCAGTTTTCTTCTAAAGTTTTTTTGGCTCCTTTCATAAACACTAAAGCACTCTCAGACTTCAGATATTTAGTTACTAGGAAAACTTGGCAATAAACAAAATATTTATATTTCTGTAAATGAACTCTAGCTAATACTTTGTGAATAACTGCTAAAGCAAATATCAGTAGGTTCCAAACCACTAATATTTAAAAAGCCTCATGTAGCAGTGGAATATAGTTTTATGCAGTGATAAGAAAATGGATTAATAATAAAGTATGCATAAAGGTATTTAGTTCACTTTATTAATGAGTTCTACACCAGTAATTTGCAACAGTCCAAAAAAAAGAAAACTAGCATAGGCACAACAAAAAATGCTCTTGCTCTAAGCAGAAGTTAGGAGAGTGAACTCATAGGATGATCTCTATAAACTGACATGTAATCAAACTGAAATCAGCAGCTGATTTGTCTGAACATAGAAAGGGAAAATGTGCAATATCTTTAATGTATGGATGGTTGGGTAGACTAAATGACTGTGACATAGAAAGCTTATCTGTAAACACTGCAGAAAATCTGACGATTTTACCACAATAAATGACTGGTTTCAATCAAACTACGAAAGGAAAAGGCTTGGCCCAGAGGAGTAATTACCAGTCCCGTGGCTGAAGCAAAGGGCAGTCACAGCAAGCTCAGGTATGCTTGCAATAGCTGAGCACCTGATTATAGAGTACTGCAGCAATCAGCAGGGAAGGGCTATTGGAGCGTGGGGGCCCCTGTGGCCCCCGATTAACAGCACTGCCTTGTGAGGGATGGGCTGCCTTAGAGCCTAACTTAATGTAGTCCTTAAGTTGGCTTTTAAAACACAATTCAAGTCTTCTAAGGAATTTTAAATATAGAAGACAAAACAAAAAAAAATCACAAGGCAGAAGAGAGGGGAGAGAACTCAGTGTGGTCTTGTCTATATCTAGCTGTAACTGTGTAAAAAGCTGTAGAATTCCTGCTGCAGACACTAATACCACATGGCAGAGCTGCAGTATAAGTACCATGCCTACAGTCGTTCTCATTATTATTTTCAGGTTTTTCTTCATGGCACGGAGCTGAAGCAAGGCTAGCAGAGCTACATTACTGCACTGAACTACAGAGCACTAGAGGCAGTTTCACAGAAAGCAACTCAGACAACTTTTAAAGCCAAACAAGATTTGGCATTGCGCCTTTCACACTGCAAATCAGGATTTCAAAAATTCCTGTCACCTCATTAAAATCTCCACTGTGGCAAGACTAGGGGAGAAAACAACTAAGCTGACAGAGAAGAGCTCTTTTTTGGTTTGGGTAATCTGCAATGTGCAATTACCTGGGGAATAAGCTGTGCCATACTCAGCTCAAGGCTTTGCTGGAGCACCTGTGGTAGTTCCAGAGGCTTGCAAGAGCACTTAAGTGCCCACACACAGTACATCCCTCAAATTCTAATTCCACCAACTTGCTTATACTATATTAGTTATCATTTGCAGAACTCATCTTCAGACTTACCAATATTTTCTTCAAAGCACCACTGAAACATTCAGACTCACCCAGCAGAAAGGACCCAGCCTCAGTTTTGGTTTTACCACAGTCATTCCTCCTTCCTCAAAGGCTGGCAGAGAGCCCTGGCACAGAGAGAGCAGTTAATGGAAGGCAGGTCAGAGGCTGGTGGTGGTAGAAATCACCAAATTGCTGTGCTTCATGAGGCAGAAATTCAGCCAACTCGTGTGTTTCACCTTTTTGCTAAAGGTCCCCAGAATCACATACAGCACTAGCAGAACACGCTGGGGCACTGTATACAGAATATCAGAGCACATAAAAACAGTACCATCCTCTTGCAATTAGGAGATGTTCCAGGGACTCCAGTCATAGCTCCACAAAATGCTCAGTAGTTTATGCAAAGTTGAGCAAAGTCAACTGCAGGGACTAAAAATCATTTCCCAAATGACCTGGTCAATCCAGGACATTCTCTCACAGGTGTGGATTCTAAAACTCCTATTTCAGAGGAAGTTATTGTAACCCCTTCCCTCTCACACCGGGTGTAATACACAGCACTTAATATATTTTTCTCCTTCGCTTCCTTCAGCTTGTGTTCATTTTACTTCAAACAATTCTATATAAGCAAAAAGTCATCCCATTTCCACTACAGCAAATGGAGCCAAAGATGGAAGTCCCCCATCCCAGAAGCCACAGCCTTTAACTATGAAACTTGGCAAGAAAGAAAAATGGCAGGGAAAAAAAATCTAATTTATTGTTTGTGGTCCCTGGCACCAGGCATCAACCTAGTCAAACAGCAAGCCTAATGTCCAAATCAGGGTGGAGATTTTCATATTTAACATTATCACCCTTCACAACCTTTTCAAGTCCATTCCCTGTAAATCCTCTGATAGTCTAAATTATTTATTTACTTAATTCATTTTGGAACAATAACAACAAAAAGTGGGAAGAATAAAAAAAAGATAAACAAGATGTAAAACATAGTACTAAACTAAAAAACCTAAAGATAGGCAGCAATCTCCAGTTTGGTGGATATTTTTCCTGAAGTTCACTATGCCCCTGTGAAAAGGCATGTTCTGTCTCTTGCAAATTATCCTATTGACAAATTTTAGAGCTGTTCTTCTCTTCATATTCAATTAGATTTTCAGTGACATGAGAAAATGCAGTGAGAAAAAAACTATTTTTCCATGAATTATTTATGATTGCATTATACTGCAGTATTAAGTATTCCTGTAATTACTGTCCTTCACTCCCCCAGCCCCCATCCCCAAACCAAGAGCATTTGATATCCTACCACTCCTGTTCCATATCATTTACTTGGAATTAATTCAGATCCAACTTCACAATCAAAACCCATGAAAGATGTGCAGGAGTCAAGTTATATTTAAAACAATAGCAAAGTAAGAAAGCAAAAAGCAAAAGCAAAAAAAAAAGTCAAGAAAAAAGTGGTTTTATGATGATAAACTCTGATTTGTTTAGACTAAAGACTATAACAGAGCAACTAAACAGTGAACAGGTAAAGACAGGGTATGGCACAAAGCAAGTGGCATCTAAGTTGAAATTAAAAATATTCTTTGTCAAACTGTTTTATTCTCACTGCATGTGCTGCTCAATCTCTTTAGCTCATCATCTTGAAAATCTACCCATGTAATCAATACATGCCAACACATCACAAAACAAAATGAGCTAAAAATGAAAGAGCAAGTTACTCACAGGTGGTTCTCAAGCTGTGGCCTATGTTTTTCTCTTTCTTATTGCAGACATACAAAACAATGCACATCTTTCAACACACAGACAAGAAGACATGCACATACACAGAGAAAAGTGTGAAGTGTCAAGTTCTCAGCTCTTAAAAAGCAAACAGGCAACAACAGGACATTTCTCAGCTTTTTCAAGCCACAAAATGCTGAAGGTACACTGAACAAACTCTGGATACATTTTCAGAATATTTCTTGAGCTCAGCCTCAGTACTGAACCTTTCCAGACTTCCTGGTTATCGATTGCCTACCTTTTTTTATTTTTTAATTTCAGTGATGGTCTTGTGCATCAGTAGAAAGACATTTAAATTTACATAAGCATCTCATAAATTGGATGCAGCAGGAAGAGATTCCTTCCTATACCTGGGTATTGTCTGTGTGGTTGTTCATTAGTAAACTTGATTGATTTAACCTATTTCTGGGCATTTATACATAAAGGATATCTGGTCATATTGAATCCATGACTTTTATACACAAATACATTAAGTTTTTGCCTGAATTAAGAGATCAGAACAGTTATCCTGGAAAGCAATAACAGTCTCTTTCAGCAGTCCAAGAACAAGGGAAACAAATTCCTGCAGCAGGTCAATATGGATGGTATTTATTATGTGGGTAGGGCTGACATTTTCCCAGATGCCTGAGGGATCTGAATGTCCAGCTCACATAGTACAAACAGCAATTTTAATAGCAATGCAACATCTGCAGCTCAATCAATCTTGCTTATTCAGGCAAAACTCCTCATGAAAATGAGAAAATATGAATAAAATTCCATACAAATCCATTTGCTGAATTAACCTCTGAATAACTTTCACTGATCCATCTGTTGATTCATTCTGCTCTCAACTGCCTTTGAGCACTCTGCTTCTGCAGTTGAATATCTGCTTACTAATGCTTAGCCCAGGCTTACCCTTAATATCCCTCTCTTCTTCTGTGGGTTCCACACTTTTATAAGTTCCCCTTGAGTTCACTGACATGATCTTTTCTTTCATTTGAACAGCACTGTCCTACAGTGTCATTATGTCTTCACTGAACAGCAGGATAGTACTACACATAAGCAATCGTGTGAGCTGTGAGATAAGTACACTCTAAAAGGCTTTTGGATTTTAAGTGCTGGAAAAAGGCAGCAGACAGAGAATCTAAAAGTTCTCTGGCAATCCAAAAGAGAGATGCAACATAGGCAAGGATGGTGTCAGCCTGCAGGTACTGCCCCCTCAGCCTGCCTGGATGTGAAATGGATGGGCCACTTCCCGAGGAGCAGGGACTGCTTGAGCATCTGAACAGCAGCAGCTTGAGAGCTCTGCTGAGCCTGCTGACAACAGCACCACATGGTGTGGATCCGGTGTTGGCTTTGAATTAAACGTACCTTCCTGGTGTGCAGCTGAAGAGCAGTGGGACAGGCAGTTTTATCTGGTCTTAACACTGACACCCACCTGGTAATTTCAATTGCCTGCATCGAGGCTTTTGTGCTTTTCTGAACAAGAGAAGGTGCACATGTGGCCTTCATGCCTTATCTGAAGGGCCACCAAGTTTCATAAAGCATGTGAGAGAGAAAAGAGTAACAAACTTTCAGGGAAGGTTGCTCTCAGGCTAGGAAAAGGGATTAGTTGTTATGGACCATAACTAAATGAAAGGCAGAGGGAGGAGGATATGTCTGTGTTTGTTTGCATGAGACAGGAAAACGTACATCCAACACCACACAAAACCAGCATTGTCACTAGAACACCAATTCGTCACTTCAGACACCTTATCTGTCTTCCACACCTCCCTGCCTCAGCAGTGTCATCATTTACACCGTAAAATGTTGCTAACTAAAAACAATCGGGAGGCTTAATGGCCCACAGATCAAGAAGCTTGACATGTTTGTGTTGTTTCCTTGCCCCTTTTACACAACATGTAAATAACGCTGGTCCATCCCCAGACACTTGGTGAGGATTTGACTTGTCATTCCAGGACACAAAACACACACGTGGCCAGTTACAAAAGGGGACCGGGAGAAAAGCAGTTTGTGAGGCTACAGGGCACAGAAAGGGCACTTCAAGGGGTCTGCAGTAAGGGAGAGACACCCAGCCTGATTTCACACTGCACCTCTGTCTGCATCTTTTTAACACAAAGACATTCACGAGGGAAAGTCCAACAGTCAAGAAGCACATCTGTAGTTCTGCTGATAGCAAGAGTGTAGAAACAAAGATTAGAGCCCTCTCGAGGATATTTAGTTGTCAGATAAAGTTTCAAAATTCTCCTTCGCAAATGGCCTAATAGTCCCAAAATTGCTACAACCACCACTCTGAAGCTGATCAGTACACAGAACAAATTCACATGGGCAAGTTTTGCTACAATCAGACCATTAAGCTTTTACTTTGCATCCATAGTCTGGCATCAGCTCTTCAATAGCCAGAGAGATGCTTCTTTAAGAGTAGCAAGACTGTATAAGAGGTTTATTCTTTTTCCCAAGCAATACACATACTTCAGATAATGAAGTGGCCATCTGGAAGGACAGATAAGTGATCTGGAAATCTTTGAAAGGTCAAATATTTTTTGACATTAGTAGGAATTTTATAAATCTTAATGGATAATATAATTCTTGTTCTTATTATTCAAAAAAGAGACTCAGTGTATAAATACCTCTGAAAGCAATGAGAACCAGTCATTCTGCAGATGGCAGCCATTCATGTGAAAATCCTTAAGTCCCAGTTTCATTCAGAAGAAAAAAAGATAAAACAACAACAATGCAACCCCCTCCACTATGCCACACATATGAACTGCTAAAAATAATCAATAATCCACAGTCTCATATTTTTATGAAAACACTGTGCAGCTGAGTCACCTAAATTGTGCTTTTGATTTGTCTGTTAGTTAAGATTTGTCTTAACTAATGTTCAGACTGAGTGACTAAAATACTCTAAGTTGGCAATGCCCAGCTCTCAGAAGAACAGAAAACAAGCACATTGAATTATAAGTTATTCACTGACAATTCACATGCTACCCCTTCAACTCAATTCAAAATCAATGTTATGAAAAAAGTAAACCCAGATGTTTGTTTTATTGCCACATGCCACAGACCAGGAGCTTTATTTTACATAGTTTGGATTACATAACTCTAGGGCTGAATCGGAAGAAGGTATGATCTCTGATGTACTGTTCACCTGAGAGGTGTATGGATTCAGTTTATATTAGAAATGGGTTTAACCATTTAGTTAATTACTTAGTTATAAACCCTATTAAGAGCCTCTACATCAGCAAGCAGCTGTAGGGGTGGGACCCGAGGTTACAGGATCCTTTATGCAGGACCACCTTTCCCTGCTCTTCATGGTCAGCCTCAAGCATGGAAATCTTCATTCCACATATGAGGATATTTGACTTACCACTGCTTGAAATAATTTCTGCTATAACACCGTGGAGCACAATGGGTTAGTTCTGCTCAGTCTAGTATCTAGAATATTATAGGTCTGAAAGACTTAAGAAGAAGAGAGAAAGACTTTGATATGTTTTTCCCATGATCCTCATCTCAAAAGTATTCCTATGGGTAAAATTGCCTAGGGTTTTCTTGAGCAGAACTGTCTTAGATTAAATCTTTTCTCTGCTCACTCTGTTCTAGCAGTGGCATCATTATGGTTGTGATACACTGATGTTAGACAGTGTTGTGGTTTAACCCCAGCTGGCAACTCAGCCCCAGCAGTCACTCGTGGCCTCCCCTCTCTGGTGGCAGGGGGAGAGAATCGGAGCAGGAACTCTGAGAAAACTTGGGGATTGAAATAAAGAAAGTTTACCAGGCAAAGCAAAAGCCACGCACACAAGCAAAGCAAAGCAAGGAATTTATTCATTGCTTTCTATGGCCAGGCAGGAATTCCATCTTCCCCAGGAAAGCAGGGCTCCAACCTGTGTAACAGTGATTTGCGAAGACAAATGTCACCATCCCAACCACTCCTCCTCTCCTTCCTCCCTTTTCCCCTGGCTTTATATGCTGAACATGACACTATATGGTCTGGGATATCCTTTTGGCCATTTGGGGTCAGGTGTCCTGGCTGTGTCCCCAACTCCTTGTGCACCCAACCTCCTCACTGGTGGGGTGGAGTGAGGAGCAGGCAAGTCCCTAACTCTGTGCAAGCCCTGCTCAGCAATTACTAAAATATCCCTGTGTTACCAGCACCTTTCCCACCACAAATCCAGAACACAGCCCATACCAGCCACTGTGAAGCAAATTAACTCTACCCAGCCCAAACCAGCACAGTTGGTATCTTACTTCACCATCCCTTTTGAATATTCATTTATCACAGAAGAAATTTTTTCCCCTCCTTCATTGTCACACAAGATTGAGCTGCTAAGGCAAAGTCTGAAGAACTAAAATAACAATTAATATAGTAATATAGTTTATTTAATAATAAAAATAAGGCATGGAGAAAACTACTTATGCAACAGACTAAGTATTTGCAGAAACTTGAAACAGTCCTAACTAAAAGCAGTATTCCCCTCCTTCATCCACACAGAGGGACATGCTAATCTCTGTCTTCCAGAAGAATATCATTCAGATGTTTGCATTCAGGATCATACAATCACAAATGTCAGAAGCAACGACCTGATATGGCCTTTACTGTTTTTCCTTCCTTAATCCTGGATTTCTAATCTCTTTAAAACATCCAGAATTCCCAGCATTGTATTAGGGCGTGGGTTTCAGATCTCAGAGGAAAGGAGTAAATTAATCAGACCATATTTCAGAGCACTAGTTTTCCTTTGATACTCAGTCAAGTGTTTGGAAAGAGGCAGGACTTGCATATGGAGCAGTTGTGTCATAAGGCCCACCTTCTCTTCCCTACCACCACTTGTTCTGTGTGTTCTCCCTCAAATCCCTTCCTGAGTTTCTGCAGCACCGCACATGGAACAGTTAGACTTCCTGAGTCTTGGAATAAGTAATAGTCTTTGTATTATTACACTACAAGATGGGTATGGAAGAGCACAAAACCATCAGGTTTTCCTCCCAGCTTCCCACTCAGTACCCCTTAGAACACCAGCCACTGCTAAGCTTGGCTGCTCTACACATCAGCCCATGAAATTCAACTTGACCAGCCTTAACAGAAAGGCCTGAAAGCAAATGAAAACAAAGTTCTAGCGGCTCCTTTTTTTTCTGGAAGTAGCTTCCCACTCTGAATGAAGCATATTTTAAGCATGTTGGTGGAATGGTACAGTAAAAACCCCAGAACATCACTGCTTGCTCCATGGCTAATTAAGCCATCCACTTGGATTGCTGTCAGTCTCGGAGCCGCCCACTAGAATCAAAAGGGGAAGAGTAAGAGATTACCCACGGTTTTAAAGGCATTTCATTAATGCATATCTTTGGCCATAAATTACTGTTTACCTGTCAACTGGGTTCAGAACACCCACAAGGTGTTCTTTGAAGTTAACCTCTTGGATTTAAAGACTTTTATACAGCTGTTGAGAAACTGTTTGATCTGAAAATCTGAGTCTTTTGAAGTTGAGAGCTAATGAAAGATTATTCTTTTTTTGACACTGATCAAGCAGTTAATGAGATAAAGTGATGGGAAGACAGGCTTAATAGAATATGCGGATGCATCAGTGTTACTTTTTTTTTGTGTGGATTAACAGGAAACCCAGACGTACTCAGGGCCACATGAGTCAAAATCATAACGAAGAAAATTAACTTTAGTCAGACACAGCTCTTAACCAGAATTAAAGGTATTTTGGGACTGTAATCTAAACTCCCTCACCAATGCAGATGGAATAGAAAATAGAGCTATTAGGGCTTTGACCTGTGCTGGTTGTGTGTGCCAGGATAGCTGGTCCCTGACACAGGGCTAATACACCAAGGAAAGGGCATGGCTGAACAAAATGAAGATCCAGTATAAATGAACTATACACATGCTCCTAGTGTTTTTAAAACCTATCAGGCACGTAGTTTTCATTATGCCACAAACACTCCAAGTAGTGACTTTTGAACCCAAGGAGTGAATATGTTGAACTTTTTATTAAAATACAGTGCTTCCCAACAGTAAAGCTAATATTAAGGGGTTGAGATACAGAAACATCCTGCTCTTTTCAAACACAATCCACTGACAGTGGAGTGCCCTAGTTCCATGTACCACTGGCAGAAGTTATCTGTTCTAATTCACATAGGATACAACACCAGAAACATCAAGACACAGGAAGAAAAGTCATGCAATTACAGGACAAATTTTAAACTATGGACAATAAGCCTAAGAAGTAAAAAATTAGGTAGAAAATTCATTTTTATATTAAATACAAATAGCCAAAAATCATAGCTTTATTTACTGTGAAATGAAATGAATTCACTTGCCAGCTGTGTCTACCTTGGACTTCATTAGGTTTTGTACAAGTCATTTGTCTAAGTCAGAAAAAGATTTCTAAAAATACAGAAAATATTTTTAATACCTTTTTAAGCAGTCATATTCTACAAAGGATGGATAACAATATCATAGCTTTGTAGAAAAAAAACAACCCAACTTGTTTTCCTCTAAATTCTTGCAGAAGAAGAGTAAGACTACTTTGAGCCTTAAAAAAACAGGCTACTGATACAATCCACGCTTATTTGTGTCCTTCTTTAGATCAAGCACAGTGTTTCCCTTAAAACCAATACCTGAAGATGATTAATCAGTCAAAACAGTTGATGAGCAAATAAAATGCTGAAATGTGAGGAAAATAGCCTTTTAAAAGAACTTGCAATCCAGCTCGATAGCTTTGTGAAGTCTACTTTAGCTTTCATAAGTCACAGTAGCAGAGGATTTTAGTTCTGCGTCCTCTAAACCTGCAATATAATTGACAGAAACGGCAAATAGAAGCCATGGGGGGAAAAATAAGATACTTCCATTTCTTTTTTTTGTACATTCTGTTCTGGGGCAGCAGTCCCAAGGATTCTTGTAACAGAACTGTTACATTACCTGAGCAAACTAGATAAAATGTAAACACCCACCAAAAAAAATAATAATAAAAAATTAGGGGAAAAAAGCACATCTAACATAATTTAGAAATCACATTACAAACTGTAAATACAATCACCGCTAAAGAAAAAAAATCAGTTTTTAGTTGTCTTCCATTATTTCCCAGAAATAACCTAATAATTGCTAACTAGGTTTGTATGTGTTCTTACAAATCTCCCCCGATGGCATAGTTAATAATGTGAAACCTCAGCCCAAGACACATTTCTACCCTTTGATAGACTTGCACAACCTAGGCAGTACTTTTGTTGCCAATATTTCCAGAAAGAGAAAAAAATCTGCAAACTCCACAACTATCCAATGCTCATCTAATCCAGCACCCCATCTCTGATAGCAAACAATACCAGATGTTTCCAGAAATACAGGGAATCACAGGATAGTCTGAGTTTGAAGGGACCCACAAGGATCATCGAGTTCAGTTCAAGTGAATGCCCATACAGGGACCCAATCCAGGACCTTGGCATTATTAACACCATGCTCCAACCAACTGAGCTCATCCCAAGAAATCCCAAGACAAACCCATCCTAACAACATAAGGAAAGAGGTTTCCTTCTCTCCTTGAAGTAAATACTACTTTATGCTCAGTTTCCTCTGGCAACCACCATTAGCTTGAATTAAAGTACTGAGGATACAGTAGTTGGATTATCAAATAGCATGTTCATTACAATTTATTTCAGGCAGTCTCCAATACCTCACCTTGACCACAAAGCAGCCAGTTCAGTATTCCCCATAAAAACAAAATGTAAGACTATTTGAGATGTGATGGAGAAGCAGGAACCGAGTTCAAAGTGCAAACCTGTACAAGCTGGACTGATCTGTTTTAAGTGCTGGTGAGATCTGCTGTTGCACTGAACTTTGGCAACTCGGTTTCACTGGAGCCCGTTGCCAGTGAGAAAGGAGGTGGTGAGAAGAAACACTCATGAATGTGCATGCAAACTAAAGCTGAATTTGGATTTGGCTGCATTCATAATACATTTATATTCATTTCTGTGGATGATCAGATGCTAGAGATTTATTCATGAAAATGAACTGAGCACTCAGTCACCAAAAGGGAATTCTGAGCAGTATTTTCAATGACAAGGCCTACCAATGGCTGGTGAACTACACAAGTCACCTAATCAGGCGAGGAAATAAGCAGAAGGAAAAAAAAAAGTGATCACCAATACTCACTGTGAGGTGTTCACAGAGCAGCTGCTCTTCAGTACCTGTTCACTGAGGAGCGGAATTTCAGTGGTCTGAGCTCTGTCCTGGATCTATCCTCAGGCAATGTAAAGCAGTAATAACCATTTCTGTAACAAAGCATTTGGAAAGCTACAAGTTAGAGGCACAAGATAGGAGATCTGGCTATCAGAAATAAACCATGAAACTGTACAACTGTGTTCTTTCACAAGAAAGAACAAATGAAATTTCTTTCACAAATGGAACATAACAAAAAGGGACAAAATAGCCAATTATTTGTTATGACAAGTTGCACAAACCTAAGACAGCCTAGACAAGGACTCAGCATTGTGCAGATACTCAGTTAACTTGAAATCATAATGTGTTTAAGGCACAACCTACCTGTCCTCAACAAAGAGATTATCTCATCTGTTCTCTCATGTAAAGACCCTCTTTGCACGCTGGACACTTTCTAAGCAACATAGAATATCAGATTGCAGCAGGGCAAATGGCAACTTGGCTTAGCCAGAAACCATCAGGAGAGTTACATCACACCACTTTCTTCTCCAGATTATATGAAAATCCAAGGACTGTGCTACAGGAGATTTAAGTTAGAGCAGCACAGAGCCTCAACTGTAAGACTCTTACATTTCGGACTTTCAAATTCTTAAATTTGCCCTTTACTTTAAAAAGTCAATGATTTCACCAAGAAAGTTTGATTAGTTTCTTTTACTTTCTGTAATGAAGTGCCATCCTTTTTACACTTGAAAGGATCTTTGTAATAATGCAACATTGATCTTTTGAATACAGATGAGCTAACCTAGATAATAGGATTTGGTACCCAAAAGAAAAGGCTCTGAGTATATATATCTAAGGCTTCAGTGCCATCAAGAGGATTTTAAAGATAAGGCACCTGTTCTTGAGCAAATGTTTAGGTGAGGCATTGTAACAATACTCCTGCATTTCTATTATATATGTAAGTGATCTTTCACTGCAAATAAAGAATTCCATGTCTTAACTGAGAATGTAATAAACACACCCAGATAAGGGAGTGATCATGCAGAACCAGCCAGCAAGAGACAATGCAAAGTAAAAAGCAGCCGTCAGCAACTTCCATGGATAAAAAGTTTGGAGCTTCTCTTCACTTTGCTATCCTGACTACACCATGCTGCCTACTTCACTGGCTGTAAAAACATCTTCTGGAAAGGAAAAAACAGTTTGAAAAAAGTGTTAGCAGCAACTTCCTGGAAAGAAAGGAAAACGAGGAATTTTTATTTCTTTTTAATATATCTGCTTCTGTATTTAAAATGGAGTTTCCCACCAAAACTGTGAACAACAGTGCCCAGAGGAAACCTGACAAATTATCAGCAATCCCAGCAAGTCACCTCCATGTACAACTTTCTTAGAGTGCCAAAATACAAATCAGTCATTGCCAGCAAACAGAGCACAAAACTGGGCGCCAAAATACTTGGGGTTTTCTCCCAATTGTACTACAAACGTATTGCATTCATTTTCTAGTCAGCATAAGAAATCTACACCTTTACTCCTTCATCACTTTTTTCCTTCTGTACATTGACTTTCACAACCACCATGTGATGGGAGCAATTTCTTGTCATGTTCTCATAACACACTTTCATTGCTAGGTCTGTTTCACAATCTATAATGATTTGATTTAATTCTGTCCCTTCCAAATACAGATTTGGTCTATTCTGAGAGGAAAAGCCATGCTGACAAGAGTCTTAAAACAATCCATGATGAATTTTGTGTCATCCATGACCTGTAACACAGAATGTTTAGCACAAACCCAGTCATACTAAGGAAATAAAAATAAATAAATATTAAAAAAATAAAGCTACTTGTGCCTCACAGCACCTTGTTTAAATCTAAAAAAATTCAAAACCTTCCCCTCCTCCTCCAAGAAGATAATATAGTTTCTTACATCTCACCCAAGCTCTTGCCAGGCTGCTAATGGAACAGCTAGAGCTGAACTCAAACTGTGCCTCAACACCATTTTCAACACAGATCTCTTCCAAGAGTGGGCAGAGCCTTTGAGGAAGATAACATCAAGAGTCATTTCAACTGACCTCTTTGGAATCTTCTTATGATATAGCCCATTAATAGGCTTATTGGGAATGCACTTTGCACCAGAAAGATTTGTATTGGTCTGGGTAACTCCAGCTGGAGTTTTCCTAACACAAGGTGATCATTTTGCTGGTGACAGCACACCTGTGCCTCCATTCCAGCTGCAGCTCTCCAGGCTCTCAGACTACTGAAACACAATCATCCAGTATTCAGAACATCAAGTGCTTCTGTTAGACCGTGATAGCAGCAGGATATCTCCTGATCTTTTCCTTTGCAAGTGCCTTCAGGCAGCACCTATAGATTGGTAGTTTAAGAAGAAAGACAGTCTGAGCCATGGCTTTAACTTGTAAACAGGATCTTTGAAAGAGCAAAGGTGTGAGTTTGTTTCCAGTAAAGCAAACTTGCTTTGTTGTTTGCTTTCAGCATTTTTGTGATAAATCTACAGAGTAGGAATGGATTTCCTGTCTGCCTCTGCAAACTTGGCTTTACTACACCCAGCAAAACTGCCAGAATTTTATTTCCAATGCCATCATGTGTCTGGGTCAAAGACAGGGGGTCAAAAGTGCATTTCAAGATTAGGTGCATTTCTTTTCAATACTTATGCAATCTGCTACAGTAAGTGAAAACTAAACACTAGGATTTCCAGGGTGTCAAGAGACAGAAGGTGAAGGCCCTGGCATTATGTTCCTGACTGCTTTATTAATGCAGTTCTGTCATCATGTATGAGTAACTGACACTTCCAAACGAAGCAGATGAACACTCCATTTAAAACAGAGAAATTTCACACATTGTGAAAATGAGATTGTTTATATTTAAGCTAGATAAACAAAACTAAATCCTGTAGAGTTTTTCCAACAGTATATTTTATAAGAAAACACTCAAACCAATTGTGTTCAGAATTTTCTTACCATTTGAGAAAACTACAGTGTAACTTCATGCTTGATGTCACATAAACTTTCAGACTTTGGGCATTGTTATTGCTTCTCAGCCATCCAGCACAAAAGGAACAAGTAAACTCATTAGCACACACCTCCCCAAAAAACGATCCCATTGCCTCCAGCCATTTTACTCTGCCTGTAGAAAAACACACCTGAAATCTTAATGACAGGTTTGGCAGGTAGCATCCAGCAAGTGATGTGTACTACCAACTAAATATCACCTATTGTACAAGCCGCGCATCAGCGGGGAAACGAGCACCCTACTCACGCAATTAGCACGTGTCCATCAAACTGACAAATGAAGATAAAGCAGCTCCTTGGCTGCTTGCATCAAGGTAAACAGATGAAGAAATAATAAACAGTGTCAATTTTTAACTGCCCGTCTCGTTCCAGCGGCAAACGCCAAACTCCCGCTGCCTGCAGGGAGCGGGAAGGGAACGGGGCCGCGGGCAGCACCGCCCTCCGGCGGCCGCGCTGCGCAACTGCAGCGCCGCGCCCGGGAACTGCGGCCGAGGCGGGACCGCCGTGTGGGGAACCATCCCAAACGGGGAATTCACCCCCGACATCAGCCACCGCCGTGTGGGGAACCATCCCGAACGGGGAATTCAGCCCCGACATCAGCCACCGCCGTGTGGGGAACCACCCCAAACGGGGAATTCAGCCCCGGCACCGCCGTGTGAGGGGA